>CM051235.1:3868854-3976354 GCA_027917425.1 Gastrophryne carolinensis
CCCACATTCCTCCATCTTTCTCTCTCTCCCACATTCTCTCCATCTTTCTCTCTTCCCCACATTCCTCCATCTTTCTCTCTCTCCCACATTCCTCCATCTTTCTCTCTTTCCCACATTCCCTCCATTTCTCTCACTCCCACATTCCCTCCATCTTTCTCTCTTTCCCACATTCCCCTCCATCTTTCTCTCTTTCCCACATTCCCTCCATCTTTCTCTCTCTCCCACATTCTCCATCTTTCTCTCTCCCACATTCCCTCCATCTTCTCTCTTCCACATTCTCCATCTTTCTTCTCTCCCACATTCCTCCATCTTTCTCTCTTCCCACATTCCCTCCATCTTTCTCTCTCTTCCCACATTCCCTCCATCTTTCTCTCTTTCCCACATTCCCTCCATCTTTCTCTCTCTCCCACATTCCTCCATCTTTCTCTCTTCCCACATTCCCTCCATCTTTTCTCTCCACATTTCCCTCCATCTTTCTCTCTCTCCCACATTCCTCCATCTTCTCTCTTTCCCACATTCCGCTCCTCTTCTTCTCCTCCACATTCCTCCCCCATTTCCATCTTCTCTCTTCCACATTCCTCCATCTTTCTCTCTCGCACATTCCCTCCATCTTTCTCTCTTCCACATTTCCCTCCATCTTTCTCTCTTCTCCACATTCCCTCCATCTTCTCTCTCTCTTCCCCACATTCCCCTCCATCTTTCTCTCTTTCCCACATTCCCTCCATCTTTCTCTCTCTCCCCCATTCCCTCCATCTTTCTCTCTTTCCCACATTCCCTCCATCTTTCTCTCTTTCCCACATTCCCTCCATCTTCTCTCTCTCCCACATTCCCTCCATCTTTCTCTCTTTTCCCTCACATTCCTCCTCCATCTTTCTCTCTCTCTCCACATTCCCTCCATCTTTCTCTCTTTCCCACATTCCTCCATCTTTCTCTCTTTCCCACATTCCCTCCATCTTTCTCTCTTCCCCATTCTCCACTTCTCTCCCCACATGCCCCCATCTTCTCTCTTCCCACATTCATCTTTCCATCATTCTCTCTCTCTCCTCACATTCCTCCATCTTCTCTCTTTCCCACATTCCCTCCATCTTTCTCCTCTCCCACATTCCCTCCATCTTTCTCTTTCCCACATTCCCTCCATCTCTTCTCTCTTCTCACCACATTCCTCCATCTTTCCTCTCTTCCCACATTCCTCCATCTTCTCTCTTCTCCCCACATTCCCTCCATCTTTCTCTCTTTCCCACATTCCCTCCATCTCTCCTTCCAATCTCTCTCTCTTCCCACATTCCCTCCATCTTTCTCTCTTCCCACATTCCCTCCATCTTTCTCTCTTTCCACATTCCCTCCATCTTTCTCTCTTCCCACATTCCCTCCATCTTTCTCTCTTTCTCCACATTCCTCCATCTTTTCTCTCTTTCCCACATTCCCTCCATCTTTCTCTCTTTCTCCACATTCCCTCCATCTTTCTCTCTTTCCCACATTCCCTCCATCTTTCTCTTTCCCACTTCCTCATCTTTTCTCTCTTTTCCCACATTCCTCCATCTTTCTCTCTTTCCCACATTCCCTCCATCTTTCTCTCTTTTCCACATTCCCTCCATCTTTCTCTCTTTCCCACATTCCCTCCATCTTTCTCTCTTTTCCAATCCATCTTTCCTCTTTCCACTTCTCATCTTCCCACATTCCCTCCATCTTTCTCTCTTTCTCACATTCCCCCATCTTTCTCTCTTTTCCACATTCCCTCCATCTTCACCACATTCCTCCATCTTTCTCTCTTTCTCACATTCCCTCCATCTTTCTCTCTTTCCACATTCCCTCCATCTTCCCATTCCATCATGCTTCTCTCTTTCCTCCAGCATTCCCTCCATCCTTCTCTCTTTCTCACATTCCTCCATCTTTCTCTCTTTCCACATTCCCTCCATCTTTCTCTCTTTCTCACATTCCCCCATCTTCTCTCTTCCACATCCTCATCTTCCCACATTCCTCATCTTTCTCTCTTTCTCACATTCCTCCATCTGTCTCTCTTTTCCACATTCCCTCCATCTTCCCCACATTCCATCCATCTTTCTCTCTTTCCCACATTCCCTCCATCTTTCTCTCTTTCTCACATTCCTCCATCTTCTCTCTTTTCCACATTCCCTCCATCTTCCCCACATTCCATCCATCTTTCTCTCTTTCCACATTCCCTCCATCTTTCTCTCTTTCTCACATTCCATCCATCTTTCTCTCTTTTCCACATTCCCTCCATCTTCCCCACATTCCATCCATCTTTCTCTCTTTTCCCACATTCCCTCCATCTTCCCACATTCCATCCATCTTTCTCTCTTTCTCACATTCCCCCCCATCTTTCTCTCTCCCACATTCCCTCCATCTTCCCCACATTCCCTCCATCTTTCTCTCTTTCCCACATTCCCTCCATCTTTCTATCTTTCCCACATTCCCTCCATCTTTCTCTCTCTCCCACATTCCCTCCATCTTTCTCTCTCTCCCACATTCCCTCCGTCTTTCTCTCTTTCCCACATTCCCTCCACTTTCTCTCTCTCCCACATTCCCTCCATCTTCTCTCTTTCCCACATTCCCTCCATCTTTCTCTCTTTCCCACATTCCCTCCATCTTTCTCTCTTTCCCACATTCCCTCCATCTTTCTCTCTTTCCCACATTCCCTCCATCTTTCTCTCTTTCCCACATTCCCTCCATCTTTCTCTCTTTCCCAGATTCCCTCCATCTTTCTCTCTTTCCCACATTCCCTCCATCTTTCTATCTTTCCCACATTCCCTCCATCTTTCTATCTTTCCCACATTCCCTCCATCTTTCTCTCTTTCCCACATTCCCTCCATCTTTCTCTCTTTCCCACATTCCCTCCATCTTTCTCTCTTTCCCACATTCCCTCCATCTTTCTCTCTTTCCCACATTCCCTCCATCTTTCTCTCTCTCCCACATTCCCTCCATCTTTCTCTCTTTCCCACATTCCCTCCATCTTTCTCTCTTTCCCACATTCCCTCCGTCTTTCTCTCTTTCCCACATTCCCTCCGTCTTTCTCTCTTTCCCACATTCCCTCCATCTTTCTCTCTTTCCCACATTCCCTCCATCTTTCTCTCTTTCCCACATTCCCTCCGTCTTTCTCTCTTTCCCACATTCCCTCCATCTTTCTCTCTTTCCCACATTCCCTCCATCTTTCTCTCTTTCCCACATTCCCTCCGTCTTTCTCTCTTTCCCACATTCCCTCCATCTTTCTCTCTTTCCCACATTCCCTCCATCTTTCTCTCTTTCCCACATTCCCTCCGTCTTTCTCTCTTTCCCACATATCCTCCCCCTCCCCCTTCTTCAGACCTGAGGTCTGACAATTTTCACCAACCATCGGGTGACCGTTGCATTTCTCGCCTTGTTTTGTTTCATCCAGGTCAGCGGAGCAGGATCCATCATCAGGACAAATTCTCGACCCAACAGGTGATATTTTAGGGCCTCTAACGCCCAGTTAATGGTGAGACACTCTCTTTCCACTATCGCGTAATTTCTTTCTGCCGGAGTCAGTTTCCGGCTCAGGTACAATACTGGGTGCTCGTCCCCATTCACCTCTTGTGACAGAACTGCACCCAAACCTGAATCAGACGCATCCGTCTGTACCAAGAATTGTTTGCTGAAATCTGGGGACACCAGAACAGGCTGTTTACACAGGGCGGATTTTAGGCTTTGAAAAGCCTTTTCTGCCTCTGGGGTCCATTCCACCATTACTGACTTACCCCCCTAAGTCACTTAATGGGGTAGCCATTGACGCAAAATTGGGCACAAACCGACGGTAGTAGCCGGTTATACCAAGGAAGGCTCTCACTTGTTTTTTTGTCAGTGGTCTGGGCCAGTTCTGTATTGCCTCCACCTTATTAATCTGGGGTTTAACCAACCCCCTACCAATGACGTAGCCCAGGTATTTTTCCTCCTCCAGACCCACTGCACACTTCTCAGGGTTTATGGTTAAGCCAGCATTACTGATAGAGTCTAGGACGGCCTGTACCTTGCAGAGGTGACTCTTCCAATCAGACGAAAAAATGACTACATCGTCCAGGTAAGCAGTGGCATAATTATGATGCTGTCTCAAGATCATGTCCATCAAGCTTTGAAAGGTAGCAGGGGCCCCATGTAACCCAAACGGCATAACCAGATAGTGAAACAGACCTTCTGGGGTGGCAAATGTGGTTTTTTCTTTAGCGTTCTCAGACAACGGTATCTGCCAATACCCTTTTGTGAGATCCTCTGCACAGCTCTCCTCGCACCATCAGTCTCGACCCGGCTTCTCTTCCGGTTGTGAGACTTTAGCTATAACAGTCTCTCTGAGCGCAGCAGTCTGCTCCATCAACAGGCGGTTTGTCTCCTGCTGGTTTGCCATGGCCTGCTGCTGCTGGAGATGAGCCTGTACTAGCTGCTTTATCACCCTCTCCATGTGAGACATATTGGTTGCCGCTTTCACCCAAGACATCCACTGTTAAATGCAGTGTTTTGTCATTCCGCTGCCCCTACCAACAGTCACATGCCCGCATCCTCCACCAATTTGTCAGGGATTAGGGCGAACGGCAGTGACACGGACGACAGTTCTTCAAAAACAAAGGTAGTTTTATTGAAAAATCGAATATTCACCAGCAAAACAGAACAGATCTCTTACGTCAGAGGTGGTTGCAACACAAAACGCAGTATATCAAGTGGTTACTTCACCAGCTCTGTAAAAGTCGGGGTTTGGTCCAGCAAACTGCAAGTCCAGGTTATATCAAATCCGCTTATAGGGCATACAAGCCCACACTACTCATCCCGATGTCCAAGTGCAGGGACACAAACAAAGTCCTTCGGCTGCATACAGTTTCTGTAATTCACCTTGAGCAGTACAGCCTCGGCTCCTTACTCCAGGCTGTTCAACAGCAAAACTGAAAGGCTCAGCGGCTCCTTTTATTGCGGCTTCCCCAGTAATCAGCCTGTAATCACCTGTGCGAGGCCTGGGATCAGGGAGCAAACCTGAAGAGGACTGGGGAATGTGACCTGGGTCCTAAAAACCTGGCATGGATTGTGTCTGATACAGCATAGCAGGGGAAAATACACACCATTTATTACTTTCCCATACACCTTACCACTATATAAATATATATATATATATATATATAATCATCAATATTATTTTTTCTTAGTTTTCTCTTGCATTATTAGGCCCTTATTTATGAAGGAATAGTGACAGGTAGCGACTGGTGAGCGGCCGGTAATGACGGGCCCCGCCACGAGAACGCCGGCTCCCCACCACAATCACACATTTATCAAGGCGATCCTGCTTAGCGACTGAGATAGCGCCAGATAGCGACTCATTCATCATTATTCCAGCCTCAGCCCACAGCGCCAGCGTCCGACCTTGAACAGCGACAGGTATGACCTCTCGCTACCTGGCGCTCTCCAATGCATTTCAATGGAACAATCTTTAAATATTAATAATTAATTGTTATAAATGTTTTTTTTTGTTTTTTTTTTTTAAACGTGAAAAATTCTGTGACCACTTCTGCCATGTTAGATATTTTTTTAAGGAAAAAAAAAATTGTACAGAATTGATATTACAGGTCTGATATTAATGTATTCATATCACAAAATTATTTTAAAAACTTGGTTTTTTTGGGTTTTCAAAAATATGGTTGTTTGGGGGTTAAAAAACTACTTTTAACCCATCGCCGCCAGCGCTCTGGGGTTTAAACAAGCATTTCACAGCGCGAGAATTTTTGAGCGTGATTTGTTAATGAATATGGTGGGAGCCGGTCGCTAGGGCCAGTCGCTATCATGCGCTCCCATACAGCGCGGAACCTGTCAAATAGCGACTCCTCACCTAATATTCAACATTACTGCACACCGACTGAGTCGCTATCAACTACTGAACAACGGCCAAGCACAGCGACTACTAGCGGGTGCTGTGAAAATGCCGCTTAACTGTTGCTACCTGCCGCTATTAATGAATTGGCCTCCCCGTATTATTATTACTATCGTTCACAATAACATATAACAAATTCGAGGAGTTGATTTCATTATTTTATTCGCCGTGCAGTAGTAACTTTCCGCAGAGCGCGGGTGACCTCAGACCTCCGAGGGGACAATATATATCAGTGCTGGATTTGCGTCCTCCCCTCTAATCTCTGGCGGCGGGCGTGAGGGTGACACAATGTGAGGGATTATAATAAGATCTGTCACTCCGTCCTCACAGTATCTCATATCCCAAAGAAAAGGTGACGCTGATAAAACGAGACGTAATCGACATGAGGAAATTAATTCCATGTTAAACGTCAGGAAATATTCGAGATTGTCGCTGGCGTCTCCTGCGACGGCGAAAAACAACACAACCGTTCCTTAGCTGTGACTTTGTATGTTTTCTTTTCTTTTTTTTTATATTCCCATCTGTTTATATTCTTTTCCCCGTGTCTTCATTTGAAGGATTGTAATTGGATGCTTTATGTTAATGTTAATTGTCGTCATCGGGGCCAGTTTTATTTTGCCTCCCTTTTCTCCCTTCACCCATCATTTCCTTTCTTCCCATTCTTCCTTTTCTCTTCCCTTTCCACATTAGTTGCGCCTCAATTTATTCCTGGGAAAAAAATAACATGGCCCCGAGGTAAGAGAATCATCCACTCCAGAGACTTTGCACTTCTTTCCTCTATAGAAATTCCTTTTGTGACAGGAAGTGAAGGGTTTGTACGAATAAAAGTTTAGGTGTACAGCAAAGGTTTGTGAGGAAGTACAGGGAAGAGCGTCCTCTTGTATCACAGCAGCGCAATGCACACATCACAGAAAGCTGTGAGCCAGCTGTGAGCTATTTACATTTCAAAAAGCAGACTTAGGACTGCTTTACGGTGTATCACAGCTGATCACCATTGAAACAATCGTGATACGTCCACTGCAGTCTAGCTATAGCAATGTATCACAACGTAACTCTTTCAATTGTGCCTCTAAAGAGTGAAATCGCTTTCGGAGTAGCATTTAAAATGCCGCTCGCCAGCTCGCCATCCGGGATCGGATTTTTAGGCCAGAGCAATGAATAAATACAATAAATGGGAGTTTATTTAGGAATAGCAAAGGATGATCTATAACTCAGGCAGAAACAATCGGACCTTGACATCAGGAAACAAAAGATACAGAGCATAAGAAACATAAGCAACAAAAGAATACAGGGGAACACAGAGGGACCCCGAGGTGCTGGTGCATTCACCAAGGGCCCGGGACAGGAGCTAAAGAAGAGCCAAAGCACAAAAACAGGAAGAACACCCTATTAAGCACCACCCTAAATAATTAATAAGGGAATTGTAACCCAAATTGCTACTACAATACACACACGGGGAGGCCGATTCATCAATAGCGCCAGGTAGCGACAGATGAGCGACTGTAGCGTGATTTTTTCAGCGCCAGCCAGTATTCGCTGTGCTTGGCCGGCGTTAGCTTGATGACAGCGACTCAGTCGGTGTGCGGTAATGTTGAATACGGGCTGGGGGGTCGCTGTTTCACAGGTCCAGCGTTGTATGTGAGCGCCTGACAACGAATGGCCAGAGCGAACGGCTAGCTTCATATTCATCAACAAATCACGCTCCGAATGTGCTGTCGCTGTCCATTCCTTGTTTAAACCCCAGAGCGCTGGCGGCGATGTGTATTAACTAGTTTTTAACCCCTAAACAACCATATTATTTGAATGTAACATTATACATGTTTTTAGAATCATTTTGTTATATGAATACATTAATATCAGACCTGTTAGATCAATTCTGCACATATTTTTTTTTTTTTTTTTTTTACTTAAAAATAAATCCTAACATTGCAGAAGTGGTCTCCGATTTTTTGACATTTAAAAAAAAAAAAAAAAAAATATTACCAATTAATCATGAATTATTATAGATTGCTCCATTGAAATGCATTGGACATCGCCAGGGAGCGACAGCTCATACCTGGCGCTGTGAGGGAATTTGCAGCGGCGCTGTTCGGTCCAGGCGGCTTCATGATGAATGCCGCGCTAGCCGTCGCTCTCGCCGGCGCTAGCCTCATTTTGCTTGATAAATGCGTCATTGTGAGCGCCGCCGGGCGTACTTGAGTCGGTAGTCGCCGTTAGCTGCCGCTACCTGGCGCTCGTCAGACACTACCTGCCGCTCGTCGGACACTACCTGGCGCTATCGCTTGATGAATAAGGGCCAAAGCTTATGTGGTTCCAGCCCTCCACAGACACAGTTACTCAGAAGGCACCGCTCCAACCCAAAAGTAAATGAATCAATAATACCAACTGATCTTAATATCCATTTTAATTAGTCAATTTATCAATAATTAAAAACATACAACAAATCCATACAACACCATAACATACATTTAAAAACATATATACACAACATATCTACAAAACATAGCACCAGCAGGAGCGAGCCACATAACCCATACTAGCCATATTTGCCCAAATACCCCCCTACAAATAGAAACCTATCCCTAAGGTTAAAGTGCCAATCTCCAAAGTGACCAGCGCAAAATATGATCCTTAAACCAATATAAAACAAATTATTAAATCAATAAAGATTCACCTCTATGTGTGTAGCAATCATCTCCTGCTGGGCCGATATGTAAAAAAACACCCACGCGTTCCGTAGCTATGTGCCACTTTCTCAAGGTGCCAACCTGCAGCACAGTTAAAGTAGGAGACAGTTACTATGGGCGGCACCATGGAGGTGATTGTGAGGAGCAAATGCACCCTGAATAAGAGCCTATCTTATATATTTACCCCCTGTACATACAGATTGCTCACATTAATCCAGACCATCACCCTGAATAAAAGCCTATCTTATAGGTTTCCCACACCCTGTACATACAGATTGCTCACATTAATCCGGACCCTCACCCTGAATAAGAGCCTATCTTATAGGTTTCCCACACCCTGTACATACAGATTGCTCACATTAATCCGGACCCTCACCCTGAATAAGAGCCTATCTCATAGGTTTCCCACACCCTGTACATACAGATTGCTCACATTAATCCGGACCTTCACCCTGAATAAGAGCCTATCTTATAGGTTTCCCACATCCTGTACATACAGATTGCCCACATTAATCCGGACCCTCACCCTGAATAAGAGCCTATCTTATAGGTTTCCCACACCCTGTACATACAGATTGCCCACATTAATCCGGACCCTCACCCTGAATAAGAGCCTATCTTATATGTTTCCCACACCCTGTACATACAGATTGCTCACATTAATCCGGACCCTCACCCTGAATAAGAGCCTATCTTATAGGTTTCCCACACCCTGTACATACAGATTGCCCACATTAATCCGGACCCTCACCCTGAATAAGAGCCTATCTCATAGGTTTCCCACACCCTGTACATACAGATTGCTCACATTAATCCGGACCCTCACCCTGAATAAGAGCCTATCTCATAGGTTTCCCACACCCTGTACATACAGATTGCCCACATTAATCCGGACCCTCACCCTGAATAAGAGCCTATCTTATAGGTTTCCCACACCCTGTACATACAGATTGCCCACATTAATCCGGACCCTCACCCTGAATAAGAGCCTATCTTATAGGTTTCCCACACCCTGTACATACAGATTGCTCACATTAATCCGGACCCTCACCCTGAATAAGAGCCTATCTCATAGGTTTCCCACACCCTGTACATACAGATTGCCCACATTAATCCGGACCCTCACCCTGAATAAGAGCCTATCTTATAGGTTTCCCACACCCTGTACATACAGATTGCCCACATTAATCCGGACCCTCACCCTGAATAAGAGCCTATCTCATAGGTTTCCCACATCCTGTACATACAGATTTCCCACATTAATCCGGACCCTCACCCTGAATAAGAGCCTATCTTATAGGTTTCCCACACCCTGTACATACAGATTGCCCACATTAATCCGGACCCTCACCCTGAATAAGAGCCTATCTTATAGGTTTCCCACACCCTGTACATACAGATTGCCCACATTAATCCGGACCCTCACCCTGAATAAGAGCCTATCTTGTATGTTTCCCCCTGTACATACAGATTGCCCATATTAATCCGGACCCTCACCCTGAATTAGAGCCTTTCTTATATGTTTCCCACACCCTGTACATACAGATTGCCCACATTAATCCGGACTCTCACCCTGAATAAGAGCCTATCTTATATGTTTCCCACACCCTGTACATACAGATTGCCCACATTAATCCGGACTCTCACCCTGAATAAGAGCCTATCTTATAGGTTTCCCACACCCTGTACATACAGATTGCCCACATTAATCCGGACCCTCACCCTCAATGTGAGCCTATCTTGTATGCCCCCCCCCCTGTACATACAGATTTCCCACATTAATCCGGACCCTCACCCTGAATAAGAGCCTATCTTGTATGTTTCCCCCTGTACATGCCGATTGCCCATATTAATCCGGACCCTCACCCTGAATTAGAGCCTTTCTTATATGTTTACCCCCTGTACATACAGATTGCTCACATTAATCCAGACCATCACCCTGAATAAAAGCCTATCTTGTATGTTTCCCACACCCTGTACATACAGATTGCCCACATTATCCCGGACCTTTACCCTGAATAAGAGCCTATCTTATAGGTTTCCCACACCCTGTACATACAGACAGATACATACGGACATTTAAAATCATCCCACCTGCACCTACTGCATGTTATGAGCCTTTAAACATCCAAGATGGCGGCTCATGGAGCATCAGGCAGCCTGCAAATAGGAAGTGTCTTCTGACGGGGTCGCTCTGCATTCTGGGATTGCTGTCCTTTCCCTGACCCCAGCTCTGCTCTGTCTGTGCAGAGCACAGCTATAACCCCGCCCCCTGCACTTTCCGCTCTCCTCTCCTCAGTATGTGATGCTTCTGAGTCAAGATGGTGGCGCCCGTATCCTAGAGTCCTGAACAGAGTTGCAGCCCAGTGGGGGACAGAATTATAAGTTGGTGAATAAAAACTTAAAATATATTAATTTTAGATGCTGGGGAATCGTTTTTCAAGCGTTTTCATTAAATCATGCTGGATATCCGGTATAAAGAAGCTCTAGCAGTTCACAAATAGTTAAAAAAAGAACTCGCCTTCTTCACCGGTCAGTAACATTATTCTCCCTGCACCCAGGACTGTCTACACTGATCTCAGCCCTGCCATCGTCTATAGCGCCATACAGCTGGAATTATTGCTCTGATCCATAGCCGTGTATTTGTATTCACACTGCACCGCTTTGCCTGACCCTTGACCTCTGAAGCTCTGTAGGACTGATTCCTATAGGCACCATGACAGCAAATGTCTCCCGTCTCTTGCCTGTCGTTCGGGTCTCATCTTATTGATTTCGCATTAACTGTCAGGATATTGATTGACTCTGGACTTTGGCTTCTGAGCTGCCAGCAATCAAAGTATAAAATCAAACCTTTCCTCACCTTGCGTAGAAAAAGATTTGGATTTTATTTAAAGAGTTTTTCCTGCAGCACATGCAGGTCCTCCTTAACTGACATAGCGAGGACAACTGGTTGGGGTTGATTTTGATGAGCTGCATCTTCGCACCGCGGACACATCCCCAACATACCTTCAGCTGGGGCTGAGTGGCCCATGCATGCACTGTGGGGACAATAAGGATGTGCCGCCAGAAAGTCAATTCCTTGGGTGTAGTTCCTCTTTAAGGGAATCCTTCAGGAAGTCTTTGTATCTCTTCCGAGGGGGAAGGGAACCAATGTTGCGAGGGTCAGAAGACAGCTTCTCATATGATAAGATCTTGGTCAGGCAGTGGTCTCCTATTCAGCCCTGATTAAACCTGTTCTTTTAAAGCAATGCTCATGGTCTTCGATTGCTGGAGGACCTTAACATTTGTTACATGTTGATACATTTGCTACATTGTTGTGTTGTTCCTTAACCCTCTCCTTGAGAGCCGCCAACAGGTCAGGCAGTGGTATTCTGTTCTTGACACATGACCAGCCCAAAGTAACTATGAGGCTGATTCATTAATAGCGACAGATAGTGACAGATAGCGACAGTTTAGCGACTGTAGCGGTATTTTGACAGCGACCGCTAGTAGTCGCTGTGCTTGGCCATTGTTCGGTGGATGATAGCGACTCAGTCGGTGTGCCGTAATGTTGAATACAAGATGCTGAGTCGCTATTTGACAGGTTCGCTGTTGTATGGGAGCGCATGATAGCGACTGGACATAGCGACCGGCACCCACCATATTCATTAAAAAATCAGCCTTAAAAATTCCTAGCGCTGTGAAATGCATGTTTAAATCCCAGAGCGCAGTAGGCGATGTGTTTAAAAGTAGTTTTTTAACCCCCAAACCACCCAAAAAAAAAAAAAAAATGGAATGATTTTGAAATAATATTCAAACCTGAATAGTTTAAAATCAGACCTGTAATATCAATTCTGCAAAAAAAAAAAAATTTTTTTTAAATCCCCAAAAAATACATTTTCAAAGGAAGAAGTGTTCACGGATTTTTTTTTAGAAATTAAAAAAAAATATATATATTAAAAAATAATTATTAATTAAAATACATTCTGCCATTGAAATGCATTGGAGAGCGCCAGCTAGCGAGAGGTCATACCTGTCGCTGTTCAAGGATGTTCGCTGGCGCTGTGGGATGAGGCTGGGATAATGATGAATGAGTTGCTAGGTGGCGCTATCTCAGTCGCTAAGCAGTATCGGCTTGATAAATGTGTGATTGTGGAGGGGAGCCGGCATTCTAGTTGCGGTACCTGGCTTTACTGGCCAGCTCCCCAGTCGCTATCTGTCGCTATCTGTCGCTATTCCTTGATAAATAAGTCTTCAACAGCAATGCTCTCTGTACTCATGGTCTCCCCTTGCTGGAGGAACTCAGAATTGTTTACATGCTGATACATGCTTTGCTACATTTGTTGTGGTGGTGTTCTCCACACTCTACAAAAGTTTTTCCTACAGCACATACAGGTCCTCCTTAATTGACATAAAGAAGACAAATGGTTGGGGTTGATGTTGATCACCCGCATCCCCACATCTCGGCCACAACCTCAACATACCTTTAGCTAGAGCTCAGTGGCCCATGTATGCACCGTGGGGACAATAAGGATGTGACGCCAGAAAGTCAATTTCTTAGGTGTTGCTCCTCTTTAAGGAAACCCTTCAGGAGATCTTTGTATCTCTTCTGAGGGGTGCACCAATGTTGTGGGGGGTCAGAGGACAGCTTCTCATAAGATAAGCTCTTGGTCAGGCAGTGGTCTTCTATTCAGCTTTGATTAATACTGTTCTTAACAGCAATGCTCTCCGTACTAATGGTCTCCACTTGCTGGAGAACCTCAACATTTGTTACTTTGTTGTGTTGTTCCCCAATGTTCTTCCCAAGAGCCACCAACAGGTCAGGCAGCGGTCTTCTATTCTGGACACATGACCAGCCCAGAGTGACCATTTCTTTATAAGTATTGCTCGCTGTACCCATGGTATCCCCTCGCTGGAAGACCTCAACATTTGTTACATTGTTGTGTTGTTCCCCAACCCTCTCCTTCAGAGCCACCAACAGGTCAGGCAGTGGTATTCTGTTCTCAACACATAACCAGCCCAAAATAACCATGTCTTCAACAGCAATGCTCTCCGTACTCATGGTCGTCCCTTCCTCAACATTGTTTAAATTCTGATATATTTGATACATTGTTGTGGTGTTCTCCACACTGTCCTCAAAACCCAACAAACAGGTCAGGCAGTGGTCTTCTATTCTGGACACATGACCATCCCAGAGTGACCATGTCTTCAACAGCATTGCTCTCTGTAATCATGGTCTCCACTTGCTGGAGGACCTCAACATTTGTTACATGTTGATACATTTGCTACATTTTTGTGATGTTCCCCAACCCTCTCCTCCAGAGCCACCAACAGGTCAGGCAGTGGTATTCTGTTCTCGACCCATGACTAGCCCAAAGCAACTATGTCTTCAATAGCAATGCTCTCCGTACTCATGGTCTCCCCTTGCTGGAGGACCTCAACATTGTTTACACGCTGATACATTTGTTACATTTGTAGTTGTGGTGTTCTCCACACTCCACAAGAATTTTTCCTGCAACCCATACAGGTCCTCCTTAATTGACATAGAGAAGACAAATGGTTTGGGTTGATGTTGACCACACGAACCACTCCGCTTTTCCACAAGCTTGTCCTGCATCTCCACACCGCAGCCAAATTCCCAACATAGCTTTAGCTAGGCACGCACCCAGCGAGATTGTGACCTGCGACGCTCGCACCATTCAAATTTTCTTTCCGCTCTGAGCAGCAAAGGAAATCTGAGTAGAATGAGCCCCACTGATTGACAGTGGTCCATGCATGCACCGCGGGAACGATCAAGATGTGCCGCCAGTCAATTTCTTGGGTGTTGTTCCTCTTTTTAAGGGAAGCGTTCACAAAGTCTTTGTATCTCTTCCTAGGGGTGCACCAACGTTGTGGGGGTCATAAGACAGCTACGAAGAGCATTCTTTAACAGCAATACTCTCCGTACTAATGGTCTCCGCTTGCTGGAGGACCTCAACATTTGTTACATGTTGATACATTTGCTACATTGCTGTGGTGTTCCCCAACCCTCCTCTCAAATGCCACTAAGAGGTCAGGCAGTTATCTTCTGTTCAAGACACATGACCAGCCCAAAGTAACCATGTCTTCAACAGCAATGCTCTCTGTACTCATGGTCTTCCCTTGCTGGAGAACCTCAACATTGTTTACATGGTGATATATTTGTTACATTGTTGTGATGTTCTCCACACTCTCCCCGAAAGCCACCAACAAGTCAAAGGTCACCTTCTTTCTCAGTGCAACCGCGAATGCATTTCTGAATAGTGGGCACTCTCCTTGTTAGAGGATAGCGGGCGATGCGCTCGTCAGCACGCTCGGGTCCGATCGTATTGGACGAGCTCCCGGATAAAGGGGCTTGAGCGGATCCGAGCACGCTGATCGGATGAGCGGCTTGGACTGGAAAGAGGTGAGTTTGTTTGAGCGACCTGGGGGGGGGGGGGGGGGGGGTTCACACAGTGGGTCGCCCCCCAATCAGGGACCAAAACCCAGGATAGTCAAAATCCTGGGTTTTGGTCCACTTTAGGCCCCCTGTAGCCAGTTCCAATCTACAGACTAGCCAAGGAACCCCAGACCCATATGTAATAGCACAGGCATCATGGTTGGGGTGGGGGGGGGGCTCAGCAGGGTTGGCTTGGCTGGCCAGGGGCTGGTAAAATCCAGTGCCGCTTTAGCTCCAGTCCGCCTCTGGCACAACTTATTACACCTGGGCAGGGCCGGCTCTAGGTTTGTGAGGGCCCTTGGGCAGGAGAATTTTAGTGGACCCCCAAAGTGGTGTGTCACACCACTGACACAAATGGGTCATCACCCTCCAGTCCTCATTGCCTTCCCTATAGCCACCAATCATCATCCAGTCCTTATTGCCTTCCCTATAGCCACCAATCATCCTCCAGTCCTTATTGCCTTCCCTATAGCCACCAATCGCCCTCTAGTCCGTATTGCCTTCCCTATAGCCACCAATCGCTCTCCAGTCCTTATTGCCTTCCCTATAGCCACCAATCGCCCTCTAGTCCTTATTGCCTTCCCTATAGCCACCAATCACCCTCCAGTCCTTATTGCCTTCCCTATAGCCACCAATCACCCTCCAGTCCTTATTGCCTTCCCTATAGCCACCAATCACCCTCCATTCCTTATTGCCTTCCTATAGTCACCAATCATCCTCCAGTCCTTATTGCCTTCCCTATAGTCACCAATCATCCTCCAGTTCTTATTGCCTTCCCTACAGCCACCAATGACCCTCCAGTACTTATTGCCTTCCCTATAGCCACCAATCATCCTCCAGTCCTTATTGCCTTCCCTATAGTCACCAATCATCCTCCAGTTCTTATTGCCTTCCCTACAGCCACCAATGACCCTCCAGTACTTATTACCTTCCCTATAGCCACCAATCATCCTCCAGTCCTTATTGCCTTCCCTATAGCCACCAATCATCCTCCAGTCCTTATTGCCTTCCCTATAGCCACCAATCACCTCCAGTTCTTGTTGCCTTCCCTATAGCCACCAATCGCCCTCTAGTCCGTATTGCCTTCCCTATAGCCACCAATCGCTCTCCAGTCCTTATTGCCTTCCCTATAGCCACCAATCGCTCTCCAGTCCTTATTACCTTCCCTATAGCCACCAATCGCCCTCTAGTCCTTATTGCCTTCCCTATAGCCACCAATCACCCTCCAGTCCTTATTGCCTTCCCTATAGCCACCAATCGTCCTCCAAGCCTTATTGCCTTCCCTATAGCCACCAATCACCCTCCAGTCCTTATTGCCTTCCCTATAGCCACCAATCACCCTCCAGTCCTTATTGCCTTCCCTATAGCCACCAATCACCCTCCAGTCCTTATTGCCTTCCCTATAGCCACCAATCACCCTCCAGTCCTTATTGCCTTCCCTATAGCCACCAATCACCCTCCAGTCCTTTTTGCCTTCCCTATAGCCACCAATCACCCTCCAGTCCTTATTGCCTTCCCTATAGCCACCAATCACCCTCCAGTCCTTTTTGCCTTCCCTATAGCTACCAATCATCCTCTAGTCCTTGTTGCATTCTCTATTGCCTTTTCAGCCCTTGCTGCTTGCTCCACTGCCACTAAAGACTTCATCATTACTGTGAGTTGTCACCTGGTTCTCACCACCTTCTGAGCTTCCATCAATTGCCCCCCATTCCAGGCCACCTTCTCTATCAGCCTCTGTTGCTGAGGCCAGCCATAAGCAGGTCTGCACAGAACACCCGGCATTCAGAGCTTCGGGTCCACTGTAAAATTATACCATGGTCAAGTGTGAGCCTGAGTGGGCCCCTGAAGATGCCAAAGTCCCTGGCAATTGCCCATGTTTTCCCTGTGCTGGCACCGGCCCTGTGACGTATTGCTGGCTCTCGAGTAGATGCTTGAGGAACACCGCGTTGTTGGATATTGAGAATACAGTGGAGACAGCGTTGATAAAAATGCCCAAGAACACTCAGATACTGCTACACAATAACATTGCATAATAAGCCTTCCAGGTGAAGACTCCAGAGAATTCGGGTCCCTTTCATAGTGATGGGGGACTATTTTTTTTGTCAATGTCAAACTCTGATGCAGTTAGCAACACTGGCCTTCAACTTTTAGGTCAAGTCCATCCAATGCCATTATTCACCCGGCAAGGGAATGAATAACTAGAATACAGCTCTTTATGCTGGGTCATAGAGCAAACAACCCGAGACATCCATCAGGAAGCGCTGAAGATATTAGGGGTCAGGTCCCTTTCAGCGCGGCGCAAATCCTGCAAATACAATTGACACCTCTGACTAATGCCTACAGAGAGTCCGGGTCACAAAGGTCAAAGAATATCTATTTAGTAATAAGGGAAAAGCAACACAAGTCACCAACCATATGCTTGCAAAGTGCGAGTGGCACAAAATCATATGTGTTTTTATAACTGTTTGTGAACTGGTACGGGCTCCAAGGTACCCCATACCCGCAGGGCAGTGATGGGCCTCTGTCAGCTTCACTGGATGGCATGTCTGGGATGGGGAGAACCAAAGTGAATCAACAAGGTCGAATCTAGCTTCTGCCTGGATCCAAAGCCCATTATTAGTCATCATTAGGGATCAGCGGAACTAAATTGTAAAGTTCGGGGCTCGTACCGAACACCCGGTGTCCATGTCCAGGGACAGACTGGGGCCAAAAATCAACCTGGGAATTTACAGGACCTTACCAAGCCAACACCAGCCCATGTGCTCCTTAACCTTCCCCCCGAGAAGCATCTCAGTTAATCAATGAATTGGGAGGCCCTGGAGTCTCAAAGGCTTCAGGACCATCCTAGGCCCACTCCTTGGGGCATTCCTAATTGGGGTGCCCCACTGCCAGTAACTGGGAGAAATGGCGCTTTTACACGCAATATGATTTTATTTGAAAAACTTTTATTACAAAAAAAACTACAAGTTGTAAAAAAATGAATTTGTTTTTTTTTTTCCCACATATTTCACCCAAAAATATTGAGAATACACTAAAAAACAAGACATTTCATTTTAAAGGAAGAAAAAAAAACAATAGACAAATTTCCTAGGAAACCCCTGGAAATTCCTTTAAAAATCACACCTGTACACAGGGGCGGACTGGGGCTAAGAAAAGGTCCGGGACTTTTTGGGGCACACCGGCCCTGCTGTACTGTTCCTGGCCCAGTACAGTATCTAAATGTCACATGTTATATACCTATTTTTTGTTCCATAACACGCACCCAGGGTTTAGAGGACAAAAATTAGAAAGAAAATATTCTGAACCAAATAGTGTGCTAAACTCCCCACGTTACAAACAGGGTACAGAATCACCCCATTACATGCATTGAGCATTATCCCTCATTACAGGCATTGAGCATTATCCCTCATTACAGGCATTGAGCATTATCCCTCATTACAGGCATTGAGCATTATCCCTCATTACAGGCATTGAGCATTATCCCTCATTACAGGCATTGAGCATTAACCCTCATTACAGCGAGTGAGGGGCATCCCACAGGCACATGTTGCAGCATCTCCCATTATAGCCAGTGGGGGTATCCCTCAGTACAGCCAGTGCTGGTATCCCTCAGTACAGTCAGTGGGGGTATCCCTCAGTACAGCCAGTGGGGGTATCCCTCAGTACAGCCAGTGGGGGTATCCCTCAGTACAGCCAGTGCTGGTATCCCTCAGTACAGCCAGTGGGGGTATCCCTCAGTACAGCCAGTGGGGGCATCCCTCAGTACAGCCAGTGGGGGTATCCCTCAGTACAGCCAGTGGGGGTATCCCTCAGTACAGCCAGTGGGGGCATCCCTCAGTACAGCCAGTGGGGGTATCCCTCAGTACAGCCAGTGGGGGTATCCCTCAGTACAGCCAGTGGGGGTATCCCTCAGTACAGCCAGTGGGGGCATCCCTCAGTACAGCCAGTGGGGGTATCCCTCAGTATAGCCAGTGGGGGTATCCCCCAGTACAGCCAGTGGGGGCATCCCTCAGTACAGCCAGTGGGGGCATCCCTCAGTACAGCCAGTGGGGGCATCCCTCAGTACAGCCAGTGGGGGCATCCCTCAGCACAGCCAGTGGGGGCATCCCTCAGTACAGCCAGTGGGGGCATCCCTCAGTACAGCCAGTGGGGGCATCCCTCAGTACAGCCTGTGGGGGTATCCCCCAGTACAGCCAGTGGGGGCATCCCTCAGTACAGCCAGTGGGGGGATCCCTCAGTACAGCCAGTGGGGGGATCCCTCAGTACAGCCAGTGGGGGCATCCCTCAGTACAGCCAGTGGGGGCATCCCTCAGTACAGCCAGTGGGGGCATCCCTCAGTACAGCCAGTGGGGGCATCCCTCAGTACAGCCAGTGGTGGCATCCCTCAGTACAGCTAGTGGGGGCATCCCTCAGTACAGCCAGTAAGGCCAGCAGAACCAGCCCAGTGCAAAAAAACTATTACTGAATCGGGGTGCCCCAAGGGCACCAAGTCAGCCAGCCCTTGAGTCCCAGCCATGGTGCTGATAGGTCCACGTTAATCAGGCAGACAGTCTTTTAAAATTCAAGGCCACAAAGATGGTTGTTGGAAACCCGGGATTTTGACTATATCTGGTTTTGGTCCTTGCCCCCCGCAGCACCTCGCCCTGCTCTGTGAAACCCCCCAGGTCGCCTGAACTCACTCACCTTTCCTTGGTCCTACGACACAAGCGCCGCCTAATCAGCACGCTTGACTGCGATGGATGGAGCTTGCCTAGGCTCGTCTAAGAAGTCCAGCACAGCTTGCCGGCGGTGGCATCCTCTCTACCCTCTAACAGGGAGTGTGCCCGTGCCAGCCATTCACAAATGCCTGACGCTGGCACATGCCCAACTAAAGAAATAGCTATTCGCACATGCAGCGTTGGACCAGGGGAGAGTATACCAGGAAACCTGGGGGGTTCACACAGCAGGGTATCCCAATTCTGGATGCTCTGAGGGAAGGGACGATGGCTTGTTGGTTTTGGTGTTCTTTAAAATGAACCCTTGCAAAATGGCCCTGGAATCTGAAAGATACCAGGGCTGGTCACTGGTCTTCCCCCAGAGAATGTACCTTAATGGGAAGCTACCCTGCATGGGGTCCCATCCCTGTTGACCTGACCCACCGTGTCCTGTGTGGCTTATGGAAAAAGTATTGATGCACAAATGAAAAGGGCTGGTTAGTCTGGTGGCCCCCTAATAGTGCCAACCAATCATTAAAATAGGGAGTCCTTGGACCTCCTCCCTTATTAACATATAAACATTACAGGGGCTCACCAAAGAAACACCACGCCCGTATATTAGGCATAAATTATGCAAATATATCAACATATACAAAATACATTTTATTGTTTCATAAACATCTACACCATTTAAAAAGCACACACGTGCGTATTAATAACAATATCTTAGCTCCTAACACCTCCATATATGTATATATGCAAAGTCAGTATACAATATTTGTAGTCCATATCAAGCTGGGTAAACTAGTTTCGCCTGGGACGGCTTCCTCAGTACCCTTTACAGTTGATATAGGTGCTAATACATCACATGCAACTAAAATAACAAATGACATCGATATTAATAATATTATAGCATTATGTATCATATGGAAATCAAATATACCCCCCAGAGCATCCCAGATCAGGATGCACCACTGTGTGAAACCCCACCGGGTGACGCAACACTCACCTACTTCCGGGCTCCCTGGCCAATATAAACACAGCACCCACACAATTACTTAAAACAAGAGCCGTTGGCCGATCATTTATTATGCATGCAAATGGATCTGATTGGACGAGAGCGCGCACATGCACTTTAGGATGGGGAACAGGTGAGTTGTTCTGGGCCTTCTGGGGGGTTTCACACAGAAGGGCATCCCAATTTGGGTTGCCCCCAGAGTACATCAAAAAATCTAAGGCTTACCTTAGCCCCCCCAAGCAAGCAGCGACAGCCAGTGTGGGCGATCCAGTGGTTGGTCACATGTTCCGGTGGGCGCTTATACGATGGGGCCGGAGATTAGAAAGCCTTCAGCCTGCGCTGCCTCATCCATTGGTGGATAAGCGGCTGGGAACACACCCCTGAACTCCCGCAGCTAGCCGGCTCTGTCATGCTGAAGAGACAGGCTGGCGGGCTGGGGTGAGGGAGCGCGTGTGTGCGTTCTGGGGGTACAGAATAAAACAACGTCACAAAATAAAAAAAACGGCCAGCACACAGCGCCATTTTCACTCGGCTTCCTGCAGCCCTGCCCTCGGCCTCTGTTCCAGCAGCACCTTTCTTATCTGTGACAGTTGCCCAGCTACGGCCTTCCCTGCCATCGGTCTACGGAGATTTTGCCCGGTATGCCCTATGGCCAGCCCACCCCTGCCTGTACACGTATAGCGCAAAATAGTGACAAAATCTCTAGGTACTGTCTCTGGCGCCTGATTTATGGGATGTTTAGAGGGCAGAAAATCGTGCGCAAATCTGGCGATTAGAAGAGTGAAAACCCTCCAGCAAATAGGTGGAAGAAACTGCCGATTCCAATGAGTTACAGGCTTATTTCATTCCAAAAACACATGGCGGCAGCGTCCTGCATGTTTATGAACAACGAAAGTGTCAGCCGCAAATTCTTTTTAGGGTTTGAAACCTTTTTTGGGGTTTTTGTTGGGAAAAAATGATAAAAACATTGGGAACAATCACAAAAATTAAGGTCAAAACAACAAAAATGTACATATTGGGCCCCAAAGTTTAGCAAAAACACAAACAATAAAAAGAATGATAGTTAAATTATTAATTATTAATGTGCAAACCAAACAGGGGAGGGATGGTTAAAGAGAACGTCTGGGACAAAACATTAAGGGTAAACTGGAATCAGAATATCCCCCCAAAAAATGGAGAACACAGGTTCTCAAGAGAATAAACTCCGAAATGGAGAATAGAGCTTTGCAGGAAACACAGAAGCTGGAGAGGTCAAAGCGCTATGGAGAAACAGTAAAGGAAAGGGGAGAAACCATCAGGACCAGAGGCTCAGCCGGCCAAATGTGCATGGGGCGCATTGCCTTTCAAAACAGCAGGTTTTCCTTAGGGAAGGCGCAAATTGGCGCAAGAAGAGGCAATTTGCACTTTTCCTGTGCACTTGGCATTCAGTGTGAACCGAATGTGTGCCCGGTGTGCACACGCAGCCATGAATCATGGGCCTAGGCCTATTGTGCCAGAGGTGGATATGACTCCCACAGCCATGATGCCGAAGCTCTAGCATTGTAGAGGTAGAACATGGACAGGTGTGTCATGGATGGGGGTGGGGGATATTACAATAGGGTCAGGTATAAGAAGAGGGGTCGGGAAGCAGGGAATGGAGGGGGGTGTTAGAGGAAAGCGATATATAGGCTCTAGGTGGGGTGCTGGAGGAATCACCCAGCCCAAGTGGGCCTAAAGCAGTGCATCCCACTGGGAATTGTCCTCCATGATCCCTATGACCAGTCCGTCCATGTCCATGTCCCCATCCCTATCCAAGTCCCAGTTTGGATGCTGAACAGTGCAATCAGAGCTCTGCTTAAAGCTGGAATGGCGCAAGTGGGCTCCCCTACTTCCCTAAGGGAACTCAGCTACATTGCCAGGGGATCTCTATGCCCCGCCCTCCAGTGATGCAAATACTTGAAGGCCCCGCCTCTGAACATATAAGAGCTGTCATTGGTAAAAACTCTAGTAGTGGAGGGACGGCAACAGGACACAGACGGATGACTATTGTCCCCCATTGTCGGGCTGATTGATTCCCTCCCCCGGGACATCCAAAATTGGGATGTCCCGCTGTGTGAAACCCCCCAGATTGCCCCATACACTTACCTTGCTTCCCGATCCAATGGCGCATGCGTGAGCCATGTCCACATCCTCACTATCCTTCTAGCAGGGCGCGTGACCACGCCAGTTATTTGTGAATGGCCGGCGCGGGAACGCTTCCTGTTAGAGGGAAGTGGGGGAAGAGGCCGCCAGTGCATTAAAGTGGACCAACACCCACCGCTGATTGGCCCGGGAATCTATAAGATTCCCGGGCCGATCAGCTCCCTCCCCGCGGGGCATCCGAAATCGGGATTCCCCGCTGTGTGAAACCCCCCAGGATGCCCACAAACCTTACCTTCTCCCCGTTCCGACGGAGCATGCGCCGCCGCCGCCTCGCGCGTCCCTCTAGCAGGGCGCGCACCCGCGCCGGCCGTTTGTGAATGGCTGGCGCGGGCGCGCTCCCTGTAAGAGGGACGCGCAAGAGGCGGCGGCCGCCTCAGCTTGTCCGTCGCTTGTCCGTCGGCGGTGAGGTGCGTTTTTTGGGGCTTTCTGGGGGGTTTCCCCCAATCGGGATGCCCCGCGGAAGTGGACCAACACCCAGGATAGTGAAAATCCTGGGTGTTGGTCCACTTTAAAGTGGACCAACACCCAGGATTTTGACTATCCTGGGTGTTGGTCCACTTAGGTGGGGCACCCCGATCGGGGGTGCCCCGCTGTGTGAAACCCCCCCGATCGCCGCTCCCACGTGACCTCGTCCGGCCAATGACAGCGCTCAGAGCCGCTCTGGTATGCGCGTCCAAAGCCGCTTGGACGCGCATACCAGAGCGCTGTCATTGGCTGCGACTCTCGCTTCCCTCTAACGGGGAGCGCGCCTGCGCCGGCCATTCACAAAACGGTCGGCGCGGGAGCGCGCCCTGCTAGAGGGAACGGCCGCGTCTCGCGCATGCGCCGTTGGATCGCCGGTAAGGTAAGGATTGTGGGCCTCCTGGGGGGTTCCTCCCCGCGGGACATCCCGATTTCGGATGCCCCGCGGGGAGGGATCTGATTGGTCCGGGAATCTTATAGATCCCCCCTGGGTGTTGGTCCACTGAGCCGTTGGCCTTAGACAAAGCCTTAGACAACGTGACATCAGCGGCTCCGAGCGTGCTGATTGGATAAGCGGTCGCGCCGGCGCCGTAGGACCTGGAAGAGGTAAGTTGCGCTCGGCGATCTAGGGGTTTCAAGCAACGGGGCATCTCCAATTGGGGGCAAGGACCAAAACCCAGGATAGTAAAAATCCTGGGTTTTGGTCCGCTTTAAAGCTAAAAATCAGAGGTGACTTTATATCGGGAAGGCAATTTCAACAATAGAAACACTTTGAATAGGCAAATGAATCATTTATTGCTGCAGATCTGCATGTTACACCTCAAAGAGGGACAATATGTAAATGAAGCCACGCCCCCTCATTGAGGGATAGATGAAGCCACGCCCCCTCATTGATTGATGAATAGGAGATAGGATGTAACAGTTACAACATTAGAAACACTTTGACAAAGCCTTAGACGGCGTGACATCAGCGGCTCCGAGCGCGCTGACTGGACGAGCGCATGCGCTGTAGGACCCGGAAGAGGTGAGTTTCTGGGGGTTTCAAGCAGCGGAACATCCCCGATCGGGGTAAAGGACCAAAACGCAGGATAGTCAAAATCCTTGTATTGTATGTAAATTGTATGTAAATACAATAAAATAAATATAAAATATAAATTTATAATATATAGAAAAATGATATATAAATATCATATTGTATTTTATTATTTTTATTATATTGTATCATTGTAATATATATATATATATATATATATATATATTCATATATAGTAAATAAAAATTATATTAAAAAAAAAAAAAATATATATATACAATACTTCCCCCCAGGAAAAAAAAAAGCAAAATGAAATAATTTGAGAAGATGAAGAGCGCCGAGTATCCTGAAGACGAGTGTGTCGCGCCATCGCCGGAGCCTTCGGACGCCGCAGAGAAATTCGCCCTCTCGTCCCACGAATGTAAAAATGACGGAGAGGGGGAAAAGCGCCTTTTTAATATCATTAAAATCCACTCCGGAAAAAAACTGGAAAGGCCGGGAGGTATTACGGCGTGCCACCGCCGCCGCAGCGCCGCGTGGCCTCCAAACACAATGTTCTTATGATCATTTAATAAAGAAATATTATTTCTATTTATGAGAAAGAACATCTGTTTGATCGGGAGCGGGAGCGCGGCCGGTCACCGGGGACTCGATAAAGTCACTTTATATAGAAAGTTCTCTGCTGATGGACAAACTTGGTAACTTGCTTTGTCCTCCCTCGGCCCTGAAAAGTTTGGCCTTTTCTCCGCTGGTCGGTTTTGTTCCACTTTAGAAAAATATAAGACAACATTAAAGAATAATAATAGTAGAAAAGAAAGAAAGAAAGAAAGTGAAAAAAAAAGAATAGAAGGAATGAAAGAAAAATAATAGTAGGAAAGAAAGAAAGAAAGAAAGAAAGAAAGAAAGAAAGAAAGAAGGGAGATTAGAAGGAATGAAAGAAAAATAATAGTAGGAAAGAAAGAAAGAAAGAAAGAAAGAAAGAAAGAAAGAAAGAAAGAAAGAAAGAAAGAAAGAAAGAAAGAAAGAAGGGAGATTACAAGGAATGAAAGAAAAATAATAGTAGGAAAGAAAGAAAGAAAGAGAAAAAAAAAAAAATAGAAGGAATGAAAGAAAAATAATAGTAGGAAAGAAAGAAAGAAAGAAAGAAAGAAGGGAGAATAGAAGGAATGAAAGAAAAATAATAGTAGGAAAGAAAGAAAGAAAGAAAGAAAGAAAGAAAGAAAGAAAGAAAGAAAGAAAGAAAGAAAGAAAGAAAGAAAGAAAGAAGGGAGATTAGAAGGAATGAAAGAAAAATAATAGTAGGAAAGAAAGAAAGAGAAAGAAAGAAAGAAAGAAAGAAAGAAAGAAGGGAGATTACAAGGAATGAAAGAAAAATAATAGTAGGAAAGAAAGAAAGAAAGAAAGAAAGAGAAAAAAAAAAGAATAGAAGGAATGAAAGAAAAATAATAGTAGGAAAGAAAGAAAGAAAGAAAGAAAGAAAGAAGGGAGATTAGAAGGAATGAAAGAAAAATAATAGTAGGAAAGAAAGAAAGAAAGAAAGAAAGAAAGAAAGAAGGGAGATTAGAAGGAATGAAAGAAAAATAATAGTAGGAAAGAAAGAAAGAAAGAAAGAAAGAAAGAAGGGAGATTAGAAGGAATGAAAGAAAAATAATAGTAGGAAAGAAAGAAAGAAAGAAAGAAAGAAAGAAAGAAAGAAAGAAAGAAAGAAAGAAAGAAGGGAGATTAGAAGGAATGAAAGAAAAATAATAGTAGGAAAGAAAGAAAGAGAAAGAAAGAAAGAAAGAAAGAAAGAAGGGAGATTACAAGGAATGAAAGAAAAATAATAGTAGGAAAGAAAGAAAGAAAGAAAGAAAGAAAGAAAGAAAGAGAAAAAAAAAAGAATAGAAGGAATGAAAGAAAAATAATAGTAGGAAAGAAAGAAAGAAAGAAAGAAAGAAGGGAGATTAGAAGGAATGAAAGAAAAATAATAGTAGGAAAGAAAGAAAGAAAGAAAGAAAGAAAGAAGGGAGATTAGAAGGAATGAAAGAAAAATAATAGTAGGAAAGAAAGAAAGAAAGAAAGAAAGAAAGATAAAAAAAAAGAATAGAAGGAATGAAAGAAAAATAATAGTAGGAAAGAAAGAAATAAAGAAAGAAAGAAAGAAAGAAAGAAAGAGAAAAAAAGAATAGAAGGAATGAAAGAAAAATAATAGTAGGAAAGAAAGAAAAATAATAATAGGAAAGAAAGAAAGAAAGAAGGGAGAATAGAAGGAATGAAAGAAAAATAATAGTAAGAAAGAAAGAAAGAAAGAAAGAAAAGAAGGAAGGAAAGAAAAATGATAGTAGGAAAGAAAGAAAGAAAGAAAGAAAGAAAGAAAGAAAGGTGAAGGAAAGAAAGAAAGAAAGAAAGAAAGAAAGAAAGAATTAAGGAAGGAAGGATGAAAGGAAGAAAGGAAGGAAGGAAAGTAAGGAAGAATAGAAGGAATGAAAGAAAAATAATAGTAGGAAGGAAAAAAAGAAAGAAAGAAGAGAGAATAGAAGGAATGAAAGAAAAATAATAATTGGAAAGAAAGAAAGAAAGAAAGAAAGAAAGAAGGGAGATTACAAGGAATGAAAGAAAAATAATAGTAGGAAAGAAAGAAAGAAAGAAAGAAAGAAAGAAAGAAGGGAGATTACAAGGAATGAAAGAAAAATAATAGTAGGAAAGAAAGAAAGAAAGAGAAAAAAAAAAGAATAGAAGGAATGAAAGAAAAATAATAGTAGGAAAGAAAGAAAGAAAGAAAGAAAGAAGGGAGAATAGAAGGAATGAAAGAAAAATAATAGTAGGAAAGAAAGAAAGAAAGAAAGAAAGAAAGAAAGAAAGAAAGAAAGAAAGAAAGAAAGAAAGAAGGGAGATTAGAAGGAATGAAAGAAAAATAATAGTAGGAAAGAAAGAAAGAGAAAGAAAGAAAGAAAGAAAGAAAGAAAGAAAGAAGGGAGATTACAAGGAATGAAAGAAAAATAATAGTAGGAAAGAAAGAAAGAAAGAAAGAAAGAAAGATAAAAAAAAAGAATAGAAGGAATGAAAGAAAAATAATAGTAGGAAAGAAAGAAATAAAGAAAGAAAGAAAGAAAGAAAGAAAGAGAAAAAAAGAATAGAAGGAATGAAAGAAAAATAATAGTAGGAAAGAAAGAAAAATAATAATAGGAAAGAAAGAAAGAAAGAAGGGAGAATAGAAGGAATGAAAGAAAAATAATAGTAAGAAAGAAAGAAAGAAAGAAAGAAAAGAAGGAAGGAAAGAAAAATGATAGTAGGAAAGAAAGAAAGAAAGAAAGAAAGAAAGGTGAAGGAAAGAAAGAAAGAAAGAAAGAAAGAAAGAAAGAATTAAGGAAGGAAGGATGAAAGGAAGAAAGGAAGGAAGGAAAGTAAGGAAGAATAGAAGGAATGAAAGAAAAATAATAGTAGGAAGGAAAAAAAGAAAGAAAGAAGAGAGAATAGAAGGAATGAAAGAAAAATAATAATTGGAAAGAAAGAAAGAAAGAAAGAAAGAAAGAAAGAAAGAAAGAAGGGAGATTACAAGGAATGAAAGAAAAATAATAGTAGGAAAGAAAGAAAGAAAGAAAGAAAGAAAGAAAGAAGGGAGATTACAAGGAATGAAAGAAAAATAATAGTAGGAAAGAAAGAAAGAAAGAAAGAAGGGAGAATAGAAGGAATGAAAGAAAAATAATAGTAGGAAAGAAAGAAAGAAAGAAAGAAAGAAAGAAAGAAAGAAAGAAAGAAAGAAAGAAAGAAGGGAGATTAGAAGGAATGAAAGAAAAATAATAGTAGGAAAGAAAGAAAGAGAAAGAAAGAAAGAAAGAAAGAAAGAAAGAAAGAAGGGAGATTACAAGGAATGAAAGAAAAATAATAGTAGGAAAGAAAGAAAGAAAGAAAGAAAGAGAAAAAAAAAAGAATAGAAGGAATGAAAGAAAAATAATAGTAGGAAAGAAAGAAAGAAAGAAAGAAGGGAGATTAGAAGGAATGAAAGAAAAATAATAGTAGGAAAGAAAGAAAGAAAGAAAGAAAGAAAGAAAGAAAGAAAGAAAGAAAGAAAGAAAGAAGGGAGATTAGAAGGAATGAAAGAAAAATAATAGTAGGAAAGAAAGAAAGAAAGAAAGAAAGAAAGAAAGAAAGAAAGAAAGAAAGATAAAAAAAAGAATAGAAGGAATGAAAGAAAAATAATAGTAGGAAAGAAAGAAATAAAGAAAGAAAGAAAGAAAGAAAGAAAGAGAAAAAAAGAATAGAAGGAATGAAAGAAAAATAATAGTAGGAAAGAAAGAAAAATAATAATAGGAAAGAAAGAAAGAAAGAAGGGAGAATAGAAGGAATGAAAGAAAAATAATAGTAAGAAAGAAAGAAAGAAAGAAAGAAAGAAAAGAAGGAAGGAAAGAAAAATGATAGTAGGAAAGAAAGAAAGAAAGAAAGAAAGAAAGAAAGGTGAAGGAAAGAAAGAAAGAAAGAAAGAAAGAAAGAAAGAAAGAAAGAAAGAAAGAATTAAGGAAGGAAGGATGAAAGGAAGAAAGGAAGGAAGGAAAGTAAGGAAGAATAGAAGGAATGAAAGAAAAATAATAATTGGAAAGAAAGAAAGAAAGGAAGGAAGGAAAGAAAAATGATAGTAGGAAAGAAAGAAAGAAAGAAAGAAAGAAAGGTGAAGGAAAGAAAGAAAGAATTAAGGAAGGAAGGATGAAAGGAAGGAAGGAAAGAAAGGAAGAATAGAAGGAATGAAAGAAAAATAATAGTAGGAAAGAAAGAAAGAAAGAAAGAAAGAAAGAAAGAAAGGTGGAAGGAAAGAAAAAAAGAAAGAAAGAAAGAATAGAAGGAAAAAAAGAAAAATAATAGTAGGAAAGAAAGAAAGGAAGGAAGGAAGGAAGGAAGGAAGGAAGGGAAAGGAAGGAAAGAAAGGCAAGAAAGAAAAAAAATAAATGAAAGAAAGAAAGAAAGAGAAATGAAGGAAAGAAAGAAAGAAAGAGAAAAGAAAGAAAGAAAGAAAGAAAGAAAGAGAAAAGAAAGAAAGAAAGAAAGAAAGAAAGAATCTCACATTAACTAATCAGTCAGGTTGATAGTGGCCGGCCTTGGTTGTTGCGCGACCCTGTTCCCTGCATAGAACATCCCAGTGGTGAGGGCATCACATGACCAGCATGTGGGGAGGGCCCCACCAGGGTGCTGAAGCCTAATGATGAAGTCGGCCTCTGGGCAGCGCCTTCTGTCTAGTTGGCTGTATATTGCGGCGCCACCTGCTGGTCACACCAGCAAAGCAGCGCAGTCGGACACAAAGCGCTGACTATTGACATTTTGAACGACTGAGCTTTTCATCTCGGGGAGTAAAAAAGTAAAAGTTTAATTACATGATATTTACTTTGTCTTCCCACAAGCCTCTAAACAGATAGCGGGGGAGTCGCCCCCACCGCCGCCGCCATCGCCGCGCCTGCTCTTTGATTAGCCTTTCCTAATGGGGAATCGATAGTAAACCGAGCAAGTGGAATCCCTGATACGAAGATGAGGGCGCGCAGCGTTCCCCGCGCAGCAAATCGTTAATTGTAATAAATATTCTATGACTCCGCTCCTCGCTCGCAAAGATTTAGATTAACGACCTCGCCTCCCGCGGATCATTTGTAACATTTAAACGCCTCAATCTAAATTGCGGCTGATGGATGGACTTGTCGGGAGGAAGGTGTTTTACTGGGGTTCAATCGCTGTAAGCGCAGGGAGCGCAAATGCGACTATTAAATACTCTTCTTGGGAGACGGACGCGCTCCCATCACTGGCCAACAAAAAGAACAACAATAACAACCGTTCGGCGCGCAATTGTGGAAAGCTTTTTTTTTTTTTCATTGACTATATTATAATTATATTGTATATAGTGTTATACGGCACATAATGGGCTTTACATCTATTTCGGAACATTATTTAAAAAAAAAAAAAATTCCCATAGGCAATGTGACATCCCCCATCTCGTTCCCCATTACAGACAGTTTGCCCTACTCTCATTCCCTTTTCCCTATAGCCACCAATCACCCTCCAGTCCTTATTGCCTTCCCTATAGCGACCAATCACCCTCCAGTCCTTATTGCCTTCCCTATAGCCACCAATCATCCTCCAGTCCTTATTGCCTTCCCTATAGCCACCAATCACCCTCCAGTCCTTATTGCCTTCCCTATAGCCACCAATCGCCCTCCAGTCCTTATTGCCTTCCCTATAGCCACCAATCACCCTCCAGTCCTTATTGCCTTCCCTATAGCCACCAATCGCCCTCCAGTCCTTATTGCCTTCCCTATAGCCACCAATCACCCTCCAGTCCTTATTGCCTTCCCTATAGCCACCAATCGCCCTCCAGTCCTTATTGCCTTCCCTATAGCCACCAATCACCCTCCAGTCCTTATTGCCTTCCCTATAGCCACCAATCACCCTCCAGTCCTTATTGCCTTCCCTATAGCCACCAATCGCCCTCCAGTCCTTATTGCCTTCCCTATAGCCACCAATCGCCCTCCAGTCCTTATTGCCTTCCCTATAGCCACCAATCACCCTCCAGTCCTTATTGCCTTCCCTATAGCCACCAATCACCCTCCAGTCCTTATTGCCTTCCCTATAGCCACCAATCACCCTCCAGTCCTTATTGCCTTCCCTATAGCCACCAATCACCCTCCAGTCCTTATTGCCTTCCCTATATCCACCAATCACCCTCCAGTCCTTATTGCCTTCCCTATAGCCACCAATCGCCCTCCAGTCCTTATTGCCTTCCCTATAGCCACCAATCATCCTCCAGTCCTTATTCCCTTCCCTATAGCCACCAATCACCCTCCAGTCCTTATTGCCTTTCCTATAGCCACCAATCACCCTCCAGTCCTTATTGCCTTCCCTATAGCCACCAACCACCCTCCAGTCCTTATTGCCTTCCCTATAGCCACCAATCACCCTCCAGTCCTTATTGCCTTCCCTATAGCCACCAATCACTCACCAGTCCTTATTGCCTTCCCTATAGCCACCAATCACCCCCGAGTCCTTATTGCCTTCCCTATAGCCACCAATCACCCTCCAGTCCTTATTGCCTTCCCTATAGCCACCAATCACCCTCCAGTCCTTATTACCTTCCCTATAGCCACCATTCATCCTCCAGGCCTTATTGCCTTCCCTATAGCCACCAATCACCCTCCAGTCCTTATTGCCTTCCCTATAGCCACCAATCATCCTCCAGTCCTTATTGCCTTCCCTATAGCCACCAATCACCCTCCAGTCCTTATTGCCTTCCCTATAGCCACCAATCATCCTCCAGGCCTTATTACCTTCCCTATAGCCACCAATCACCCTCCAGTCCTTATTGCCTTCCCTATAGCCACCAATCACTCACCAGTCCTTATTGCCTTCCCTATAGCCACCAATCACCCCCGAGTCCTTATTGCCTTCCCTATAGCCACCAATCACCCTCCAGTCCTTATTGCCTTCCCTATAGCCACCAATCACCCTCCAGTCCTTATTGCCTTCCCTATAGCCACCAATCACTCACCAGTCCTTATTGCCTTCCCTATAGCCACCAATCACCCCCGAGTCCTTATTGCCTTCCCTATAGCCACCAATCACTCACCAGTCCTTATTGCCTTCCCTATAGCCACCAATCACTCACCAGTCCTTATTGCCTTCCCTACAGCCACCAATCACCCCCGAGTCCTTATTGCCTTCCCTATAGCCTCCAATCACCCCCGAGTCCTTATTGCCTTCCCTATAGCCACCAATCACCCCCGAGTCCTTATTGCCTTCCCTATAGCCACCAATCACCCCCGAGTCCTTATTGCCTTCCCTATAGCCTCCAATCACCCCCGAGTCCTTATTGCCTTCCCTATAGTCACCAATCACCCTCCAGTCCTTATTGCCTTCCCTATAGCCACCAATCACCCTCCAGTCCTTATTACCTTCCCTATAGCCACCATTCATCCTCCAGGCCTTATTGCCTTCCCTATAGCCACCAATCACCCTCCAGTCCTTATTGCCTTCCCTATAGCCACCAATCATCCTCCAGTCCTTATTGCCTTCCCTATAGCCACCAATCACCCTCCAGTCCTTATTGCCTTCCCTATAGCCACCAATCATCCTCCAGGCCTTATTACCTTCCCTATAGCCACCAATCACCCTCCAGTCCTTATTGCCTTCCCTATAGCCACCAATCACTCACCAGTCCTTATTGCCTTCCCTATAGCCACCAATCACCCCCGAGTCCTTATTGCCTTCCCTATAGCCACCAATCACCCTCCAGTCCTTATTGCCTTCCCTATAGCCACCAATCACCCTCCAGTCCTTATTGCCTTCCCTATAGCCACCAATCACTCACCAGTCCTTATTGCCTTCCCTATAGCCACCAATCACCCCCGAGTCCTTATTGCCTTCCCTATAGCCACCAATCACTCACCAGTCCTTATTGCCTTCCCTATAGCCACCAATCACTCACCAGTCCTTATTGCCTTCCCTACAGCCACCAATCACCCCCGAGTCCTTATTGCCTTCCCTATAGCCTCCAATCACCCCCGAGTCCTTATTGCCTTCCCTATAGCCACCAATCACCCCCGAGTCCTTATTGCCTTCCCTATAGCCACCAATCACCCCCGAGTCCTTATTGCCTTCCCTATAGCCTCCAATCACCCCCGAGTCCTTATTGCCTTCCCTATAGCCACCAATCACCCCCGAGTCCTTATTGCCTTCCCTATAGCCACCAATCACTCACCAGTCCTTATTGCCTTCCCTATAGCCACCAATCACTCACCAGTCCTTATTGCCTTCCCTATAGCCACCAATCACTCACCAGTCCTTATTGCCTTCTCTATTGCCACCAATCATCCTCCAGTCCTGTTTTCTCCGCTGCCACTAACGACTCCATCATTGCTGCCAGTCATCACCTGGTTCTCGCCACCTTTTGAGCCTCCATCAGTTGCCCTCCTTTCCGTGGCACCTTTTCCATTGTTGCTGATCATCCCGTGTTGCCGAGGAAAGGCCATGAGTACGTCTGCACAAAACACCCGTCATTCGGTGGTAAAATAATACCATGGACAAGTGTGAGCCTGAGTGGGCCCCTGAAGATGGCAGAAAATTGCCCAGATTTGCCCTCTGCTGGCGCCGGCCCTGATTTTCAGCTTACCAATGTGAAGCTATTACAGATTCTGAGATGTGCTTATGCCTTATTTTGTACTATATTGTGGTTACTGCTGAATTCTTGCTGGCTGAGGGTGTGAAGAGCCGTATTATACTTGTGTTTCTTTCCATATAAATGCACCTTGCGCCACACACATATTCCTTAACACATCTGATGCGTGATGCACATCTGAGCATCACTGAGCAACGTTATCTTTGTGCATCCAACTTTCGTAAGCTATCCACAGGAGGATAGAAGTGCCACCCTGCATAGTATTTATGGTAAAAACTTTTTTTTACCTTTATTTAGTGATTATGTGTACAGTTGGATGTTACTGACTATTTTTCACCTATTTTTTTGTCTTAAAGGGGCAGGATGCTCCTGATCATTCCCGCTGGATTGTTATTGATATATTTCATGTCTCCTTTTCTTAGTTGATGAAATCAAAATATTTATGGTGTACGACTTTTAATACACTTTGATTTTGCAATTTACAGTATTTTTCGCCATATAAGACGAAATTGGAGTCAAAATGTCAGTGCGCTTTATGGGCCGATGTGAAAATAATTAAAAAAAAAAGTAAACTCACACGTTACCGGCGCTCCCGCGTTGCTGACGGCGATGCCACAGTGCGGCGGAAGGCCAGAGGAAGGAGGAGCGATGGGCTCTGCTATCGCTGTCTTTTCCAGCAGCGACTGCAGCGCCTCCTTCCATGTATTAAATCTACCAGGGTCCTCTGCCACTGGGGGAAACATTGGCTTGTTCCACAAAGAAAGTAGAGGGAGGTACAGGGACAACAGTCCCTTCTTATATTTATATGAGCATAACTCATGGCGTCATGATTATAACTTGTGGGCTATTGTAAACTATTATCTATGGTGACCTTCTGGTATGATGCAGGGCCTGTGTTTTCTGATTTACTGACCAGAAGTTTTGTCCAAAGTTTTTCTTATTTTTACTTTACTGGTCAGCTTGCCTTATGTACTAAAAAATAGTGTAATAAAGCACAGAGCTGGAAGTTAGTTTTCAATGGCAAAAGCGTGTTGATCCAATGCGCATACTCCACCACCAAACCAATCGCACGCCAAATAGAGCGTCAAAACTCTTACCAGAGCTAGATCAAATTAATCGCATTGACTCCACACTCAGGTCTCTAGATAACTGCGTGTATCCAACAGTCTTCAAGTCAAGGATTCCAAAGTTGTCCAGCTCAAAAGGCATATGTTTATAGCACGTGATACGTTAAGCATCGTATCGTTTGCTTAACGTATCACGTGACTATGCTCACGTGATTTGGACGTCACCTGACTTCCTGTTTAAAAAAGCAGGCAGCTTCATTCTCCAAACATCCTGGCAGAAGTCGCTGCGGCGACGAAACGCGTTGATTGTTTGGAGGTTTTACATAGGACTTTTATAACTTGAAGCCTGATTGGATCTGGAGGTCGGCGGTGAGAATTGCTGAGTACCTGAGATGTTTCAAATGTTTTTTTTTACTGTTGTTGCTTGTGAGTGCATTTTTATTAAATAGATTGTTTTTATGGTGAGACGTATTGCACTATTATTTGTCTCTTTGCTGCTTTGCATGGCCCTTGCTATAAACATATGCCTTTTGAGCTGGACAACTTTGGAATCCTTGACTTGAAGACTGTTGGATACACGCAGTTATCTAGAGACCTGAGTGTGGAGTCAATGCGATTAATTTGATCTAGCTCTGGTAAGAGTTTTGACGCTCTATTTGGTGTGCGATTGGTTTGGTGGTGGAGTATGCGCATTGGATCAACACGCTTTTGCCATTGAAAACTAACTTCCAGCTCTGTGCTTTATTACACTATTTTTTGGGACTAAGTTGGAAGGACTTTATGCACGTTGAGCTTTAATTTTATCTTGTAACCAAATAAGCACAGAGCAAAAACAGTTCAGTGTTTCAACTAATACGCAGCTCCTCGGTATGATCCAAAAGAAGCTGTAATCCCAGTGCGCATACACAAAGTCCACCTTTGATAAAGTTGGATTTACCAATGAAACGCGTTAGGCAGGGGAGTGTGGGCTCTCTTGTTATTCCTTGTTGATTGGAGTGATTGTTACAACCGGATGAAACTAATGAAGCGTGGACCCACTGGAACTGCGGAAATGTTGGTGAGTACCGCGTCAGGGAAGCGGGGTCTAAGGAGCCACCGGTTTTCACCAGAGCCCGCCGCGAAGCAGGTTGGTCTTGTGCGGCTGATGACTCCCAGGTCGCTACCCCCCAACGGCGGCACAGTTCCACAATTTGCCGAGGTATTGTACAGCAGAGATAAACGATGGTCACGGTGAGTAGCCAGATTCAGGGCAGGCAGCGAGGATTCAGCAGCGAGTAGACAAGCCGTGGTCGGGACAGGCAGCGGAGGTTCACAGACGAAGGGACAGACCGAGGTCGGGACAGGCAGCGGAGGTTCGTGGTCAAAAAGGTAAGCCGAGGTCATACACGAAAAAGCCACAGATTTAACTACAGACAATCACGGAAACACACCGATAATCCGGCAAAGGGAGGAAGGGCTGGCCAGCATATAAAGGAAGTGATATTACCGGATTGGACGGCCGGACACCAATTAGAGATGCACTGGCCCTTTAAATTCCACAGTATTGCAGCGCGCGCCCCCTAGTGGCCGGGGACGTGCGCGCAGGAGAGGCAAGGAGGAAGCAGGAAGTGAGGGAGCTGCCCGCAGGCCCCGGCAGCCACGCCGGACGGAGGGCAGGACACCAGGTAAGCGAGGAGCGCTGCCAGGAAGGGACACAGCGCTCGGGCTAGGGGAGACCCGGCGGGGAAAGCCACGGGGAGGAAGCGCGGCTCTCGCCCCGGGAGAGGGACGGCTGGAAGCGCCATGAGGCGTCTCCGCAGCGCTGGCTCTAACAGTACCCCCCCCCTTAGGTCTCCCCCTCTTCTTAGGACCAAGGAAGTCCGAAATAAGGGTCCGATCAAGGATGTTTTCTTCCGGTTCCCAGGATCTCTCCTCAGGGCCGTAGCCCTCCCAATCCACCAAGAAATAGCGTCTTCCTCTGGAGATCTTCGAAGCAAGTATCTCTTTGACCGTAAAGGTATCTTCAGTACCTGCGACTGGCTTAGGTTCCAATAATTTGGGGGAAAAACGATTAACAGTCACCGGTTTGAGCAGAGAGACATGGAAGGAATTGGTTATGCGAAGAGAGGGTGGCAGATGCAGCTTGTAACAGGCAGGGTTGATACGTTGTTGGATCCTAAAAGGTCCCAAGAAGCGAGGTCCTAGTTTGTAACTGGGGATTTTAAAACGAATATACTTGGCCGAAAGCCATACCCTATCCCCCGGTGAGTATAAAGGAGGAGTCCTTCTCTTCTTATCAGCCTGGATTTTCATACGAGACACGGCTTGTGCCAGTGAATGCTGTGTTTCACGCCAGATGGAAGAAAACTGGTGCGAAAGGTCATCGACCGCAGGTACCGAGGAGGGCGTTAGTATAGGCAGAGGAGGAAGGAGATGACGACCATAGACTATAAAGAAAGGAGATTTTCCGGTGGATTCAGAGTCCTTAAAGTTATAAGAAAACTCTGCCCAGGGCAGCAGGTCCACCCAGTCATCCTGGCGAGTGGAAACAAAATGGCGTAGATACAGCCCCAAAGTTTGATTTACCCTCTCCACTTGGCCATTGGATTGGGGATGATACGAGGAAGAAAAGTCCAATTTCACCTTTAATTGATTACAGAGAGCCCTCCAGAATTTCGATACGAATTGAACTCCCCTGTCGGAGACAATGTGGGTTGGGAGCCCATGTAGACGGAAGATGTGTTTAAGGAAATTCTTTGCCAATAGGGGAGCAGAAGGTAATCCAGGCAACGGAATGAAATGCGCCATTTTCGAAAATCGGTCCACCACTACCCAGATGACGGTATTGCCCTGTGAAGGCGGAAGATCAGTAATAAAATCCATGGCGATGTGAGACCAGGGGATGTCCGGAATGGGAAGTGGTTGGAGAAGACCTGCGGGACGTTGACGAGAGGTCTTGTTGCGCGCGCACGAGGTGCAGGCCTGTACGAATTCTGCGGCATCTTTTGCTAACGTGGGCCACCAGTAGTATCTGGAGATGATGGCGCAGGTCTTCTTGATTCCAGGGTGACCAGCAGTATGGGAGGCATGACCCCATTTTAGTATTAAAAGGCGACGAGAGACAGGTACGAAAGTCCTCCCCGGAGGACCTGATTCTAGAGCAGCGGGAGCAGAGTGAACCAGACGATCGGGTGGAATTATAAACTGTGGAGAAGAGACCTTATCCGAGACATCCGAGGAACGGGAGAGAGCGTCTGCCCTGATGTTTTTTGCAGCTGGACGGAAGTGGATCTGGAAATTAAAGCGTGCAAAGAAGAGTGACCAACGGGCCTGACGAGGGTTTAAGCGTTGTGCGGATTCCAGATAAGAGAGGTTCTTGTGGTCAGTAAAAATGGAAATTGGGAAGATAGATCCCTCGAGGAGATGTCTCCATTCTTCCAGCGCCAATTTGATGGCTAATAGCTCTCTATCTCCAATGGTGTAGTTCCTCTCGGCAGGAGAGAAGGTTTTAGAAAAGAATCCGCAAGTTCGAGCTTTGCCGGTCGAGGATCGTTGCGTAAGTACTGCTCCAGCTCCGACGGAAGAGGCATCCACCTCAAGAGCGAAAGGACGAGACGGGTCAGGTCTGGAAAGTACCGGTGCCGAGCCGAAGGCCTTCTTTAATGCAAGAAAGGCTGCTTCAGCCTGCGGAGACCATGCCTTGGGATCGGCTCCTTTTTTGGTGAGGGCCACGATGGGGGCTACTGTCGTGGAAAAGTGTAAAATGAACTGGCGGTAATAGTTCGCGAACCCCAAGAATCGCTGGATTGCACGAAGACCGACTGGTCGAGGCCATTCAAGGACCGCCTTTAACTTGGCAGGATCCATCTGGAGACCTTGAGCAGAAACTATGTACCCCAAAAAAGGTAATGCGGTTTGATGAAAAAGGCATTTCTCGAGCTTAGCATAAAGATGGTGTTGCAGTAAACGAGACAAGACTTGTCTGACGTGCTGATGATGTTCTTCGATGGACGAGGAGAAGATGAGAATGTCGTCAAGATAGACCACAACACAGGTGTACAGCAGGTCCCGAAAAATGTCGTTAACGAACTCCTGAAAAACTGCGGGGGCATTGCAGAGGCCGAAGGGCATAACGAGATACTCAAAATGACCGTCTCGCGTGTTGAAGGCCGTCTTCCATTCATCACCCTCTCGAATGCGGACTAAGTTATAAGCGCCTCTCAGATCCAATTTTGAAAAAATCTTAGCTCCGCGAAGTCGATCGAAAAGTTCGGAGATCAAGGGCAATGGGTAACGGTTTTTTACCGTAATTTTATTGAGGCCCCGGTAATCGATGCAGGGCCGAAGAGACCCGTCCTTTTTCTGTACAAAGAAGAAGCCCGCTCCAGCTGGGGAAGAGGATTTCCTAATGAACCCCTTTTGTAAATTCTCCCGAATGTATTCCGACATTGCTTGGGTTTCAGGAACAGACAGCGGATAGATGCGTCCGCGAGGAGGAGTGGCGCCAGGTAGAAGATCAATCGGGCAATCGTAAGGGCGATGAGGCGGAAGTGACTCAGCTTGCCTCTTGCTAAATACGACGGAAAAAGACCGATAAACTTCAGGTAGACCCGGTAATGGAGTCGTGGGAGCTGTAATTTGGACTGGCAAAGACGTAAGACAGTTCTTAACACATGTTGCGCCCCAGGACTTGATGTCCCCAGTGGACCAATCCAAGGTAGGGTTATGGTGCTGGAGCCAGGGAAGCCCCAAGAGAAGCGGCGAGGTACAGTGGGGTAATACGAAAAATTCCAGAAATTCCTGATGGAAGAGGCCGATCTTCAGAAGTAGAGGTTTGGTGCGGTAGCGCACCATGCAGTTCAATCTGTCCCCATTAACGGCCGCGACAAATAGTGGCTTGGCCAGACGGTAGACAGCTATATCATACTTAGAGACCAAGGAGGACTCGATGAAGTTGCCCGCCGAACCAGAGTCCAAGAAGGCCGGTAAGTTCAGGACGGAAGTGGAGCCCAAGTGAAGTTGTGCCGGCACAGTGAACCTAGGAGAGGAAGCACAGACACCCAGAGACGCCTCTCCAAACGATTCTAGGTGCGCCCGTTTCCCTGGCGTGGTGGGCGGATTGGGCAATTTTTCAAAAAATGTTCTGGGCTGGCGCAGTATAGACAAAGTCTTTCGAGTCTCCGGCGCGACCTTTCCTGGGGAGTCAAGCGAGTATGGTCCACTTGCATGACTTCTTCAGACGGAGATGAAAGCGTAGACTGAGGGTTCTGAAACGTAGGGGCCAAACGGAATGCCCTCTTGGCACGCAGAGAATCTTGGCGGAATTCATCACGCCTCTCTGTAAAACGAATGTCTATACGGGTGGCAAGTTGGATTAGTTCAGACAGAGAAGTAGGGAGATCCCGGGCAGCAAGAACATCCTTGACCCTACTAGAGAGACCCTTCTTAAAGCAGGCACAGAGAGCCTCATTGTTCCAAGCTAGCTCGGCTGCCAAAGTTCGGAAGCGAATGGCATATTCTCCCACCGACAGATCACCTTGAACCAGATTCAATAAGGCAGATTCGGCTGAAGACGCCCGGGCAGGTTCCTCAAAAACCTGGCGAAACTGATCCACAAAAGTTTGAACCATGAGGGTAACGGGGTCGTTGCGGTCCCACAATGGGGTAGCCCAGGCTAAGGCCTTCCCAGAGAGCAGGCTGATAACAAAGGCCACCTTGGAGCGCTCAGTAGGGAATTGGTCAGCCAATAGCTCCAGGTGCAGGGAACATTGGGCAAGAAAGCCACGGCAAAGTCTTGCGTCTCCTTCAAATTTAGCTGGCAGGGAGAGACGAATCCTCGCGGAGGAAGCCACCGGAAGCTGTGGTGGGACAGCAGGAGCAGGCGGTGGCGTCTGCGGTTGCTGCATAGACAGAAGTTGCTGCATCATGGCCGTAAGTTGATTGATCTGCCGTGACTGCATGGCGACTAGTGCAGGTAGTTCAGAGACGTCTGGCAATGGCACCTCGGCGGGATCCATGGCCGGATTATACTGTTACAACCGGATGAAACTAATGAAGCGTGGACCCACTGGAACTGCGGAAATGTTGGTGAGTACCGCGTCAGGGAAGCGGGGTCTAAGGAGCCACCGGTTTTCACCAGAGCCCGCCGCGAAGCAGGTTGGTCTTGTGCGGCTGATGACTCCCAGGTCGCTACCCCCCAACGGCGGCACAGTTCCACAATTTGCCGAGGTATTGTACAGCAGAGATAAACGATGGTCACGGTGAGTAGCCAGATTCAGGGCAGGCAGCGAGGATTCAGCAGCGAGTAGACAAGCCGTGGTCGGGACAGGCAGCGGAGGTTCACAGACGAAGGGACAGACCGAGGTCGGGACAGGCAGCGGAGGTTCGTGGTCAAAAAGGTAAGCCGAGGTCATACACGAAAAAGCCACAGATTTAACTACAGACAATCACGGAAACACACCGATAATCCGGCAAAGGGAGGAAGGGCTGGCCAGCATATAAAGGAAGTGATATTACCGGATTGGACGGCCGGACACCAATTAGAGATGCACTGGCCCTTTAAATTCCACAGTATTGCAGCGCGCGCCCCCTAGTGGCCGGGGACGTGCGCGCAGGAGAGGCAAGGAGGAAGCAGGAAGTGAGGGAGCTGCCCGCAGGCCCCGGCAGCCACGCCGGACGGAGGGCAGGACACCAGGTAAGCGAGGAGCGCTGCCAGGAAGGGACACAGCGCTCGGGCTAGGGGAGACCCGGCGGGGAAAGCCGCGGGGAGGAAGCGCGGCTCTCGCCCCGGGAGAGGGACGGCTGGAAGCGCCATGAGGCGTCTCCGCAGCGCTGGCTCTAACAGTGATTTTCTCTATTTCCCAACGACGGCCGCGTGTGGGAACTTGGGGGAACACCTCTCAGACGGGAAATCCTTTTATGCTATTAATCTACATTACTGTGTAAGTGCATATGAGTTTTATTAAAGCCTGAATCATTAACTGACAGAGTTGCACTAGATATCTTTTCCTTTCCTTTTTTGGTTTTTGGACTACATTGGGTCCAATGGTGTATGGAGACTGAAAGAGGACCTACAAGCATATATTTTGGAAAGACGACCTCTGCGTAATAGGAGAGTGTATGACATATGTTTCTGCCTGCTAATCTTGAACCTTTTGGTAAGAATATTTCCTAAGGGTGACGGGCACATTGTGGACTTTGTGCATGCGCACTGGGATTACAGCTTCTTTTGGATCATACCGAGGAGCTGCGTATTAGTTGAAACACTGAACTGTTTTTGCTCTGTGCTTATTTGGTTACATTCTATTGAGGACTGGAGGGATAAGTGGTCCAGCACGTTTGAGCATTTTTAAAGACATAAAGTTATCTTCATATGTAATTGAACCATCATTATTGAGATTAAGCGCGGTGTTTTCCTGTACTTGGTTTAATTTTATCTTGTTAGCGCGGTATTTACATTGTATTTTCTGTGTATATTGCCTTATGTACTACTCATCAGGAACGTGCTACACTCATAGACTGTTATGGTAATGTTTACTTACCTTTTTTATAGCCTATGTTGTTCATGCTTGTTCTGAGGTGACCAATAGGGATGAGCGAACCGGTTCGGACGAACCGGAATTCGCTCCGAATTTCAGGGAAAATTCGATTCGGCACGAACCCGAATTTTTTTGGGTTCGTGCCGATCGAATTTTCCCTGAAATAAAAAAAAAAAATGCCGGCATGGTGGGAGCGGGCAGGCCGGCTACGCTGTCAGCGGGCTGGCTTCCGCCGCTCGCTGACAGCGTAGCCGGCCTGCCCGCTCTCACCATGCCGGCATTTTTTTAAAAAGCAAACACTTACCTGCATGGTCGGAGCGTGGAGGCCGGCGCTGCTCTCAGGCGACCTCTGATGACGCGCCCTCTGATGACAGCTGAGAGCAGCGCCGGAGCACCATGCCGGCATTTTTGCTTTAAAAAAAAATGCCGGCATGGTGGGAGCAGGCAGGCCGGCTACGCTGTCAGGGGGCCGGCGGCGGCCCGCTGACAGACGTAGCCGGCCTGCCCGCTCCCACCATGCCGGCATTTTTTTTCAGATGAGCGATTCGTGAAAGTTCAATTCGGGCGAACCCGAATTCCTTGGGGAAATTCGGCGAATCGCCCGAATCAAACTTTCAAGAAGTTCGCTCATCTCTAGTGACCAACACTCAACGAATATTGTACCAAGAAGCCAGCCCTTGTATCCTTTTTTACGACTTATGTAATACCTGTAAAGCTTATATAAATGATGCAATAATATACTATTTTAATTATTACTGCCATGTCTGGTATGCAGTTGATCCAAATAATTCTCAGAAGCCCTGATATAGACCATTCATGATGTTTCCAACCCCAACGATTCTGCAGGAAATATCATGTTTCCCAAACTTTTTATTTAAATAAATTCCATTTTACAATTTTTATATTGAGAATTTTTATCGGCTTTGCCTTTGCGAGCCTGGCCACAGATCTCAGGACGTTTCCCCCCTCATTCCGGCTGGCCCGGCGCTCCTCCTGTCGTCCATCTTTAAATTATCCTTACAAGGGTCTAAATAAGAATGTTGCGCGGGCTCAGCAGTGCGTCGCGCTGAAGAAAACAATTATGCAGATGAGCTGCCGGTTCCCAGTAGGACCCTAATAGGATGATTGACCTATATACAGCTAATTTGTTCCCCTCCTTTATTTTCCATTTCCCTCCATCTGCAGAAGAAATTAAAACTATCTGCTGCGTCGCATTCCCAAATTATTTATCAGGCGGCGGTTTGTCAAGGTGGGCGAAAAAAAAAAAACGGTTCTTTTCTTATTTTTCTATTTTAACTGTGTTTTTTTTTTTTTTTAAAGGGACAGCTTCTCGTTTTTATTTTTTTTTCTTATTCTTTAAAAGTATTCTAAAAACTTTTAAAATAAAAAAAAAACATTAATGCATTTAAAGAACTTGGACTTCGAGGGTGTTTATGTTTTTTTTCTTTTTTGTTTCTTTTTTTTCGTTTTCTGCTGTACCGCTTATTCACACTACACATGTGCACTTGTACTATCAGCGTAAGAAATAAAAGGTTGAATGAGCAGCAAAAAGGTCCAGTTTCTAGTGGGTCCCATAAAATTTAACATTTGTTCTGGGCAGCGGTGGACTGGGGCCAAAAATCATCCCTGGATTTTATCAGACCCTGGCCGGCCTGAGACATCTATGCTGAGGCCCCCAACCATGATTCCCGGGGCTATAGCATTGGGGGCTGGGGCTCCTTGGCTTGTGGATACTCTGGAGCTGGGGTTCTTTGGCTTGTGGGTACAGTGGGGCTGAGAGGGGGACTAAGGGGGCAGAGATTGAATATGGGTGTTAAATGCAGCAGCCCAACTGACCCAAAGCAATGCAACCCACCGGGCATTAGGGTCGATTCAAAGAAACATGTAACAGCTTTGATTTGGGTGCCGATCATCCTATTTTTCCCGTCCGCTCGTGCGTTCATATGAACTTGCGAGTGATTCTATAAGCAAATACGTTTCTATCCTAAAATGTCCGTCCGTTCGTATGGCAGTTCGGGAATCAGACCTATGTCTCCATCCTGAATTTTCCGTTTCATTTCTCAGGTTGCAACATTGGTTTTGCCCTTTTTCCTTTTTTGTCTGGACGTAAATCCTTCTGATCTTGTGGCTGCGCACTACAAACTTACCTCATTAAAGTGCATTCTAAATATTTGGTCTTATTTTTCTTTATTTCATTCATTTTGTAGTAACCAAGCATTAATGAATGCATTTGCATAAGTAAATCTTACTTTGTTTAATTTTTAGTTAACTTGCATTTTTTACTTGAGGATTTAATTTAAATATTTTGGCTTCAAATGGTACAACTTTAAATTTTTGGTGTGGTTACCCACACCCTCTACATACAGATTGCTCTCAAATATAAAAAAACACCCAGCAACTTCTGCATGTTATGAGCCTAGAAACAGCCAAGATGGCGGCTCAGGTATTCTCGGGCAGCCTGCAAACAGAAAGGGCCTTGTGACTGTGTTGCTCTGCATTCTTTGATTTCTGACCTTTCCGTGCCCCCAGCTCTGCTGTGTCTGTGCAAAATACAGCAGTAACCCACATCCTGCACTTTATCCCGCTCTCCTCTCCTCAGTAAGTGTGATGCATCTGACCAAAGATGTGCTTAAATAATTAAACAAAGCAAAGGTAAACAACTACACCAATAAATTCAAACTAAAAATATTATTCTAGTACATCAATTTAAAAATAAATAACAAAGGACATAAGTTTCTTTAATTAACGCAAATATATGGATGTATTGCAAAATAAAGGTTTACATGCAAAGGACTAATTAAGGTCCACATTAAAATGCTTTTATAAGGCATACATGAATCAGGTATGCATTGCCATACAATTTATGGCCTCGGCCATGCTGATACATGCAGTTCATTGGAGCTCAAGACGCGCAGACTCCTCCACATAGCCAAAAAACCTGTTCAAGAACAGCAATCCGACTGCTAAAAGGTGTCGCCAGTGGCTTTCTTTAAAAACGTATTTAGAGGTTTGAAAACTGTTCTCTGAATCACACCTAAACACATCCGATTATCCTAAGTTTTACGTTTTGATCCTAAGTTTTAGGATTTGATCCTAAGTTTTACGTTTTGATCCTAAAATTTAGGAACGAACTTCCGATGATCGTAAGAGCATATACGAATTCGTACGTAGGCTCGTGCGAGTCGGAAATTGCCAAAAAAACAGGAAAAAATGACTAACACCCACCCAAACTTACGATTCTCGATCCAAAATCAATTAACTTTTGCTCTTTGAATCGAGGGGATTGTCCCTATTGTCAGTCCGCCCCTGGTTCCAGTAGCTATAAGACATAACAGCATCTGGTGAGGTCCCTTTTAAAAAACGTAACTACAGCACGTTTCGGGTGACGCAGCGGGCCCTTATTCAATGTACAGTAACTTTTATGTCAGTCACGCTTACCTTTGGTGATTGGTCCTTGTCCCTGGTGGGACGTTTAATCAACATACAGTAACTATGACATCAGTCACGCTTACCTTTTTCGACCATTCACCAGGAATTTCACTATTCTGGTGATTGGTCCTTGTCCCTGGGGCATCCTGAGTTCCCTGCAGCCAATTCCACCCCCAGCATAAGAGGCTTTGGGTGAAGACCTAGAGTTCTTCATAGCATTGCTGGTGCTGGTGCCATGGTGGTGAATATGTTCCTGGTGCTGAATTCCCTGCAGCTAAGTCCATCCACAGCATAGGAGGCTTTGGGTGAAGACCTAGAGTTCTTTATAGACTCTGCAATGCTGGTGCCATGTTGGTGAATATGTTCCTGATCCTGAGTTCCCTGCAGTCAAATCCATCCCCACCATCTGGGACTTAGGGTGGAGGCATGGGTTCTTTATAGACTCTGCATTGCTGGCTCTGGTGCCATGGTGGTGAATATGTTCCTGATGCTGAGTTCCCTGCAGCCAGTTCTATCCCCAGCATAAGAGGCTTTGGGTTAAGACCTATAGTTCTTCATAAACTCTGCATTGCTGGTTCTGGTGCCATGGTGGTGAATATGTTCCTGATCCTGAGTACCCTGCAGCCAAGTCCATCCCCACCACCAGGGGCTTATGGCGGAGCCCTGGGTTCATTATAGACTCTGCATGCTGGTTCTGGTGCTGTAAACTTCACACAGGGTTTTGGGCATGTGCTTGGTCTACCATCAAAGTGGGATCTGGGGGCTCAACAGGAATGGAGCAAAGTATTCACACTTGCTGTGGTCAGGTGGTCACTCTTGTCTCTGGTAGGCAGGAGAATGAAGTCAAACACAGAACAAGTTCGGTTTCAAATGAGGGATTCCCCTCCCTTTATTCAGGCACAGACAAACAATTTGTCCTTGTTTCACCATTGACTTCAGGTTACTGACTCCAGTTGCTTATGGGTAGGTGGTAGGATCTCCCCCTGTACCGGCTGCTGGCCGGCCTAGTACCCCTCTCTGGGTCCCCAACTTCTTCTGGTCACATGTCCTTTTTAATGTATTTTCCTACTAGTTCCTTCCAATATGAAGGTTCCCTTTAGTCATCTGCAATTGGCTGGTGTCATGGTTGGGTAATTCCATGGGGCCTCTTGTTGCCCACATGTACCAGCTTAGGCAGCAATGTGCCCAGGAACAAATTCTTCTGGGACTCTGAGGTGTCCTGTGATTATTCATAAGCTAAAGTGTGCTGGAGCCCGCTGGGTATTTTTTTAGGTTTTTATTTAAATAGATAAAATAACCTTAGGCTTGAAGTTAAGATAAAAATAAGGTAAATTCATTAAATGTATCAAAAAGAATTTCTGGTTAAAAAGTCCATAGTAAAGTCCTTTTAAAAGGTTAGGATTGTGTCAAGCTTCCCAGCTACAACCATGGGAAGGACTGAGTGGAGCTCCATGTGTGGGGGCGAAGCAAAGCAAATAAATCCAAAAGCACAAATCAGAAGTCAGGGCTGGCAGCAGACAGGCAAAGTCCAATGGATGAATCCAAGTTCAGGGGCTGGCGGCAGACAGGCAAAGTCCAAGAATAAGTCTGAGTTCAGGGGCTGGTAGCAAACAGGCAAAGTCCAAAGAGTAAATCCGAGTCAAAACCAAGTTATCCATCCGAGGGTTAATCCAGGAAATCATATTAGGAATCAGGAAAACAGAATCCAGGAAGTTAGCTGATAACACAGCATTGGATGCAGGCCAGCTGTCCTTTTTAATAGGGCTGTCAATTAGAGCAAGGAGGGATGTGTCAGAGTCTGATTGATGTCACTTTCTGTCCATTCAGACCCAGGAAACCAGGAAGTGAAATCAAGTCCAAGAGCTTACACTCTAGGCTTCATGCACTTGCGGTGTGCTGAACACCATGTGTCGCTGTTGAGCAATGCGACAGATGAAGAGCCTGCTCTGTTACAATCACCCATACGTGCACGTCTGCGGCTGCATGCAGACAGTGATAGAGCACACCCAACTCTCCTTGAAGAGCAAGGAAGGCGAGGAGACTGACAGATGGTCAGCTGCACTTGTGTGACGCTAACAGCCTGACGCGCGTTTCGTCTTTGGACGATGTTTTCAGGGTGCTGTCTGTGCATGCTCCCCATCTTCCCTATTACAGGTTACAGAAGACGTTTCACTACTGGGGCATGATGCGAGGTGTAGTTTACTATGAGAGTTTTTTTATTATACCGGTGCTGAACTCTGAACTGGAGTTCTGGTACATTGCTCTATTATTCAGCGACACCAGCACAAATATGAACTCATGTCCCCAGATAATGGGCACTTCCCATGTGCATCCCTAGCCAGGGCACTATACTGTTACAGTGCCATGGTGGAAAATATGTTCTGGATCCTGAGTTCCGTGCATTCAAGTCCTTACCCACAATCAGGGGCTTAGGGTAAAGACCTGGGTTCTTTGTAGACTCTCCATGCTGGTTCTTCTGCTGTGGTGGTGAATACTGTATGTTCCTGATCATTGTTCTACCTACACATGCTTCTAGCCAGACTCTCCAGCCTCCTCTCTTGACCCAATATCCCTGCGAGACTCTGCAAGAGGGTAGTGTTGCTCATGAACAATCACAGGACGCCTTAGCAGGGCTGGCTTCAGGTTTATGTGGTTCCTTGGCATGGTCTTAGTGGGCCCCTTTGTGGTGAAGAGTCGCGTCACATCACCAATGGATGATCTGGATGCTCCATAAGAATCATGCTATTTGGACCAAAACTCTAGTTTTGGTCTACTTTGAAGTGCACCAAACCCCTTTAAACCTGACCTCCGTGTCTAAACAAATCTAGATTCTCCTGATTTTGGATGCCCCTGTGTGTGACCCCCTCCCCCCATGTTCATTATTTTCCTGGAACTGGTGAATGCGCTGTGGGATAGCCAGTTTGAGTTAACCGCCAAACCAGGGGGATTCTTTCACAAACAGGGGCATCTCAAATTAAGATTCCCTGTAAAGCAGACCAAAACTTAGTGGGGGAATTGCTTGCATAGTGGGTACGCCAGCGATCCCAGGGGGATTCACACAGTAGGGTATCACAGGTTGGGATGCTCCAGGGATAGGAAATCAGCTGGGATGGGCATCTTAAAAGCAGGATGAAACCCAGCACTTCTTCCCCTGGAATCCAAATCGAGATGCCCCATTGCGTGGAGCCCGAGGAGATGTGGGCACCAGCTGTGGTGGTGCCCTCCCAGTCCGCCCCCGTCCAGCGCCGTTGCACACCCCAAAGGCCAGTCCTGCTAGTGGACCCCCTGGAGTGAACATTGTTAATGCTCTACCGTGAGATGAATGGGTGCTGATCCTGGGTAGTCGCAATCCCATGCCGGTCAGTAAAAGTAGATGGTCCGCACTTCATGCAGTAAAAACACTCCTTTAGTTTTATTACATCTCCAATATACTTAGGCAAACTTTAAAAGTCCAAAAATGACAGTAGTAGTAGACAACAATGTTAATAGGGCTGCTAACGCATTTCGGACTCAATCCAGTCTTTAGTCATAGATGCCTTGACGGTGTCAAGACCCATGGGACATCCGCCTTATAGGTAAGCCCACAACCCACAGTCTCCACTGCTAGCTTTACCTTTAATCAAGCCCCCGTTTGCCAGGATGATTTACATGCCTCGCCGGACACGGTTGCCCCAGGACTTCATAACACAAAGGATGTGAGCTTACAGAGGGTGAAGGCGGGTGAACCAGAGGCAAGACTGGGCAATGTCGGATAAGTCGCGGTAATATACGGGAAGTCTGTCCTAACTATCGCAGCACCAAAGGGGGAGACAAGAGAGGAGTCGAGGTCAAGCCAAAAGTCAGTCTTGGCGGGTATGTGGCACAAGGTATGAGGCAGAAAAGTGGTCAGAGTTCAAGTGAGAGTCGGTCCAGGCGGCAATCACGGGATGGTCATACAACACGAGGTCGGCAACTGGATAAGCAGGATTTCTCAAGATCAACACACACCCAGCTAAACGCTATCACGGGCGCTGACTGAATGACCAGGGAACACTTGTATAGGCCATAGACGCAGGGGATGGCAAAGAAGGGAACCAATCACAAAAGGACATAATAATAAGTGGGCTGATTGCCCAGTTCAACCTTTTTGGGCGTTCCGCCCAGAAAAATAATTGACCTCATTGGCCCTTTAATTCAGCCTCCGGCGGCCACGCAGTGTGTAGCGCCACCGGAGGGCATATGAAAGCCATGCTCGCAAGCCGGGGATGCGGGAGCGAGCAGAGGAGGAGGAGGTGGTGGCTGCGCCCTGCTCTGCACGAGCCGACGCCTCCTCCCCCTCCGCTCGCTCCCACATCCCCGGCTTGCAAGCAGCGTCCTGGCAAACGAGGACTTGACTAAAGGTGAAGCTAGCTGCGGAGATTGGGGGTTGTGGGCTTACCTAGCAGGCGGGTGTCCCACGGGGCTTGAGGCATCTTTGACTAAGGACTGGATCGAATCCGAAATGCGTTAGCGGCTCTATTAACATTACTGTCTACTACTACTGTCATTTTTGGACTTTTAACGAGGCGTCCGGAGACACTGCAGGACCAGAGCCTAGGTAAGTTCACCGGTACAGCCAGGTGCTAACGCTGGCCCTGAGTCCCAGAAAAATTTTCTCCCGGTCCGTGGTACGTGCGAGCAACAGGAGGCCCCACGGAACTACCCAACCATGACACCAGCTAAATGCAGATGACAAAAGGCGAAACCTTCATATTAGAAGGAACTAATAGGAAAAGCCATTACAAAGGACATGTTGCAGGCCCACGCAGGCCCACCCGCCTGTTGCACGCTTTGACATCAGCCATCGTGTACGAGAGTGTAATCTCAGCCTCTCAGTCTATAGGAGTCACCCTGCTTAGTGAACTGTGTGCTCCATAATCCATTCTAACCTAATGGGATGTGAAAATGTTGACTGTCTCACTAAGTAGTACATAAAAAGCAATGTAGCCATAGGAGAGAAGTGCAATTTGGATGGGGATGAATAATTCATAAAGGCTCTCAAGGGTGTTCACAGAAGATGTGTTTCAGCTACTTAATGTCTGGTACCCCCATTATGCCCCCTCTCGGGGATGGTGCCGACTGTAGCATAACATGGGAGATGACAATGAACTCCTGCCATGTGCCCATAAATCCCCCCTTCCCCTTTCACAGCCAGCTTACTATGAAGTCTCTTGAACGGCGCGCCCTGCCGAGCCTAAACTTCTCTCTGAAAAGATTTCACTTTCTATGGCTTTTTGCAATCAGCGAGAAGCAACAAGAGTGCGGGAGAGGAAGAGACCGACGCACTCAATCACACAGAGGCGTGCAGCGAGCTGCGGGAGCTTTCTTAACCCTTAAAAGAAGATAAAAACGCAAAAAGTTATAAAAAGATGTTGGGCTGTTTGGGGGGGGGGGGGTGATGGGAAATAACACCTCTCAAGACAGGCTATGGCGCTAACCTGTAGGTAACAAAGGGAAGCTAAGCCTTCACTGAATGGAAGAGTGGGTTAAATGCTTGGTGTGCCTGTGCCTTCACACAGAATAGGGCCCTTGCAACTGATAAGGAACACCTTTCTGGGAAATAGATCAAGTTGTCTAAACAAAACAATACATTTGGAGCAGAGGGACTACTGCTCCCAGCAACCATTTGCCTAAGTCACTCAATGACACAGTCAGGTATAACAATACTATGAACTTTATGTAGTAAAGGTTAACTTGGCAATATAAATGAATCATACACAGTATAACACAATAGAAAGGCCCAGCTGGGGCTTTAGTCAGTCTGTGCACATAAACCCAGGTATATATAGTCTATGGCTAAATACCTCCAGGAGAAAGTCGGCACAGGGTTAAAGCTGAAGGGGCCCCTGATCTTGACTCGAAGAGATGATTCACTCTTGACACGCAGAAGTCGATGATCAGACATCCAGTGCAGTTGAATCTCTCCACAGGGCACACAGCAGCTGGACACACAAGTCAGAAGACAGAAAGCGATCAAGAAGTTCAGGAGCAGCTACAGAAGATCCCACATGACACCAATCAGCTGGACATGCAGGTGAACAGCGTAGTAGTCTGTGAAGTGATCCAGGCCCCACTGGGAGGCTGTGTATGCAGGTGGCTGCAGCACAGCCCCTGGCAGCAAGCCGAGTTCTCCTATCATACAGAAAGTCTGTACTGTATTTATAGTCTTTTATACATCCTGAAAAGGGGCTACAAACACCAACTAGCAGGGGCAGGACGTGTACTATAAGTAGCTAGAGAGAGAGTGATCTATGATCTCCAGCAGGCCTGTAATGTTCCAGTTGCAACTCTGTGGCAACTGAGTACTTCCCTACAAAGATAGAGTGGAATGTAGTTGCACTGATTGGTGCAGACAAATATATTTTTTGGTGGGATTAAGCTGGTCTCTCTAGAGTTTATAATATTGTGATTGGAGGATTATTCAACTCCTTTCCAGCCAATTGATTAGCATGAAAAAGTTTGCCATTAGTGTCACTCACGTATAAGAAAACACATAGAAGGATTGCACTTACCACTGCGGCCCGGGGGTACAAAACCTGCCCTGGGTCTCTTAATAATGGAAGCTTAATGTTTTCACCGTAATAGGCTCCCTCAAGACGGCTCTCCGGTGTCCCTTGCTGGCTGCTGTGATCCTCTGTTGTCCATCCACCAGGGGTTAAAGTCTGCGGGGTATTTTTTCGTTTTTTATTTAAATAAATAAAATACCGTATATACTCGAGTATAAGCCGAGTTTTTCAGCCCACTTTTTGGGCTGAAAAAAGCCGCCTCGGCTTATACTCGAGTCATACCGCTGGCCCGCTGGGGGAGCTGGCCTGGAGCGGCAGCTCCATCCGCCCCTAAGTCGGAGGAGAGGCAGAGGGCCCCCGCAATCATTCCAGCGACGGAGGTGAGGAGAGCGGGAAGATCCGAAGCGGGCCGGCCGCAGGCGGAGGAGAGCGAGGCGGCTTCTCAGAAGAGAGTCCCCTGGAGGAGAGGGGGGGCGAGACAGCGGGCGACAGCCAGCCGGGGAGCGGCGCCGCGGCCGCTGCAGGAGGAGGGGGAGAGCGTCTCCCGCAGGTCTTCGGTCCGGGGGAGCCGGGCGGCGCCGCCTGCTGCGGCTCCCCTGGCCACGTTCACACAGTGACAGTGACAGCGCGGCGGAGGCGGGAGCGGCTGCCCAGAGGAAGGGACAGGCGGGAGAGAGGCCGGCGCTGAGTAGCGGCTCGGAGTGACGGCCTGTGGCCACGGAGACAGCCATCCTGTCTCGGACGCGCCCTCCGGTAAGTGCTCGCCCTCCTCTCTATGCGCACGAAACTGCAGAAAGCATCCGCCCTCTTTATTAAGCCTCATAAATCAACACTGAGCAGCTAATTATTTTCCATAGTCATATTATTAGTTACGGTATATGGGGATCACTTGTGTGTAGTCAGAGAGTAAGATACAGATAGATCGAGGAGGAACGACACCAGGAATTTCTGGGCCCGGGAAACGTCAAGTGTTTATAATAATACAGCCTCCTCCCTTCCCTCCCTTCCCTTCATCTTCTCTTCATCTTCTCTTCAGCCTCTCAAAATGGTGGCCGGCCGTTACTGCTGCTGGGAGGGACACCGGGGCCCCTCTGCAGGGCAGGACAAAAAAAACTATTCTGGAGTCTCTTTCCTTACTTGGCCATTTTTTTTGAACAGGGAGGGTCTGTGTTTACAGGGTAATATGTGGGGCTTATTCTCAGGCTTTAACATATTTGGTTGTTAGTGGGGTAGCTGCTGCATTTCCCACCCTAGGCTTATACTCGAGTCAATAACTTTTTCCATTTCTTTGTGGTAAAATTAGGTGCCTCGGCTTATATTCGGGTCGACCTATACTCGAGTATATACGGTAACCTTAGACTTGAAGTTAAGAAACAAATAAAGGTAAATTCATTAAATGTATCAAGCACAAAGAATCGCTGGTTAAAAAGTCCATAGAAAAGTTCTTCTAAAGGATTAAGATGGTCAACCACACTTGTGCGATGCTGACAGCCCGACACGCGTTTCGTCTTTAGATGACATCTAAAGGCTGCTGTCTGTGCATGTGCCCGATCTTCCATATCACAGGTTACAGGTGACATTTCACTACTGGGGAAAGTTATGGCCTAGAGGTAGGGAAACAGGCTTGTGACTGGAAGGTGGCAGCATTGATTCCCAACCATGGGACATGACTGAAGTGCTCTTGAGCAAGGCACCTAACTCCCAACTGCTGCCCAGGCACTGAGTTTAGCGCAGCCCACCGCTCTGGGCATGGGTGCACTTCACTGCCCCTTAGTTTGTAATTCACTTGTGTATAGTCACTCACATGATGTGTTCACAGAGTTGTGTTGTTCACAGTGCACAAAGGGGTAAATGCGGAGAAAGAATTCAATGTGTGCGTTGGCACACAATGGCCGCTATTGCACTGTTATTATTATTTTTGATGGGAGCTGTAGTTTACTACGAGTGTTTTTTGATTATACTGGCGATTTGCTACTGCTGAACTCTGGAGTTCAAGTACATTGCTCTATTATTCAGTGACACCCGCACAAATATGAACTCATGTCCCCAGATGGGCATTAGGGAAACACAGCAGAAGGGAAGGCCGGAGTGTCAAGAATAGATGTGTTAGAGGATCTGATGAGCAGAGCAGGTATTCAGTATACTAATCTAGAAGGCAGAAAAGGGTTGACAAAGTCCTGTATCTGGCTAGAGCAAGCAACGTGTGACTGTCAAAGTGCTACACCATGCACTGGTTAGGGCTTGGGGAGTCTTCCGGCAAGCTTGGCTTTCACCTGAGCCCCCCGCAAGGGAGGACGGAGTGTGCTGAAAATTGTTGCAGTGTGTGAGTGCTGGGTGCAGTGGAGTCCAACACAGGTAGGGTACGAATGGACACCTGCACAACCCTGATATTGAAAACAAGTTCTGTGTACCTGGAAATCTTATAGATTCCCGGCCGATCTCGCTGGGTTTTGGTCCACTTTAGGAATTCCCGGGTGGTTCTTGTAATAAAATCAGATCAATCTTTGAAAGCAGAGTTGTTCTTTAAGAGTCGGGCTGTTGCCGTGACAGCAGCGAGGGCGGCATCTCGGCAAATAACGATGTTCCTGTGTGGATTTAGACGCCCCGTTTAATCATGTCTCCGTCACAATGAAATCTATTCATCCACTTAAACATATTCAGGATCATGTTTCGGCATTAACGGCGACACGAATCCCGGGATTTACAGGGAATATTTTAGTCTAATCAATTCATTGTCTTTCTGGCAGCCTTTCATCCTTCAAGGTGATTCATCTACACACTGTGCATTTAGAAGCTGCCATTGGCTTATCGGCGGATGGAGAGAGAGACAGACATCTTTAAAGTAGAACAACAGCAAAGTTTTGGTTCTGGAACCTCGCCCTGAATAAGAGCCTATCTTGTATGTTCCCCACCCTGTACATACAGATTGCCCACATTAATCCGGACCGTCACCCTGAATAAGAGCCTATGTTATATGTTTCCCCCACTCTATACATACAGATTGCTCACATTAATCCGGACCTTCACCCTGAATAAGAGCCTATCTTGTATATTTCCCCCCTGTACATAGAGATTGCCCACATTAATCTGGACCTTCACCCTGAATAAGAGCCTATTTTGTATGTTTCCCTCCCCTGTACATACAGATTGCTCACATTAATCCGGACCTTCACCCTGAATAAGAGCCTATCTTGTATATTTCCCCCCTGTACATACAGGTTGCTCACATTAATCGGGACCTTCACCCTGAATAAGAGCCTATCTTGTATGCCCCCCCCCCCCCCTGTACATACAGATTGCTCACATTAATCCAGACCCTCACCCTGAATAACAGCCTATCTAGTATGTTTACCCCCTGTACATACAGATTGCCCTCATTAATCCAGACCTTCACCCTGAATAAAAGCCTATCTTATATGTCCCCCCCCCCGTACATACAAATTGCCCACATTCATTCAGACCCTCACCCTGAATAAGAGCCTATCTTGTATCTTATCTTGTTTCCCCCAACTGTACATACAGATTGCTCACATTAATCAGGGCCTTCACCCTGAATAAGAGCTTATCTTGTATGTCCCCTCCCCTCTGTACATACAGATTGCCCACATTAATCCGGACCTTCACCCTGAATAAGAGCCTATCTTATATGTTTCCCCCCTGTACAAACAAATTGCCCACATTCATTGGGACCTTCAGCCTGAATAAGAGCCTATCTTGTATGTTTCCCCCACCTGTACATACAGATTGCTCACATTAATCTGGACCTTCACCCTGAATAAGAGCCTATCTTGCATCCCCCCCCCATACATACAGATTGCCCACATTAATCCGGAACTTTACTGTGAATAAGAGCCTATCTTGTATGCCCCCCCCCCGTACATACAGCTTGCCCACATTAATCAAAATATATAAGATTCCCGGGCCGATCAAGTCCCTCCCCCCAGGGCATCCAAAATTAGGATGCCCCACTGTGTGAAACCCCCCAGGTCGCCCCATACACTTACCTTGCTTCACAGTCCAATGATGCATGCACAACGCATGTGGCGTAGGAACAGGAAGAGGTGAGTTGCGCTCTGCAATTTGGGGGGTTTCACACAGTGGGGCATCCCTCGGGGGAAAGGACCAAAACCCAGTATAGTAAAAATCCTGGGTTTTGGTTTACTTTAAGTGAAGCAAAGACCATCCAGGGCCTGAGCCCTGAGGTGACTAACATGGACCCCTCCACTCCTTGGGGCCTTTCTTTGATCTCACCCCCATGATTGGTCCCCCCTGGGTAAACCTTTCGGGAGTGCAGGGTCCCAACATAGCTGTCTCCAGAATTGAGCAACCCCTTATTCATCTTCACTAATGTTCCTCTTTAAGTAAAGCAAAGACCATACAGGTCCTGAGCCCTGATCCGACTAACATGGACCCCTCCACTCCTTGGGACCTTTCTTTGATCTCACCCCCATGATTGATCCCCCCTGGGTAAACCTTTCGGGAGTGCAGGGTCCCAACATAGCTGTCTCCAGAATTGAGCAACCCCTTATTCATCTTCACTAATGTTCCTCTTTAAGTAAAGCAAAGACCATACAGGTCCTGAGCCCTGATTCGACTAACATGGACCCCTTCACTCCTTGGGGCCCATTTTTGATCTCTCTCCCTGCGACCATGATTGATCCCCCCTGGGTAAAACTTTAGGGAGTGCAGGGTCTCAACTTAACTGTCTCCGGAACTGAGGAACCATTATTCATCTTCACTTGGATTTGTTTTAACACATTCCTGGACCTTGACATCATTTTCCATAAATATTATAATAGCCAAGAAGGTGAATTATAAAAAAAATGTTGTGCATTGGACTAACACCTTCCATGTTAAAGAAATGTGAAATCTTGGCAGACGACGGCCTTGTTTGCCGGAGACATTTTCAATTAGGTCGAGGGTCCGGAGAGTCGGGGGGGGGGGGGGGGATGTCCCTCAAGGATAGTCATTTTTTTAATTAAAAGAGATGGTGATAATAAAGAAAATGAAGAACATTCTGCTTGTTTGCCGGGCGGCCTCATTTGCATTTCTGTATTATTCAGGTGGCGTGGCAATTAAGCTTTAATTTCTTTTTAGATAAATGAATTTATCAGAAAGAATAAAAAATTGGGATTATGTTCCCGAGACGCAATGCCATGTCCTGCATCATGATGGGACCAATTAAAATATGCGCCCCCGCAGATGAAAAGAACATTCCAAACCGGAGAGTCAGCTCAGGTTGACTTTTTCCAAAAAGACCACAGACCAGGCCAATGTGTTTATTTGTTCAAGGACAAAAAATGGTTTCTTACCGTCAACCATCCGCTTACTCAATGTTGTGGGGTGTTGGTGTGTCTCACGGTGTAAGTCCAAGAGATGCAGCCAGTGGTCATATAAAACGTTCAATATAATTTCAAAAATGAGTGAAACAATATAGAGGTTCCCAACAATATAAGTCGCAATAAGGGACAGATTCCATGTGTAATCCCTCCAGTGATGGCGCTATTCGGGCTCACATGCCCTTATTCATAATGCAGTGAGCATGGAATATAACAGCATTTATACCTTACCTAGTGGTAAACTAGGGCCAAAAATAAGACCGGGACTATACCGGCCCAGTCAGCCCAGGACCAACCCGCAGCAGCCCCACTGAGCATGAATCCAAGAGTCCTCTAATGATGGCAAGGCCAGAATCTAAGTGTCCTCCAATGATGGCTAAGCCAGAATCCAAGTGTCCTCCAATGATGGCTGAGCCAGAATCCAAGTGTCCATCAATGATGGCTGAGCAAGAAGCCAAGTGTCCTCCAATGATGGCTGAGCCAGAATCCAAGTGTCCTCCAATGATGGCTGAGCCAGAATCCAAGTGTCCTCCAATGATGGATGAGCCAGAATCCAAGTGTCCTCCAATGATGGCTGAGCCAGAATACAAGTGTCCTCCAATGATGGCTGAGCCAGAATCCAAGTGTCCTCCAATGATGGCTGAGCAAGAATCCAAGTGTCCTCCAATGATGGCTAGGCCAGAATCCAAGTGTCCTCTAACGATGGCTGAGCCAGAATCCAAGTGTTCTCCAATGATGGCTGAGACAGAAGACAAGTGTCCTGCAATGATGGCTGAGCCAGATTCCAATTGTCCTCAAATGATGGCTAAGCCAGAATCCAAGTGTCCTCCAATGATGACTGAGCCAGAATCCAAGGGTACTCCAATGATGGCTGAGCAATAATCCAAGTGTCCTTCAATGATGGTTAAGCCAGAATACAAGTGTCCCCCAATGATGGCTGAGCAAGAATCCAATTGTCCTCCAATGATGGCTAAGCCAGAATACAAGTGTCCCCCAATGATGGCTGAGCCAGAATCCAATTGTCCGTCAATGATGGCTATGTCAGAATCCAAGTGTCCTCCAATGATGGCTGAGCCACAATCTAAGTGTCCCCCAATAATGGCTGAGCAAGAATCCAAGTTCCCTCCAATGATGGCTGAGCCAAAATACAAGTGTCCTCCAATGATGGCTGAGCCAGAATACAAGTGTCCTCCAATGATGGCTGAGCTGTAATCCAAGTGTCCTCCAGTGTTGGCTGCGCTAGAATACAAGTGTCCTCCAATGATGGCTAAGCCAGAATACAAGTGTCCTTCAATGAAGGTTGAGCGAGAATACAAGTGTCCTCCAATGATTGCTGAGCCAGAATACAAGTGTCCTCCAATGATGGCTGAGCAATAATCCAAGTGTCCTCCAATGATGGCTGAGCAATAATCCAAGTGTCCTCCAATGATGGATGAGCCAGAATCCAAGTGTCCTCCAATGATGGCTGAGCCAGAATACAAGTGTCCTCCAATGATGGCTGAGCCAGAATCCAAGTGTCCTCCAATGATGGCTGAGCAAGAATCCAAGTGTCCTCCAATGATGGCTAGGCCAGAATCCAAGTGTCCTCTAACGATGGCTGAGCCAGAATCCAAGTGTTCTCCAATGATGGCTGAGACAGAAGACAAGTGTCCTGCAATGATGGCTGAGCCAGATTCCAATTGTCCTCAAATGATGGCTAAGCCAGAATCCAAGTGTCCTCCAATGATGACTGAGCCAGAATCCAAGGGTACTCCAATGATGGCTGAGCAATAATCCAAGTGTCCTTCAATGATGGTTAAGCCAGAATACAAGTGTCCCCCAATGATGGCTGAGCAAGAATCCAATTGTCCTCCAATGATGGCTAAGCCAGAATACAAATGTCCCCCAATGATGGCTGAGCCAGAATCCAATTGTCCGTCAATGATGGCTATGTCAGAATCCAAGTGTCCTCCAATGATGGCTGAGCCACAATCTAAGTGTCCCCCAATAATGGCTGAGCAAGAATCCAAGTTCCCTCCAATGATGGCTGAGCCAAAATACAAGTGTCCTCCAATGATGGCTGAGCCAGAATACAAGTGTCCTCCAATGATGGCTGAGCTGTAATCCAAGTGTCCTCCAGTGTTGGCTGCGCTAGAATACAAGTGTCCTCCAATGATGGCTAAGCCAGAATACAAGTGTCCTTCAATGAAGGTTGAGCGAGAATACAAGTGTCCTCCAATGATTGCTGAGCCAGAATACAAGTGTCCTCCAATGATGGCTGAGCAATAATCCAAGTGTCCTCCAATGATGGCTGAGCAATAATCCAAGTGTCCTCCAATGATAGCTGAGCCAGAATCCAAGTGTCCTCCAATGATGGCTGAGCCAGAATCCAATTGTCCTCCAATGATGGCTAAGCCAGAATCCAAGTGTCCTCCAATGACGGCTGAGTTAGAATCCAAGTGTCCTCCAATGATGGCTGAGCCCGAATCCAAGTGTCCTCCAATGGTGGCTGAGTCAGAATCCAAGTGTCCTCCAATGATGGCTGAGACAGAATCCAAGTGTCCTCCAATGACGGCTGAGTCAGAATCCAAGTGTCCTCCAATGATGGCTGAGCAATGATCCAAGTGTCCTCCAATGATGGCTGAGCAATAATCCAAGTGTCCTCCAATGATGGCTGAGACAGTATACAAGTTTCCTCCTATTATTTCAGCATTGTTACAAACATCATTATAAAACATACAAAACATACAAATGGATAAAAAGAAGTTAACAGTAGCAACTTTAATCCTGCTCTTAAAGATGGTATATACCAGCGCATCTTATAAATGAGACACAGAGGTAGGAATACATAACATAAATAATTCCTTTAGTGGGCTTCTCTCAATGATTCTACAAATTTCCATTATCTTAAATATTAATTGCGTAACTCAATTATAGGTTGATGTAGCAAAACTACAGCGAGCCTCACACACCAGCACATTAAGTGAACTTTTCCACCTGGAACTAACCATACACTAGCACATTAAGTGAACTTCTCCACCTGGGACTAACCATCGTAGATATACTGGTATAAATCAGGTGGGTTCTGTAATTCCAGCACAATATCCTTAATATTAACGCAGATCAGAACACAATTGTGAACTATAAATACAAGAATTAATTCATGTGGGAAAAAAGAGTAAAGCTAATATCAGAAATATCATGTCTAGATAGTCTCTCCTTGAGATGGTGTCTGTAATGTAATATGAGCAATAATGTAAACAAAAATATATATTTTATATTTTTTCTGATGCATTAGGGCACTGAGGAAGCCATTACTGGCGAAACATGTTTGCCCTGACTGCTTTGATCGACATACCAGTAAGATAAATGAAATTAACCATATTGGTCCAGCGTGATATTGCTGTGTATGCAAACAATTAGTGAATACCTTCAGTTGCTACTGTTAACTTCTTTTTATCCATTTGTATGTTTTGTATGTTTTCTAATGATGTTTGTAACAATGCTGAAATAATAGTATGTCTGGATCAAAATGGATCCTGTCTTTTTTAATGATCAGACTCAATAAAATAATTATGTTTTAAAGAACTCTGGTGAGGTGTGGTGGGAAAGCTGGGTCTAGGGAACAATGGGGATTGGGCCTAATCCCCAACAATCAAATTGAATCAATTTTGATAGACCAGCAATTTCCAAACCCCCTCCCCTAAAAAATTAAAAAAACTGTAATAATAATTTACTTTTTTCCAGAGGAGGGTCGCTTGTTGAATTAGGACAGGTCACCACAGTGTGAGGACCTGCCCTAATAAGTAGTTGTCCTCCAATGATAGCTGAGCCAGAATCCAAGTGTCCTCCAATGAGGGCTGAGTCAGAATCCAAGTGTCCTCCAATGAGGGCTGAGTCAGAATCCAAGTGTCCTCCAATGATGGCTGAGACAGAATCCAAGTGTCCTCAAATGACGGCTGAGTCAGAATCCAAGTGTCCTCCAATGATGGCTAAGCCAGAATCCAAGTGTCCTCCAACGATGGCTGAGCCAGAATCCAAGTGTTCTCCAATGATGGCTGAGACAGAAGCCAAGTGTCCTTCAATGATGGCTGAGCCAGAATCCAAATGTCCTTCAATGATGGCTAAGCCAGAATCTAAGTGCCCTCCAATGGTGGCTGAGCTAGAATCCAATTGTTCTCCAATGAGAGCTAAGCCAGAATCCAAGTGTCCTCCAATGATGGCTGAGCCAGAATCCGAATGTTCTCCAATGATGGCTGAGCCAGAATCTAAGTGTCCTCCAATGATGGCTGCGCTAGAATACAAGTGTCCGCCAATGATGGCTGAGCCAGAATCCATGTGTCCACCAATGATAGCTGAGCCAGAATCCAAGTGCCTTCCAATGATGGCTGAGCCACAATCCAAGTGTCCCCCAATGATGGCTGAGCCAGAATCCAAGTTCCCTCCAAAGATGGCTGATCTAGAATCCAAGTGTCCTTCAATAATGGCTGAGCCAGAATACAACTGTCCTCCAATGATGGCTGCGCAAGAATCCAAGTTCCCTCCAATGATGGCTGATCTAGAATCCAAGAGTCCTCCAATGATGGCTGAGCCAGAATACAAGTGTCCGCCAATGATGGGTGAACCAGAATCCAATTGTCTGCCAATGATGGCTAAGCCAGAATCCAAATGTCCTCCAATGATGGCTGAACAATTATCCAAGTGTCCTCCAATGATGGCTGAGCAATAAACCAAGTGTCCTCCAATGATGGCTAAGCCAGAATCCAAGTGTCCTCCAATGATGGCTGAGCCAGAATACAAGTGTCCTCCAATGATAGCTAAGCCAGAATAAAAGTGTCCTCCAATGATGGCTGATCAATAATCCAAGTGTCCTCCAATGATGGCTAAGCCAGAATCCAAGTGTCCTCCAATGATGGCTGAGCCAGAATACAAGTGTCCTCCAATGATAGCTAAGCCAGAATAAAAGTGTTCTCCAATGACGGCTGAGCCACAATCCAAGAGTCCTCCAATGATGAGGGACTTCTTGGCTTGAATGGTAGAGTATGGTCAGGACAGGCATTCTGGGTTGAGACCAGGGATGCAGGAATTAATTGGGGGCTTAAGAGGCTGCAGCCCACCTGGTCCCGAAGCATATTATTTGCTGGCATTTTACTAATTTTGTGAGAGGATCCGGATCATTGGTCATAATTGCCCATTATTCTTAGTATACAGTACGTCCTGCTCCAGATAGATTACTTACACTTGGGTTATCCTCCGCCAGATGGCGCTGCACTGCAGAGACATGTAAAACAGGCTCCTTCCGGCCCCTCAAATACCCGGGGACCTCCCACAAATCCCCAGTTTTCTCTGCAGTGCTTACTGCGAAGACATGAAATTATCACTCTGTCGCAGGTGAGCGGGGCTATTAGCCTGCGGCCCTGTTGGACTATTCCCACCCGTCCTTCGTGTGATGTGCCTCCCAGCCAGGGCTGCGCTGGTCGGGTGAAGATAGGCGACACCATGCGTGCTTATGGAGCGCTGCTCCACCGCAGTCCCCCACCAAAGGGTAGGCGGTATAGGCTGATGGTGAGCCTTTATGGGATGCCCCTCCCGCATTATTGTCCCATGCCCTGGTAGCGGTGGGTCCTGTACAAAGGGCCGCCATCCTCCCTCATTCTCCCTGTAGCCTTCGGGAGGAAAAGAAAGGGGGGGGGGGGGGTGTGGATGTCAGTGTATTGTGATTACGTGCATATGGCTTTTTGTAATGTCTGCTTGGACTGGTATATGTGGTGTCAACCGCCGCGCTTACTTGTCTTTTTACACTGCAAATGCCGTCGCCGCGCGTGCCTTTTCCTTCATTTGGATGTTCCGCGCCGGGCGGCGGCGTTACCTCAGACGCTTCTGCATCCTCATTGGCTGCTTGTCGGTTGGACTTCGCGCTCTTCGGGGGGGCGGGGCCTAGCCTGGCGCGCCCCGCGTCACGGCTCGTTCTTACTTACCATGGTCCGTAAGTGCCCTCGTAGGCGGCGTTATACACTTTGTAGTGTGTTTTGGTTCTGACACCCTTCTTCTCATTGTGTCTTTCAGACGAGTGAATCCATTGGCTTCTCCCGGCCCGGTGTAATTGATAGTCGGGCCTTGTAAAAACTACTCCCACTTCCCTACCGGGTCATTGGGGCATCCAGGGTTGCTTTATAGCTTCAATCCCTACTGGCATATTGTGCCTAATAATCACCATATGGAGGCATCTAAGGATAATGTGACCGGGGTCCCTTTGGGACAAGACCGGCTGTGTATGGCGTGTGGACAACCTCATGCTGACGCTGACAAGGCATGCTAAGCAAGCGCTGGCTTTGCAATTTGGCCTGCCAGTGGTTGCACCTCGCTTCACTTCACCTACTCCCCCAAGCTTAAAACTCACTCCTGCTGAGTTGCATACAAGTGGGGATTCTCAGCCTGATGTGTCTTCTAGACTGCCTACGGCTGAACAAATTATGGTGAGGTCTTTAGCGCGTAAGGGCCCTGGTAAGAAGCGGCACCTGATGACTTATGATACTGTTTTCCCTATGGGATCTCAGGAGTTTATGAATCTGTGTGGCTATACCCTTTCTGATGAAGGAGAGCTCTTTTCTGACTCAGGCTCATCTGATGAGAGACCAAGGGGTCATGACGATTCTGGCTCTGACCCCTGGGCCCCGGGTGACACTGACAGATTATTGACTCAGATCTTTGAGGTTCTATCTATCTCTCTCCCTGGTGAGGCTCCCAGGCAAAAAGGGGAGCGTTTCCATAGAGCAACATCACGTTTGGAATTTCTAGAGCAGGCACATTTCCATAACCTTGTGCTCAAGGAATGGGAGTGTCCCAGTAAACTTCCCGGGGTTCCAAGGGATTGGGATAGGAAGCATCCTTTTCCACCTGAGGTGGTTAAATGTTGGTCATCCCCCCCCCCCCCCCCGAGGTGGATGTCCTGATCATAGGGCCATCTAACACCTCTGTCATGCATCCCCCTGAGTCTACTACCCTGCGGGATGCTGAGGACCGGCGCATTGACCTGCTGACCTCCCACGCCTTTGCATGTGCGGGGACGGCGCTGCGCCCGGTCTGTGCCTCTGCCATTACTGCTGTGGCCACTAGAACCCTCATCAGAAATATGCTTGATAGTGCCTCTGATGATCTCCCTTGTGAGGTGTATAATGCACTCTCCAGTTGTGATGTGTTTATAAATTTTGTCCTAGTAGCATTGGATGACACCATCAGAATGTGTGCAAGAACTTCTGCCCTCGTGGTGGCTATACGTCGCTTGGTCTGGCTGCGACAGTGGGGTGCTGACAATGCTGCGAAGAAGGCCCTTACTGGGCTTCCCTTTAAGGGGCTACGTCTGTTTGGGGCCCGTCTAGACCTAAGTTAGTTACCCCAGCGCAGGCGGCTGTCTCGGCCCCTTCGGGGCCAGGCCCCCCCTTCAACCCCCCAGCATGGTGTTAAACAGGGACCAGGGGTGTCCTTCGCGGGGGCTCGCGCAGCTCCCTGTCCCAGGAGCAGAAGACAACACCCTGGCTCCTCCGGGGGGGGCTAAGCCCAAATCTTCTCCCAAGTCCCCTCAAGCATGATGGGGCGCCCTCACCCGTCAGGGTGAGGGGACGGCTGCGGCACCTTGCTTAAGTCTGGAGGCATCACGCCTCAGACCGGTGGTTTTAGGAGGCAGTGTCCTCCGGCTACAAGATGGTGTTTGCGGCCTCCCCTAAGATTATCAGGTCCCGGGTACTCCTGGTCCCTGCTTCTGCTCAGGTGTTGGCGCAGGCCGTGCAAGGCCTGCTGGGTCTGGGGGTCATTTGCAGATTTCCCTTAACAGACAGAGGCAAGGGACTCTACACCAACCTTTTCACAGATCTTCAGCAAATTGTCAAGTACAGGTGCTTTCCTCATGGAAACTCTGTGCTCGGCAATCAGCTCCTTGCGCCCCGGGGGCTTCATGCCGTCTTTGGATATCAAAGATGCTTACTTTCACATCCTTGTGTTTTCAGGACACCAAGGTTTTTCAGATTTGCGTTGGAAGATCAACACTGCCAATTTGTGGCCTTGCCATCTGGCCTCTCTTCAGCTCCCAGAGTGCTCACCAAGGTGCTGGCGGGGGTGATGTCTCTGATGAGGCCAAGGGGCGTCCACGTGCTGCCCTACCTGGACGTCCTCATCACTTCCCAGTCGCTACATCAGGCAAAGTTGGATACTCAGCTGGTGGTGTCCATTCTGGAGTCATCTGGATGGGTGATCAGCCACCCCAAGTCCTCACTGTCCCCTTCCTTGGTAACTCCATTCCTAGGAATGAATCTGGACACAGTTCAGGCAAGGATATTCTTTCCTCAGCAGAAGGTGGACAATCTGCTTGCACAAGCTCAGTCCCTCCTAGCTGTCCCTGTCCCTTCACCAGGCAGGGGATGCAGCTGGTGGGCCTGATGGTGGCGTGCTTCGAAGCGGCCCCTTGTGCTCAGTCCCTCTTGGGGCTTCTGCAACTTCTCCTATTGTCTGTATGGGACCTAGCATCCCTGGATAGGGTCTGTGTGTCTTCCCCCCTGGTGAGGAGGTCCCTCTTGTAGTGGATGGACTCAAGGAACCTGTTGGGGGGGCGGAACCTTCTTGTCCCTTCCTGGGAGACGGTCACCAAGGATGCCAGTCTCAGGTTGGGGGGGTTCTTCTGAAGGTCCCTGCAGTTCCAGGGGGGGTGGGGCCCTTAGGGGCCCTTAGGAGGCCCATACACCTATCAATGTCTTGAAGCTGTGAGTGATCAGGTTAGTTCTGGCTCGCTTGACTACTCATCTTCAGGGCCTGCCTGTTCAGGGGCGCACGGTCACTCTGATGGCAGTTGCCCACATCAATCATCAGGGAGGGACCCGGAGCAAGAGGGCCCTCCAGGAAGTGTCTCTGACCCTGATCTGGGTGGAGGCCAATGTTCCCTGCATATCAGCGGTATACATTCCGGGGGGTCCCTCTGCAACAGGGTGTTCCAATCTCTGTGTCACCGTTGGGGCCAACCAGATGTGGATCTGTTTGCGTCCGTCACAATCACAAGCTCCCGGCCTTTGTCTCCCTGTCCCAGGATCCTCTGGCCATGACCACGGATGCCTTAGTAATGTCATGGCAGGACATTCAGTTTCTGTATGTCTTTCCTCCATTCCCCCTGCTAGGCAGGGTTCTGCGCAATATTGCTCTGGAAGGGGTGCCAGTGATTCTGGTGGCCCCCAGGTGGCCAAGAAGAGTGTGGTTCGCAGACGTGGTGCAGATGGCAGCAGATCAGTGTTTTCTGCCTGGAGTGCCTGATCTGCTCACTCAGGGCCCCTTTCGTCATCCCAATTACAAACTCTGGCTTTGACGGCCTGGCTGCTGAAACCTCCATCTTGATGGAGAAAGGTTTGTCTGCCTCGATGGTTGAGTCCATAGTGAAGGCTATGAAGATGACTTCTTCTTCCATCTGTTATAAGGTATGGCGTACCTACATTGACTGGTGTGAGTCTTGGTCTCTTCCCTATTGGGTGTTCTCAGTTCCCAGGGTTCTGGAGTTTTACTGCATGGGTTGGGGTCAAGTCTCCAACTCAGTACTTTGAAGGGTCAGGTTCTACCCTGTCTGTCTTCCTTCAGAAGTCTTTTATTCAGCATTCCTTGATTAAGACAGCTTTTAGGGGGTTACTCATGTGCGTTCCCCATGACAACCTATGGTCCCTGTTTTGGGATTTGGACTTGGTCTTGCCTGCCTTGCAGGATGTTCCCTTTTATCCTATTCAGGATGCTGCTCTCGCTGTACCTACCCTCACGGTTGTTCTTTCAAGGCTATTACGTTGGTCAGGCGTGTGTCTGAGCTGGCGGCTTTGTCTATCCAGCCCCCATACTTTGAGAGACACCAGGATAAGGTGGTGTTCCGTTTTAAGCTGTTTTTTCTGCTTAGGTGGTGTCTGTCTTTCATTTGAATCCAGATATTGTTCTTCCTTCATTGTGCCCTAATCTAAGGAAAGGGTTTTGCACTCCTTGGATGTGGTCAGGTGTCTGAAGTATAACCTAGTAGTAACTGCGTCCTTCAGGAAAACTAATGTTCCCTTGTGGTCCCTTCTGGTTCTAGGAGGGACTTGGCTTCTGCTAAGTCTACTATCAGCAAATGGATTTGTCAGGTTGTGATTCAGGCCTATTCTGCTAAGGGGGAGAATCCCCCCCTCCGCCTTATTGTTCATCCTACTCGTGCTATTGGTGCCTCTTGGGCCTTCCAGCACCAGGCTTCTGTTGAACAAGTTTGCAAGGCTGCTACTTGGTCTTCTGTTCCTACCTTTTCAAAGTTTTACAAGGTTGATGTTAAGGCCTCAGCTGATGCTGTTTTTTGACCTCAAGGTTTTGCAGGCGGCAGTGGTTTAAACTGTCTGTTGTTACCTTTTTTACTGGGGATCCCACCCTACTTTACGGACACTGCTATTGGATGTCCCAAGTGTAAGTATTCTATCTGGAGCAGGACGTACTGTATACTAAGAATAATACAATTCTGTGAAATACTCACCTGTAGAATTGGTATTATAAGTATACAGTGCGTCCTGCTCCACCCCACCCTGGTTTTTGCATTGTTCCGGATCCCCTGTATGGTGATTGTTGTTAATTATAGTTACCAGTTTTTGGGTGGTTAAATTCTCCCGGCTTCTCGTTCACTGCTTTTCAATGCTGGGGATTTGTGGGAGGTCCCCGGGTATTTGAGGGGCCGGGAGGAGCCTGTTTTACATGTCTCTGCAGTGCAGCGCCATCTGGCGGAGGATAACCCAAGTGTAAGTAATCTATCTGGAGCAGGAAGTACTGTATACGTATAATACCAATTCTACAGGTGAGTAATCACAGAATTGTATTTTTTGCACATTTTTGGCACCGTTTGGGTCAGGATTGCAAGTGTTGTGGTTTTCATGAATTATGTTATTGATTTTATTTGTGGGATAATTTGTGTAATAAGCTCACATGGTTCTCTCCCCACCCTCTAACCCTCTGCTTATGTTGGTTTGTCTTGTGTGTCATTGTATTTATGTATTTTAATGTTTTGAATTTGTCTGGATGTAAATGTGATTGATATTTGTTGGATTAAATAAAATAATAATGCTTTGTATTGATTGGATATTGGAGTGCCTCCCTTTATATGTTCATTTAACTTTGAGGAACTGCTGTTGCAGATTTGGGTTTGGCACCTCATTATTGATTAGTTTCTTGAATAAGTGGGATAGTGCCGGCCTTTCTCTTGTACACAGAGGCTTTTTGGCTCCAGCAGGAATTACTAACTTGTTTTTGCCAAATGAAACTTTTTTTTGACCTGTGACCCAGACAGCGAGGGCAGGTTCGGGGAACCTCAAAGCCGCGTCTCTCTGTTTTATTGGCCCCATGGAGCACTTTTGAAGTTGAACAAGATGTATATCTCGGATAAACATGAGAAAAAGTTACTCCTAAACTTTTAAGCTTACATTAGTGAAGGAGGTCACTCCTTAGGTGACATTCTGGATTTTTTTCCGCAGTCACTGTAGACTGGATCTCGCTGTTTCTAATGAGTCCACAGTCTGCTCGTTAGTGAGTGTAACAAATTGCTTTGCGGTTTTCTTGTGTCTGTAGGTGGTCGCTCCTCCCAGGTCAGTCGCGGTGTCACAACTCTGATGTGGACGAGATCATTTGCCCATATCGAGCGCTGCACCTAACGCTGAAACTGATTATTTTACATACATTCCCCAAGTGCGTTCTGTAAATACGGTAATAATGGAAATTCTTTTTTTTATCTCCATTCTCGTGGTATTAATCTGGATCTCATCATTAGTGTCTTTCCATGGCAATATCCGCTGGAGGTGCTTATTTCGTTCATCAATGTGGGGTATGGGCATTGCTTATATATCTGTAGATATCTTAATACAACTTTACATATTCTTACACTTAAAGACTTGATATATATATATATATATATATATATATATATATTTTTTTTTTTTATTATAGTAAGTGTTGTGATATTTCTGCCTATCCTCCTACATTTTGTCACTGTGGGTTTTTTGATCTAAGTGAGTTTTTTTTTTCTCCATGAGCTTCCCCCTCCCCCTGGTAGACCCAGCCCCCGAGTAAGCCCTCCTCCCCCCCTTTTCTATTTTACTGATCTTGCTTCAATTGGCAATGGGGATCCTGTATCGTAGTTAAAAGTCGATTTAATAGTTCAGTGTTCTTAGCACATGTTGTTAGTGCAAGTTCATTTTTAAGTTCTGATGAAGTGGGTGATGCGTCCACGGAACGCGTGGCTCCGGGTGCGGTAGGCGGTGGGGAGACTTCACACATATTATTTTCATGATACCTTGGCTTTATTTTTGGTGATTTTTTTTGTCATAGATTTGTGAATTAATTTCTGGATTGGTATTGTGATATACATCAGCGGTTCCCCTTTGGGATGCCTAATAATATATACAGGTGATTATATTTTCATATTATTCTTTAATTGGTGAATAGAGTAGATTGATATGTTTATATGTTTATGAGTTGTTATGGTTGGGAATATTAATTCTCAGCTTATTGTTTGATTGGTAGCAATTGCACATTATAAATAAATTGATTTTATAGTGATCCGGATCATAGGCAGGATTTGCACATGTTTAGTACTTTATAAATATATAGATTTTATAGTGATCCGGATCATAGGCAGGATTTGCACATGTTTAGTACTTTATAAATATATAGGTTTTATAGTGATCCGGATCATAGGCAGGATTTGCACATGTTTAGTACTTTATAAATATATAGATTTGATAGTGATCCGGATCATAGGCAGGATTTGCACATGTTCAGCGCTTTATAAATATATAGATTTTATAGTGATCCGGATCATAGGCAGGATTTGCACATGTTTAGTACTTTATAAATATATAGATTTTATATTGATCCGGATCATAGGCAGGATTTGCACATGTTTAGTACTTTATAAATATCTAGATTTTATAGTGATCCGGATCATAGGCAGGATTTGCACATGTTTAGTACTTTATAAATATATAGATTTTATAGTGATCCGGATCATAGGCAAGATTTGCACATGTTTAGTACTTTATAAATATATAGATTTTATAGTGATCCGGATCATAGGCAGGATTTGCACATGTTTAGTACTTTATAAATATATAGATTTTATAGTGATCCGGATCATAGGCAGGATTTGCACATGTTTAGTACTTTATAAATATATAGATTTTATAGTGATCCGGATCATAGGCAAGATTTGCACATGTTTAGTACTTTATAAATATATAAATTTGATAGTGATCTGGATCATAGGCAGGATTTGCACATGTTTAGTACTTTATAAATATATAGATTTTATAGTGATCCGGATCATAGGCAGGATTTGCACATGCTCAGTTGCACTGTTGGAACACTATGTTGAATGATTTTAGCACATATATATATTTAGGCATTTGATATCAGTTAGTGTGGTGGAGACACTCCCCCCCCTTCGCCTACACACCTTTATGTTGGTTTGTCCTGTGTGTTATTGTTCGATTTATGTGTTTTTAAGGGATTTTAATATGTTGAGTGTATTGTATGTAGTGATTATAAATATGTAATTAATGAAAATGTATTTCTTGAGCAATTTATGAGCTGAGAGTTGCCTCCCTGCATGCTTTTTTTTTTTGTTTCTGGTGTTAAAGTTTTGTACCATAATTTTTTATCAGGTGGTATATGGTTAGTCCATCTCGACACGGTTACCTTTTTTGTTGTCCATGTAAGTAGTGATGCCAGTTTTCTTATGTCTGGTGGCCAGTTACTCAGTAGAAGATTCAGCAAACCCTGTATAGGTGCTAGGAGTATCATATCTCTTGTTATAGCTTCTGGGGTCTCTGTTGTTGCTTGCCATACTACTTTTATATATGTGCAATCCCACCAGAGGTGCATTATTGTTGCGTATGCCTGGTTGCACCACCAGCAGTTATATGTGGGAAATCTGTCGTTAGAAGTAAAATAATATCTCGAGATAAATTTTAAACAAAAACACTTTAAGGATGGGGATTGAATCGTCTTGATTGGTATTAATGGAAATTCTAAAAACTTGTTTGCAAATCTCAGGGGCATAGGACAGCCGAGTAGGGATGAGCGAACCCCAACTGTAAAGCTCGTGGTTCATACTGAACACAGGTAGCAACACTTTTTATGGCGGGGGGAAGTTCTGTAGCCGAGTCGGTAAATAGGGCAGGCTTCCCTGGAGTGGCAGGCTTCCCTGGATGTACCCCCGTCTCACCATAACTCATGCTCAGCACTTCTACAAATATAAACTTAGCAATTAGCGCGGCTTTAAAAAATCTCATTTACTTTCTTTGCAAAGAAGATGTTTCATCGCCGAAAGGCGCCTAAAGGAAAACGAGAGGAAGATTTCCATATGTAATGAAATGAAAACTCAATATTTAACATTGCCGGGATGTCTCCGCTGCGACATTCCGGGACTGTAAAATGATCATTTTCATGTGTGAAAGCAAAATTAACATATAAGCTATAGGATGGGAAATTAGCAAATATGCGAAGAAGTGTTTAGCGCTTGTAAATGAACCTTTTAACAATCTGAGACCTATGTCATCTTTATGACCCATATCTAGCTGAAGACAGAGGTGGACCCAAGGGGGTGGTACAGGGGTCTGGGGCAGCTAAGGCAGTCGAGAGCACCCAAGAGGGTGGACCAGAGGGTCTGCAGGATCCAAGGGGGTGGTACAATGTTCTGGAGCATCCTAGAGGGTGGTCCGGGGATCTGAAGCATCCAAGGGGTGGTTCAGAGGGTCTGGAGGATCCAAGAGGGTGGTACAATTTTCTGGAGCATCCAAGGGCATGGTGCAGGGGTCTGAAGTATCCAAGGGGTGGTCCAGGGGTTTGGAGCACCCCAGGGGATGGTACAGGCGAATGGGGAAGCTAAGGCCGTGGTCAAGGTTTCTGGAGCATCCATGAGGGTGGTCCAGGGCTCTGGAGCATCCAAGGGCATAGTAAAAGAGTCTGGAGCATCCAATGGAGTGGTCTGGGGGTCTGTAGTATCCAAGGAGAGAGGATCCAAGGGGGTGGTATAAGGTTCTGGAGCATCCAACGGGGTAGTACAAGGTTCTAGAGCATCCAAGGGGGTGGTCCAGGGGTCTGGGGCAGCAAAGTGGGTGGTCCAAGGGTCTGGAGCACCCCAGGGGATGGTACAGGGGTATGGAGCATCCAATGGGGGGTCTGTAGTATCCAAGGGGTGGACCAGAGGGTCTGGAGGACCCAATAGGGTGGTACAAGGTTCTGAAGCATCCAAGGGGGTGATACAAGGTTCTGGAGCATCCAAAAGGGTGTTCCGGGGGGTCTGAAGCATCCAAGGGGTGGCCCAGAGTGTTGGCAGAATTCAAGGGGGTGACACAAGGTTCTGGAGCATCCCAGGGGGTGGTCCAGGGGTCTGGGCATCCAAAGGATGGTCCAGAGGGTCTAGAGGATCCAAGGGGATGGTACAAGGTTCTGAAGCATCAAAGTGGGTGGTCCAGGGGTCTGGAACACCCAAGGAGATCCCCTGGGGGTCTGTGTTTAGTGGAAATAGCAACCAGGCAATGATTATTTAGCAAATGAGGGTAGCACTCAAAAGAATGGGGCAACAAAGAAGTAGAGGGAGGCGGGGCCACAGAAACCTCAAGTTTATGGAGCTTGTTATATATATATATTAACATAACAATCCTTACATATAAATGCACAGTTGGTGAGTGCAGTGTTTTTTTTTTCTTTCCTTCTTTTCTCTCTTTTTTTTTTTTTTCTTTCATTATCCACAATGACGAACAAAATAAGTACCTCCGATCAGACAGTGGCCGCACTGATATTGAAGGGTGACATTCGGGCTACTATATATGAAGGAGATACCTGATCTGAGTGGAGAAAAAAAAATAAATAAAATTTTTTTTTATGGAGCTCAAGACACATCTCAGGGGGAGAAGAAGGTACAGGCATTGGTCATCTGGCCACAATGAGTTCTGCAGCCTGAACACCCAGAAAGCCATGTAAAACACACAGAAATATTCCTGCAGCGGTCACATGCTCGTGTTCACCAATTATGGGGATATGGGAATACCCCAAGATAAAATTCCTAGGAACTCCACTCACTGGACATGTACCAAACAGTATCCTGGATGGTACAGGGGTCTGGGGCAGCAAAGGGGGTGGTCCAGAGGGTCTGGAGCACCCCAGAGGATAGTACAGGGGTCTGGGGCAACAAAGGGAGTGGTCCAGAGGGTTTGGAGCACCCCAGAGGATGGTACAGGGGCTGGGAGCCTCCAAGGGCATGGTACAGGGGTCTGGAGGATCCAAGGGGGTGGTACAAGATTCTGGAGCATCCAAGGGGTGGCCCAGAGGGTCTGGAGGATCCAAGGGGGTGGTACAAGGTTCTGGAGCATCCAAGGGGTGGTCCAGAGGGTCTGGAGGATCCAAGGGGGTGGTACAAGATTCTGGAGCATCCAAGGGGTGGCCCAGAGGGTCTGGAGGATCCAAGGGGGTGGTACAAGGTTCTGGAGCATCCAAGGGGTGGCCCAGAGGGTCTGGAGAATCCAAGGGGGTGGTACAAGATTCTGGAGCATCCAAGGGGTGGCCCAGAGGGTCTGGAGGATCCAAGGGGGTGGTACAAGATTCTGGAGCATCCAAGGGGTGGCCCAGAGGGTCTGGAGGATCCAAGGGGGTGGTACAAGGTTCTGGAGCATCCAAGGGGTCGTCCAGAGGGTCTGAAGGATCCAAGGGGCTGGTACAAGGTTCTGGAGCATCCAAGGGGTGGTCCAGAGGGTCTGGAGGATCCAAGGGGGTGGTACAAGGTTCTGGAGGATCCAAGAGGGTGGTTGAGGGGTCTGGAACAGCCAAGTATGTGATCACAAGCTTAGACCCAGTGATGTAACAACCGCAGTCTCAGGGGTCACAGTTGCACTGGGGCCCGGTGACAAATGGTCACATGATGAGCCTGACTGCTTCTCCCGACCACAGTTGTGCGGCAGGAACAGGGTGCTCAACTTTGTGCCCTTGTGCATTGGGCTTCAAAGCATTTTAATGGCCAGTGCTTTTCCATAGCTTCTGTACTAAGATATTCCAGTAAGTTGAGCTGCGGTTAATGATTGCTGCATCCGTATGTCTGCTTTTTGCCCCGCCCACATGTGACATGTGTCATGTGCATTTTAATTTACCTGGGGTAACAGTTTAATATAATGTTTATTTACATAGGCTGAGCTGTGCGCCTTTAATCCCCCTTGTCCCTTCCTGGCTCCCTTAGTCTTATGTGAGTAGCTCCTCCTTTCTTCCCCTCTCCTTCTGCCATTTCTAGTCTGGCCTTCATGCAGTGCACACCTGCTGCTCCCTTCAGCAGCTACAGTTTTCTACCTACTGCTTTTGTATGGGTTACATTACAAGTTTTCCAGCTGCATTGAATGTACATGTGAAAGTTTGTAAGAAGTTTGGCTGCAAGATTTTGTACAAAAATAAAGCTTTTGAAACGTATCCATGTGATCTTCGAGCAGTTGAGTAAGCTATCTGCCACGCCTTATGGAGTAAGGAAACATCCATCACAGACACACACAGGGAACGTCTATCTACAGGATTCACATTACTGCCATTTGGTGAGTCAGAATAACATGTGTCACATGTCAGGAACAGCTGAGGTGGGCAGCGTCAGCACCAGGCGGCATTACAGTATGTGTAACAACTATTTATACAGCTGCTGTGTTACTCGCTCTCTCGCGCACGCCGTTCACCCTGCTACTGCCACATTGTTTATGCTGCACCCGCAACCACTGCCGGCCACCGGGCCACCTAAATGCTTTTCTGGGCACCAACAAACAGGTACAGTAGACAGCTGGAGAGTCATAAGGGAGCAGTGGGGATTGGGATAGAGATGGGGAGCAGGACAGAAATGGGGGAGCAAGATGGAGATGGGGTACAATGGGGAGCAGGAAGGACATGGGAATGCAGTGAAGAGCAGGTTGGACATGGGGGAAAAGTGGAAAACAGGATGGAGATGGGGTGCAGTGGGGAACAGGATGGACACAGGGGTGCATGGGGAGCAGTATGGACATGGGGGTGCAGTGGGAAGCAGGTTGCATGTGGAAATAGGGAGTAGAATGGGGATGGGGGAGCAGGATGGAGATGGGGTGCAGTGGGGAGCAGGATGCACATGGGGGCAGGATGGACATGGGGGTGTAGTGGGGTACAGGATGGACATGGGGGTGTAGTGGGGGCAGGATGGACATGGGGGTGTAGTGGGGGCAGGATGGACATGGGGGTGCAGTGGGGAGCAGGATGGACATGGAGGTGTAGTGGGGGCAGGATGGACATGGGGGTGCAGTGGGAGCAGGATGGACATGTGGTGCAGTGGGGAGCAGGATGGACATGGGGGTGCACGATGGACATAGGGGTGCAGTGGGGAGCAAGATGGACATTGTGGAGCAGTGGCAAGCAAAATGCATATGGGGAAGCAGTGGGAAGCAGGACGGAGATGGGAAGAAAGATGGAGATGGGGGAGCAGGATGGAGACGGGGCACAGTGGGGAGCAGGATGGATATGTGTGTGCAGAGGGGAGCAGGATGACAATAGGGAATCAGTGGGGAGCAGAACAGACATGGAGGAGCAGGATGCACATGGGGGAGCATTGGGGAGCCGGATCGACATGGGGGAGCAGGATGAACATGGGGGTGCAGTGGGGAGCAGGATGACAATAGGGAATCAGTGGGGAGCAGAACGGGCATGGGGGAGCAGGATGGAGATGAGGGAGCAGGATGGACATAGGAGAGCAGTAGGGAGCAGGACAAATATGGGGAGCAGGATAGACATGGACAAGCAGGATGGACATGGGGGTGCAGTGGGGAGCAGGATGGACATTTTGGAGCAGTGGGAAGCAGGATGCACATGGGTGAGCATTGGGAAGCAGGGCTGAGATGGGGAGCAGGATGAAGATGGGGGAGCAGGATGGAGATGGGGCGCAGTGGGGATCAGGATGACACAGGGGTGCATGGGGAGCAGTATGGACATGGAGGTGCAGTGGGAAGCAGGATGCACGTGGAGATAGGGAGTAGAATGGGGATGGGGGAGCAGGATGGAGATGGGGTGCAGTGGGGAGCAGGATGCACATGGGGAGCAGGATGGACATGGGGGTGCAGTGGGATACAGGATGGACATGGGGGTGCAGTGGGGAGCAGGATGGACATGGGGTGCAGTGGGGAGCAGGATGCACATGGGGAGCAGGATGGACATGGGGGTGCAGTGGGATACAGGATGGGCATGGGGTGCAGTGGGGAGCAGGATGGACATGGGGTGCAATGGGGAGCAGGATGGACATGGGGGTGCACGATGGACATAGGGGTGGAGTGGGGAGCAAGATGGACATTGTGGAGCAGTGGCAAGCAAAATGCATATGGGGAAGCAGTGGGAAGCAGGACGGAGATGGGAAGAAAGATGGAGATGGGGGAGCAGGATGGAGACGGGGCACAGTGGGGAGCAGGATGACAATAGGGAATCAGTGGGGAGCAGAACAGACATGGAGGAGCAGGATGCACATGGGGGAGCATTGGGGAGCAGGATCGACATGGGGAAGCAGGATGAACATGGGGGTGCAGTGGGGAGCAGGATGACAATAGGGAATCAGCGGGGAGCAGAACGGGCATGGGGGAGCAGGATGGAGATGAGGGAGCAGGATGGACATAGGAGAGCAGTAGGGAGCAGGACAAAGATGGGGAGCAGGATAGACATGGAGTAGCAGGATGGACATGGGGGAGCAGTGGGGAGCAGCATGGAAATGGGGGTGCAGTGGGGAGCAGGATGACAATAGGGAATCAGCGGGGAGCAGAACGGGCATGGGGGAGCAGGATGGAGATGAGGGAGCAGGATGGACATAGGAGAGCAGTAGGGAGCAGGACAAAGATGGGGAGCAGGATAGACATGGAGTAGCAGGATGGACATGGGGGAGCAGTGGGGAGCAGCATGGAAATGGGGGTGCAGTGGGGAGCAGGATGGACATGAGGGTGAAGCAGGGAGCAGGATGGACATTGCGGAGCAGTGGGAAGCAGGATGCACATGGGTGAGCATTGGGAAGCAGGACTGAGATGGGGAGCAGGATGGAGATGGGGCGCAGTGGGGAGCAGGATGGACATGCGTGTTTAGTGGGGATCAGGATGACAATAGGGAATCAGTGGGGAGCAGAACGGGCATGGGGGAGCAGGATGGAGATGAGGGAGCAGGATGGACATAGGAGATCAGTGGGGAGCAGAACGGGCATGGGGGAGTCGAATGGACACGGGGGAGCAGGAGTCACATGGGGGAGCAGTGGGAGCAGGATGGGGTTGGGGAGCAGGATGGAAATTGGGGTGCAGTGAGGAGCAGGATGGACTTAGTGCAGTGGAGAGCAGGATGAACATGGGGGAGCAATGGAGAGCAGAGCGGAGATGGGAGAGCAGGATGGAGGTGGGGGTGCAGTGATTAGTAGGATGGACGTGGAGGTGAAATGGGGAGCAGAATGGAGAAGGGGTGCAGTGGAGAGCAGAATGGAGAAGGAGGAGCAGTGGGGCGCACATGCTGGATATTTACATAATCGTCTGTCTCTGAATTTAGCTGTGGATGCAGTGCAACCCGCACATGCACCATAGGATAGCCGGCCAGGTTAATTTAGTTTTTTTTTCTTTTAACAATGTGCTGGTGAAGGCGTCAAAGGAGGGGGTAGCGTGTGTTTGTGTGAGTGTGGGGGGGGGGGTCTGATGGGGCCCCAGTCCAGAGTTTGCTTTGTGGCCCAAAGGGTTGTTTTTATGCCACTGCTTAATCGGTTATATCTTATAAGCTGCTGATTTTATATTTAAAGAGGGAAAAAAGTGAGAATTTGACTTTCCCGTTTTGTTCTGTACCCCTCGGGCACACTAATTTGGGATGCCCCACTGCGTGAAACTCACCTCTCCAGGGTTTAACGGCACATGTGCGGGCTCTCGTTCATTCAGAGCCCTTTGCCTTGTTTACATGCAGGGTATTCCTTGCCATTAATGGGGATCGTGCGCTGCCGCATTCCCCGTATCCCCGGTGGCGTGTGTACTCTCGGTCCAGCCTATCTGAATGGCCAGGGTGGGAATACTCGCACGCCGCAGGGGGAGCAGGGGATGCGGCAGCACGCGCTTACCATAGTAAACAATCAGAAACAAGATCTGGCTATTTCCCAACATACAACTAGCCTTGAGTAAAGGTGAGAAGGGACACATCTGTGTATCTGATACCAGCAATCAGCAGGGGCGGCTAAATTTATGCCCGGCAAGATGGCTCGCTAGGGAGTGACGCAGACAATCTACCTTCCATGAAATTATTAAAGGCGCAATTGTTAATATTTATTGCATTCAATCTTATTAATATTCTAAGATGGTGATAGCACATATTAGTCCTCTCCTCCATTAATGGCCTTTTCCACCTTAAAAATACCCCAAGGGCACCGTCTGAAAGGCTCCTGAATAGGAAGGACCCGTTAAAGGGTCATAAATTGTTAAAAAGTAAATTGTCTCATGAAAAATGAATAAGGTCAGGCTCTGTGATTCTCTAACTCACCTGTAAAAAAAAAGTGTACAAAATGCTTCATACAAACATTGGATGGATTTTGTCTGATCTTAAAGCGGACCTTTACCTTGAATAAGAGCATATCTTATGTTTCCCACACCCTGTATATACGGATTGCCCACATTAATCCGGACCCTCACCCTGAATAAGAGCATATCTTATGTTTCCCACACCCTGTATATACAGATTACCCACATTAATCCGGACCCTCATCCTGAATAAGAGCATATCTTATGTTTCCCACACCCTGTATATACGGATTGCCCACATTATAAATCATCCTACCTGCATCAATTTTAGATGCTGCGGAATAGTTTTTTAAGGGTTTGGGGTTTTCATTAAATCATGCTGAAGGTCCGGTTTAGTTTTAACTGGATCAGTAGATGATCACCATCCGAGGCATAAGAAATGTATCGGGTTAATTGAAGGATTTTTGGGAAATAACGGGGCTGGTCCACCATTGCCCACTTTTCTATGATCGCTTATTTGAAGGGCGCTCGACCCCTTGAACTCCTGTATCAGTTCTCTTATCAGAAGGCTGCTCGACCTCTTTTTGCTTTGTCTCAGTTCTCCTCTCGGAAGGGTGGGCTAACCCTTTCCCCCTACTTCTCGGTCCACTTTTTAGAAGGGTGCTCTTGATTATCCTATTGGAAGGATTCCCTATTCCTTTCCTTCCCTTTCTCTGTCCACTTATTGGAAGGGTGCTCTTACCCCGTGTCACCTCTTCTCAGTTCTCTTATTGGAGAAGTGCTCTTCCATTTGCCCCTCTTCTTAGGCCACCCATTGTAAGGGTGCTCTACCCCTTGCCCCCTTTTCTCAGCCCACTTATTGTAAGGGTGCTCTACCCCTTGCCCCCTTTTCTCAGCCCACTTATTGTAAGGGTGCTCTAACCCTTGCCTCCAATTTTCGGTCCACTTTTTGGAAGGGTGCTCTTGATTCTCCTATTGGAAGGATTCCCTATTCCCTTTTCCCTTCCTTCTCTGTCTTATTGGAGAAGTGCTCTTCCATTTGCCCCATCTTAGCTGTCTTTATTGGAAGGGTGTTCTACCGCTTGCCCCTTCTTCTTAGGCCATTTATTGTAAGGGTGCTCTACCCCTTGCCCCCTCCTCTCAGCCACTTATTGTAAGGGTACTCTACCGCTTGCCCCTTCTTCTTAGGCCACTTATTGTAAGGGTGCTCTACCCCTTGCCCCCTCCTCTCAGCCACTTATTGTAAGGGTGCTCTACCGCTTGCCCTTTCTTCCTAGGCCACCTATGGTAAGGGTGATCTACCCTTTGCCCCTTCTTCTTAGGCCACTTATTGTAAGGGTGCTCTACCCCTTCCCACCTCTTCTCGGTTCTTTTATTGGAAAAGTGCTCTTCCATTTGCCCATTCTCATCGGTTCTTATTGGAAAGGTTTTCTACCTCTTGAGAGGGTGTTCTAATATTTGCCCTCTTATTTCAGTTCTCTTATTGGGAAGGTTGATCAACTCCCTGTTGTCTCTTCTATAACTTTTTGAAAGAGTGCAATACCACTTGTACGCTTCTTTTCAGTTCTCTTATTGGAAGGGTGCTCTCCAGTTTGCCCCATCTACCTAAAGTGGACCAACACCCAGGGGTGATCGGCCCGGGAATCTATAAGATTCCCGGGCCGATCACCTCCCTCACCGCGGGACATCCGAGATCGGGATGTCCCGCGGGGTGAAACCCCCCCAAAAACCTTACCTCTGCGCGCCCCTCTAGATGTGCGCGAGCCCGCGCCGGCCGTTTGTGAATGGCCGGCGCGGGCGCGCGCCCTGTAAGAGTGACGTGTGGGAGGCGGCGGCGGACGCGCTGTCTCGGACGTCGCTGTCACCCGCTTGAACGTCGGAGGGGATTGGATGGCGCGGTCACGTGGGAGCGGGGTGAGGTGAGTTTTTGGGGCTTTCTGGGGGGTTTCACACAGCGGGGCACCCCCAATTGGGGTGCCCCCCCGAAGTGGACCAAAACCCAGGACAGTCAAAATCCTGGGTGTTGGTCCACTTTAAGCCTCTTGTTGGAAGGGTGCTCTACCCCTTGCCACCTCTTCTCAGTTCTCTTATTGGAAAAGTGCTACCATGTGCCCCCTCTAATCTATTCTTATAGGAAAGGTGTTCTACCCCTTGACACATTTTCAGTTTTTTTTTATTGAAAGGGTGTTCTAATATTTGGGTGCGTTACCCCTTGTCTGCTCTTCTCAGTTCTCTTATTGAAATCATACTCTACCGCTTGTTCCCTTTTCTTGGTTCTCTTTTTGAAAGGATGTTCTACCCCTTTCCCTTCTTCTCATTTCACTTATTGTGCAGGTGCTCTACTCGCTTGCCTCTCAATTTTCTTGGATTCCGAAGGTTGCCATACCCCTTGTTCCCTTACCCCAATTATTTTTCTGTAGTTGTGTTCTACCACGCGCCCCTTCTTCTCACTTCTGTTAATGGAATGGTGCCCCTTTCCCCTCTTCTTAGTTCTTTTATTGGCATTACTCTGCAGTTTACCCCCTTTTCTTAGTTTTATTCCTTGAACCCTCTTTTCTTCTTGATTGTGCGATACTACTTTCCTCTTATTGGAAGGGTGAGCTGCCGTCTATCCTCACCTCTCAGTTCTCTTATTGCAAGGGTGTTCTACCCCTTGTCCTCTCATCTTAGGTATCTTTTGTAAGGGTGTTTTACCCTTTGCCACCTCTTCTCAGTTTTCTTATTGGAATGGAGCTCTACCCCCTGACACCTCGATTCGGTTCTATTATTGAAAGGGTGACTGCGAGGAATAGAGCAAATATTATATTTCATTTAATTGCTGCTGCCCGGCTCCCCCCTTTAAGATTCTCTGTTCTTAGCAAATGTCACCCATACAAGGCTAGCAGGAAAAAGAAGTCCATATATGGGCATGAGGTTCTGACACTCATAAAAGGCAGTTCTAGGTTGAAAGCCCCCCTGCGGCTCCCCTAACACCTCTGTCAGACAGCGAGGGGCCAGCATCCTCCTTAGCTGGAGAGGTGTGATAGCATAGGGTGCTTCAAAGGAATTCCCCAGGACCTGTGTCTGGGAGGAGGGAGGGTGAAGGGGCAGAGATCGAGCTTAAAGGTAGGACTGGGAGACCAGGACTTGGTCACTTCTGGGGAGGTCCGAATCATCTATAAGCTCTTCAAATACCTCTTTGTGGGAGCCCATCATCACTACTCAGCATCTGCATTTAAAGGTAACTCTGACAGTTGTATCTCTGTGTGTAACTCCCTGTAACCCACTTCTTAGAACGGCATTTGTATTAATTCCAACATAGCCAAATGTTAGTAATAACTGCCTAGTGTGCGCTCATTGCATTAAAACCTTTATTTAACTAGGACGATCTTTTTGCTTAGCCAAGAATCTGTGTGCCTCTAGGCTGCTGGGCCTTGTAGTCCCACTGGGCATGCGAACGGACTGAGCTTTGGGAAAGTGGGCCGCACGATCGTATCTGCTCGATTGTTAGTTGGATCACGTGACCTGCGTTCTCTGACAGTGACCCTTGCCCCCATTTCAGTTTTCTTATTGAAATAGCTCTCTATTACAGTATTTTCCTCCTTATCTCGGTCCTATTATTGGTAGGGTACCTACCGGCCCCTTATATCAGTTTTCTTATTGAAAGGGTGTTCTACTTTCTCTTTCTTTGCACTTATTGGAAGGGCGTTTTACAGTTTGACCCCTTATCTCACTTATCATTTTGGAAGGTTATTCTACCCCCTGCCACCTCTTCTCGGTTCTCTAATTGAAAGGGTAACCCCTTGCCCCCGATCTCAATTTTCTTATTAGAAGGGCGCTCTACTACCCTGTTTCCCCGAAAATAAGACACTGTCTTAGATTAATTTTTCCCCGGAAATATGGCACAGCGTGCGTCTCCTCCACCTCCCTGGAGCTCCCCCCTTACGTGCCCCATCATTACGCCCCCTAGTGGTTACAATACAATTTTCGGGGGATGACTTATATAACGATATCCTCCGAAAGCAGGCACTAGGCCTTATTTTCGGAGGATGTCTTATTTTCGGGGAAACAGGGCATTTGCCTCCTTATCTCAATCCTCTTATTGGTAGGGTAACTTACTCCTTTCCCCTTTATATCTGTTCTCTCATTGGAATGGCGCTCTACCCCTTGCTCCCATATCTCGGACCTTTTATTGGAATGGTGTTCTACCCTTGGTACTTCCCCATTGCTGTATTGTCTTTGGATCTTCTCAGCCTGTTGCTTCGTCTTTCCTGGGTCATGTTATGCCTGGATTGGATTACCCATTTCACCCTGGCATTTGGACCTTATTATCTACATGACCCTTTTTCTAATTTAGACGATGACTTGTTTCTATTTGCACCTTTGCTGCTGACCCCACCCTCTTGCTTGGATGTTAGTATTGATTCTTTGACCCCAGTATGGACTTCAACCCTGCTTTTGCCTATTAATTCTCGTCTCCTATCTACCTATGGCCATGCCTGGCCCTTGGTGCCCAGTACTGCCAGTTGGATGACCCACTGTGTCTTGCCGCCGAGCCTGTCCTTGCTTGCGGAGGGCTCAAGTGAGGATCCCGGGACCTGGTAAACCTAATACATCTATTAGATTTGATTTGAAATTTAATTCAGATAGAAACATAGGCGGGTGGCGGCAGAAGGAGACCATACGGTCCATCTAGTCGGACAATATGTATATACTGTATGTTCTCTTTATTTTAGGATAGATGGAGGCTTATCCCAGGCATGTGCTCATTGACTTACTGTCCATTTTTCAACTATCTCTGCTGGAAGTTTGTTCCAAACATTAGATGATTCTTGAAATTTCTCCAAGAAATTTGGGTTTGTCCGAATCAAATTTTTACAAATTGCTTAGAAGTTGCTTACCTACCTGTACCTGTCCTCGCTCCTGGAGGTGTCGTCAATGGTCCGTGTCCACACTGGCCCCTGTAGTCTGTCTGGATTCAGGGGAAGCCCTCCGGTTGTGTTAGGTGAGGCATGGAGGCGCGGTCCCTCCTGTGCTGTCGCCCTGGTGATGTCATCAGCTGGGACAAGATTACTTATACCGCGACCCCTCATGGCTCCATTCTGGCAGCCATTTTCAATTGGGGATGTCCGGTTGCAGTAGCTTAGCCTCCGGTGCTGTGCTTTGGGGGTTCCGACCTGGCTTCTCCTATGCGGGTCTCCTCCACCTTTTGGATAGGGAGAAAATTTCTTTCTGTGGTTGGTTGGACAGCTCTGTGCATCAGGACGTTGGCCAATCAGTGGGGAGTTATGGACCCAGAAGCATAGGAATAGCTGGGCTTTCTGGCACCCGGGGCAAAGATTCAAAATTGTGCCCCCACCTGTTCTCAAGCCCCCCTGAAATGCTGCACCCGGGGAAAGTGCCCCCCTTGCTCCCCCTAGCTACGCCCCTGCCAGAAGGACTACAGGAGCCAGGCCGGACATCTAAGGACATGGTCCAGGACAGGTAGGTAAGATTTTTTTTTAAAGATTTCAGGGGAAAATTTTACCGAAATAATTCCCAAGATGTTCGGATTTGTGCCGAATTGATTTTTTCCAATAGTTTCCAATATTGTATGTTTCCCCCCCCTGTACATACAGATTGCCCACATTAATCCAGACCTTCACCCCGAATAAGAGCCTGTCTTGTATGTTTCCCCCTTGTACATACAGATTGCTCACATTAATACGGACCTTCACCCTGAATAAAAGCCTACGTTATATGTTTCTCCCACCCTCTAAATACTGATTGCTCACATTAAAAATCATGCTACCCGCACCTATTGCGTTTTTTGAGTATTTTAACATCCAAGATCTGCATTTTGGAATTGCTGACCTTCTCCTGACCCCAGCTTTGCTCTGTCTGTGCAAAGTACAGCTATCCGGTCCGCCTGTACTTTTACCCCTTCTCAATATGTGATGCTTCTGAAGCAAGATGGCGGCGCCCGAGTCCTGAATAGAGTTGAAGCAAAGTGGTGGAAAGAATACTAAGTAAGCAACTAAACACTTAAAATATATACATTTTAGATGCAAGGTAATAGTTTTTTAAGGGTTTGGGCTATTCAGTAAATGATGCTGAAGGTCCGGCTAACTTGTCCCACTTCTCAGATACTAACCTCATTATGGCCGGAGTTAGCCTTTAATCAGTCAGAATTCTAGTGTCCGCCTGTAAATTTTCGAGATTGTTGGCCGGCAGCGACTCTATTGTAAACCTGTAATGGAGCAGGAGATAATTGACTCATAAGGTCTCCCTCCATGCAGGGAAGCCGATGTGACTATCTGGCGGCTGTAGACATAATGTACGTCTCTCCGGAGAGGCCCGCCCTGCACAGGGCTATTATCCGGCGATTAGCATAAGACCGGCCCTGGAAGAGATTATTCCGTCTCGGCTGGCTTGGCCGCGCAGTCAGCTCCATGACCGATGCCTCTATTAGAATTCAGGATCCATGCGCTTGGCCCGATGTAAGTACAAATTGGCAGGCGTTCCCGGAATCGGCCATCAGATTAACTGAACTCAACTCTTCTCCACTCAACTTTTCTTTTCAATAATTTTTATTGAAGATATCTATAAACACTTTTGGTCTATCTGATATAACAGATCATAGACATCCTTATATAAACCAATTTGTGCACATAAACACATCATTTAAATTCTATATTCTAAGTATAAAGGCTTATGCCATAAAACCTAGACACAGCACATCTTGTCAATTTCATTAAATCTAATCCCTTCTCACACATTAATTAAAGTAAAAAAAAACCCAAGCATAAATTATAACAAAGAAATTGTCATATAACACAACCTTATAATAATAAAAGGTTAGAATCAAAATCGGAAGGTAAGAAATTTTCTATCCACGGAGCCCAAACCTCTGGAAATCCCTCAAGGTTCCCAATATTAATTGCTGACAGTTTTTCCATGGCCATAATATTATTAACTCTGTTGATAAACTCACAAAAACTTAAATCTTGTGATTTCCAGGAACTAGCAATGACCATTTTTACTCCCGTCAAAATATGAAAGAACAGTTGTCTGTGTGTCACAGAGCGATTTCTAATGGAATCGTTGAAGAGCGCTATCCAGCGACTTCATTTAACTTCTGCTCCCAAAATCACTCCAAGAACATCAAAAACTTTACACCAAAATTCTTTAACTTTGGTCCACTCCCACCAGATGTGACTATGGGATCCTATGGATTGACAGCCTCGGGAGCAAAATCCCTGGGATGCCCCATCGTACTGAGCCTGTTCCGGTGTTATATACCATCTTAATGCAACTTTTACATTGGCTTCAATGGTCAGAACTGAAGCTGGAGGACCAAAGGATGCTTTCCACATCTTCTGCCAGGATTCATGGTCTCTCTCCTCCTTTAGCTCTCGCTGCCATCTCTTTCTATTGTGGTAAGGTGCAAGGGGCCGTTATTGACGGCAGGTATGTAGCACCAATGTACCTGGCATTGGTGCAGTAAAGCCGTATAGCTTGTTTTTCCAGCATCAGCTGCTGGTGGCAGTTTGCTGCTGATGATTTAGAATAGCCGAAAGGCTAACCTGGGACGGCATTACTGGGATGGAGTAGAGCAGGGTGGGACTCCATCCCACTACCCAGGTCCGGGTTTTGCGGGCTGTTTAAATAGCCTGGGGAATCAGCTGTGCTCTCCCCTTTGTCTAGAGCTCACATGGGAGTGAGACTCTGTGAGCCTGGCTGAAATCTCCTGTGGAGGCTGTTTCATGCGGACCTGAGGCCTATTTGGACTGTAAACAGGACGTTTGCTCAAGGACCAAAAGCTGTTTGCCTGATTGAATCATTTATGCTGCTGTTTCCTGAAAAGGTGATGTAACCTGTATGGACATATGCTTTTGTGGATTTATGTGTGAAATAAACACAGACTTTACTTTGAACTGTTTGCCTCTATACTGCTGACACCCGGTCGCCTACCAGAGCTAATCTCCACATTATGCATCAGCTCCCCTTCATCTGTTCCAGAACTCAAGAGATTATAGATCTCTGAGACTCCCCCTAGAATCCTGTCTGCAACGTTTTTCCAGTAGGGAAAGGCTATCCAAGTCTGCTCTGTCTTTAACAACCGATTTAATAAAATGTCTAACCTGTAAATAACTAAAAAAATCCCTTGCTTCTAAATGGTACAATTTTAATTTACCAAACAAAAAATCAAACTGGGGATTGGGAGAACTAGGGCTTTGTAAATAAGGGGCCTTTATGGAAAATGAATATTGTTAAAATATTGTGTAATGTTTTAATCTATTTCTGTATGTATAATCAATTGCAGTTGACCATGCAGGCCTTGGTCCTTCTCGAGCCTAGAGGCTGGTCAGCCCACATTCCTCTGTCCCACCCCAATAATAACAAAACAAGTTTCATTTCAGGTTTGGGAGAGCAGACTATGAGAATGTTCAAATCCAGTTTCACGGGCTGGGAAATTCCAATACTTGCCCACTGGAGTGTCCAGCAAAACAGGTCCACAAGTTTCAGGATAGCAAAACAATTTACGGGATAAGATGTGATCAATTACCATTTGCTGATTAATGATAATCTTTTTTTCTTATTTTTATTCTTACTTTGATTGTACAGAATGCTAAGAAATCGTTCTAAGATTGTCTAGGTTTTAAATGTACTCAATAAGAATGTAACCAGTCTCTCTGTTAGTTTGAATTTACGGGTTTAGTAGTAGTAATTACTGGGTAACTGAAGCCGTCGTGTATAATAGACAGCTGACATGGAGAAATTAGCAAAAGAACAAGTGCACACTGTGCATGGCAAATACCGTGGGTGCGATGCCCTGGGTCCTCCAGTCCCAAACGTCCAATTGGAAAAAAGATAAGGGGGTCCGCACTCCTAAAACGTAGCTTTTATTGCCATCCAGTTAAAATAGTCAAAATGAAGAACAGCGGTAAAACATCCAAGCAATCCTAGTCCCTCTAACGCGTTTCGGGCTAGGCGCACCTTAATCAAGCTACGTTTTAGGAGTGCGGACCCCCTTTTTCCAATTGACATGGAGAAACACTGTTTTATCAAAGTCCCTTGCTATATTAATTATTTTAATTATTGGTATATTAATAACAATTGCAAATGACTACATTCAATACTATTAAATATATTTTGTTTATATTTAAGAATAATTCCACACTGGCAAAGGGTTAAAAACAACACCCTTTAAGCTTATACTGTATAAGGAAGTATTAGCAAGCCCCGCAGCAGCTATGAATAAGTCGTAAATGACGAAACAAGTTGGGCGGAGCTTGCTAGTTTGATCACGTGACCCCCTGAGTTTGGCCGGGAACTGCCAGAACTGAAGGCCTAGTTATCGGAGCTCAGTAACTGCCATTCGGGCGCTGCGCCTACAGCGGGAGGGATAAGAGGACAATACAAAAAGGTTTTTCCCCTCGTCCGACTGTGATTTTCTGTTTTGCCGATAAAACTCTTTTATTTGGTGAGCAGACTTCAATTTTTGCGCACATCAGAAGCTGTTTTGATAGAGTTACATTATGTGTTTTTACTGTTCTTTGTTTCTACATGAATCCGAATAAATGGGAGTGTTCATTGTAAGAGAAGTCTTGAAACCAATTATTTGATAATAATCACAAACAGAACCAAAGTTTAAAGTATATGTGAGGAGTGAAATGCTAAATATCTAACAAGATCTGGTATGTTATTAAAGTGGACCAACACCCAGATCGCTGCACGTCCCCCCAGATCGCCCTAAAAAACTCACCTCACCCAGCTCCTACGCGAGCGCTCGTCCAATCAGAGTGCTCAGAGCCGCTGTGGTATGCACGTACAAGCGACTGACAACCACAGCGGCTCCGAGCACGCTGGCGGGCGCATCTCGCGCTTCCCTCTAACAGGGAGCGCGCCCTGCTAGAGAGAAGCGCGAGATGCGGCCGCGGCTCGCGCATGCGCCGTTGGAACAGGGATAAGGTAAGGTTTACTGGTGTCCTGCGAGGTTTCACACAGCGGGGCATCCCAATTTCGGATCACCCCTGGGTGTTGGTCCACTTTAAATAACTAGGTGAAGGATAAGTTACTCTGTATTCTGTGAAGCACAAGTGAATTTTACAGCATACCTGTCGCTGTTCAAGGTCGGACGCTGGCGCTGTGGGCTGAGGCTGGAATAATGAATGAGTCGCTATATGGCGCTATCTCAGTCGCTAAGCAGGATCGGCTTGATAAATGTGTGATTGTGGTGGGGAGCCGGCGTTCTCGTGGTGGGGCCCGTTATTACCGGCAGCTCGCCAGTCGCTACCTGTTGCTATTCCTGCATAAATAAGGGCCTAAACGTCATACAAGTGCCCTGATTCAGTAAACTTGCCTTAAAGAGCAACAACACACATGAATTTAGCTTTCCTGTGTGTTGATCAAACAAATGGGATCAGCTCTGCCTCCATAATCCAAAATCCACGGTTGCCAGGAATCACAGACACAGCGCGGCCATGGGTGCTCATCTGATATCCAGCAATAAGAAGTAACGAAGAGCCAGCCAATGTCCGTCTTAAAAGGATTCTTTATCCACGTTTATTGCAAAAAATTCTTAAAAGTTCCATCTGTTGAAGAAGAAATAACAACGTGATAACAGCTGGTCCAAATTCAAAGTATTATTATTAATTCATTACAAGAGATTACAAAGGAGTGATATACATCAATTCACTCTCATACAATTCTGGGAGCGCGCTCAATAATGGAGATGACAGTGGCATTCTTATAGTGCTTGAGTAGGGTGGAGGTCTGTACTATTAGCCAATAACAAGTCCGAATTCTTTAGCTGACGGGGAGGCTGATTTATTAATAGCGACATGTAGCGACAGTTGAGCGACTGTAGCAGTATTTTCACAGCGCCCGCGAGTAGTCGCTGTGCTTGGCCGTTGTTCGGTTGTTGACAGCGACTCAGTCAGTGTGGCGTAATGTTGAATACAAGGTTATGAGTCGCTATTTGACAGGTTCCGCGATGTATGGGAGCGCATGATAGCGACTGGTCAGAGCGACCGTCTTCCACCATATTCATCAAAAAATCACGCTCAAAAAATTCAAGCGCTGTGAAATGCATGTTTAAACCCCAGAGCGCTGGCGGCGATGGGTTAAAAGTAGTTTTTTAACCCCCAAACCACCATATTTTTGGAAACCAAAAAAAAAAAGTATTTTAAATAATTTAGTAATATGAATACATTAATATCAGACCTGTAATATCAATTCTGTACAATTTTTTTTTCCTTTTCCCTTAAATAAATCCCTAAAATGGCAGAAGTGGTCACAGAATTTTTCACATTTAAAAAAAAACAAAAAAACATAAATAACAATTAATTATGAATATTTAAAGATTGTTCCATTAAAATGCATTGGAGAGCGCCAGGTAGCGAGAGGTCATACCTGTCGCTGTTCAAGGTCGGACGCTGGCGCTTTGGGCTGAGGCTGGAATAATGATGAATGAGTGGCTATATGGCGCTATCTCAGTCGCTAAGCAGGATCGGCTTGATAAATGTGTGATTGTGGTGGGGAGCCGGCGTTCTCGTGGCGGGGCCCGTCATTACCGGCCGCTCACTAGTCGCTACCTGTCGCTATTCCTTCATAAATAAGGGCCTGAGTAGAAAATGTCCCAAATCCGTATCTTGATGAGCAGGGCGGAGGTCTGTACTGGAAGCACGCGAAGAACACATCGATCAGATAACAGTTCTGTTCAAGTTTTGTAAGCAGAAAAACTCTGAGCGCAGCAAAATATTCCTTACAGAAAGAGTTACATCATTCTATTAATATAAAAAATACAGCAATCCATATTAATTCCATTAATTCTTTAACACATCCATGTTACAAAAGGCAGCATAAAAAAGCATAAGAGAGCAGGTCTAATGCCTACGCGTTTCGGGCATTCAGCCCTTACTCATGACACATCACCTAGTTCTCATAACACACTTTTAAACATAGGTGCAATTAGCGGCACACCCTGTAGCTCGCCTCGGCGTACAATTGACTAATCAACTCATTAGTACCTGAATGAATGAAACCTCACCTGATAGAATTTAACATAATCTCTCCGTCAGCCACTCTGCGCCGGGGTCCCAGAAAAAACTGTATGAGTTCGCCATTCCACCAGGACGGCAAATCAGTTCACCAGGCGCCCCGCCGGAAATGACATTGGTCAAGGGCAAATTCTGCTCACCATAGAGAGACTGGCGAAGGGCGGAAATGTATACAGGTGTAAGCGCCGCATGCGCGGCAGAAACTACCGAGAAGAGTTACAACAGGTGCTGCACAATTGCAACCAAAATGACACACATATATGGAGACCGCATAAAGACTCATAGTGAATAAATACATTCTTAAACATTTTCTATATATAATTGATTAGTATCCACATATCAAAGTATGTATCCATATATCATTAGTATCACATATCAAAGCGCTACGGAAGATGATGGCGCTATATAAATAAACAATAAACAATAATAATATCTTAATATACCAGATTCCATCTAAATAAACCATCCACCTCCTAATTACACATAAATCCATTTCCTTTGTGTTGCCCACTCTCTCCGAATTGGGATACCCCATTGTGTGTACCCTCCCAGGTCGCCCCATTTCGCTCACCTTCCTTCTGCTCCCACGGCGCAGACTGGGGCGAGAGCGAGTGCGCTGATTGGCTGTCACTTGGCTCTCTTTGGTGCTGAGGACGACTAAGCCGTGTGGGCATCTAAGCAGCCGAGCGGCGCCGCCAGCCGCATCCCCTGCCCACCTGGCAGCCATGGCGTGACCGCACCACCCGTTCAGGAAGGTCGGGCGTGGTCACGCGCACAGCTAGAGGGGAGCAGGTATGCAGCCAGACGCGGTGAGGGCGCCGGGAGAGGGTAAGTGCTTTGGCGGGTTTCGGGGGGGTTTTACTCAAGGACTGGAACTCGGGAGGCCCTGGAGTCTTTTAGCCTCCGAAGTTCCTCTTTAAAGCCCATCCTCATTAACGAATGGCCGGCAGTCATGTGACTGCCGGTGACCAAACTGGTTTTTCCCAGTGGGCTTAGACGTCGGAACTGAATGGTTTCCGTTGGTCACATGATTAACAGCCATACACAAGCATACCGCCCAAATGTTCCTGATTTGGAGGGACTGCCCCTATTTTGAGCCCATGTCCCCCTGTCCCTCGCTGTTCTCATTTGTCCCTCTTTGAGGTGTAACATGCAGATCTGCAGCAATAAATGATTCATTTGCCTATTCAAAGTGTTTCTATTGTTGTAACTGTTACAATGTGTCTCCTATCCATCCCTCCATGAGGGGGCGTGGCTTCATCCATCCCTCAATGAGGAGGTGTGGCTTCATTTACATATTGTCCCTCTTTGAGGTGTAACATGCAGATCTGCAGCAATAAATGATTAATTTGCCTATTCAAAGTGTTTCTATTGTTGTAACTGTTACAATGTGTCTCCTATCCATCCCTCCATGAGGGGGCGTGGCTTCATCCATCCCTCAATGAGGAGGTGTGGCTTCATTTACATATTGTCCCTCTTTGAGGTGTAACATGCAGATCTGCAGCAATAAATGATTCATTTGCCTATTTAAAGTGTTCCTATTGTTGTAACTGTTACATCCTATCTCCTAATCATCCCTCAATGAGGGGGTGTGACTTCATCCACCCATCAATGAGGGGGTGTGGCTTCATCCATCCCTCAATGAGGGGGCGTGGCTTCATCCACCCATCAATGAGGGGGATGTGGCCTAATTTAAGGAATGTCCCTCTTTCCCACCCTGAGAAGTTGGGAGGTATGCTAATTATATTTAGACCTGTGATGATCACGGGCGGCTCGGGCTCGCGCAGGGCGAGAGGTTTACCTACGGGAAGTTTCCGGACGCTGCCGCTAATCATCGGCACGGTTTTGGTTCGGGGTGAAAGGTGACCTCATCAGCAGCCGATATCCGCAGCGAACATTTTGTTTGTCGGCTTGTGCCGCAGTCTCTGCGCTTCCTCGTTTGTCTTGGTTTGAAGACTCGCAGAGGCAAAGACGTGATTAATCGCTCCGTATCGCGTCTCAGTTATTTTTCATTTTTCTCTTATTCTTGTTCTGCCTGATAAATTAACACGTTGTTCGGGGAAAATGGAGGAGACGGCGGCGATGGGGGAAGCGTCCGCACTGGAGCTTCGGTGTGTGCGAGTTTAAAGCGGACCCACAACCATTTAACTGCTAATGGGGGTGGGTCCAGCCGTATCCAAAATGCTGGAGCCCCTCTCGCACATTGCCTCACAGAATGTCCGCAATTCTTACCTTATCCTCAAGCCTTGGCCAGGAATTCAGTCCTGTGATTGGCTGAGGGTAGTCAGAGGGGGGAACCGGGGATGTAACCCCGACCAAAACAAAGGAGGGACTGCGGACCGCTCGCCACATCCACCCCAATCAGGAGCACCAGACGAAATTATTCATATAAACAACACTTTTATTGTACCAACAAAACTGTTACCTTGAAGCAGCATGGGAGCTGCGTGCGCGGGTTGCAGATACCGTTATTGACCTTGTTTTTATGTACCCTGGGTGGCCCTATATTCGTGAGATCTGTGTTTGTATTGTCTGCCAGCACTTGCACTTATATATTTGTTGAGGTTGTTTTTACATGATTTCAGCAATTTTATTGGGGATGGATCTATTGTGCAATATAATAATCTCTAGATAGAGTGATATTTGAGGTTCTTATGCATTTGCACTTTTTCATTGTGTATATATATATATATTGTGGTTAATCAACACATTTATAGATAGTATGATTATTTTGAGTTTGCACGTCAGCACTTTACTTAAGATTTTTATATGTAAATTTTGTGCCGGCACAAAAGGGTTTGATTAAGGGTGTTAATACTTGCAGGCCATATAACCCTGTGGTATGAATTAGACAATATTAATTGTATAATCATGGTCATAACGGTTTGTTTTTTAATATGTTTTTTAGTATATGTTTTTAGCCCTCTTTTTTTGCATTAATAAAGAAACAAGATACAAGTTTTAGACAAGCTAGAAAAGTTGCACCAGTCTATAAGCCAAATGGTAAGTCAACAATAAAGCCAATAATAGTGTGCACACTAATCCCAGCACTCCAAACTCAATACACTGCAAGAAAAGAGGGACACCCACAGTACCCTCTAAAAAGTGCCAAGGATGAAACAGTTGCACCACTTTAACCTCCCTGGCGTTGTGAAAAAGACAAATGCAATGGTAACGAAAGCGTTACCATTGCATTTGTCTCTGACACACGGCTCCGCCCCCATGAGCCTCTGCGGCTCACAGAGACGGAACCCGGAAGCGGAGACGGATGCCGCAGCCGCGGCTCTCACCTGCGATCGCGGCGGAGACATCGCTGGATCGCAGGGAGAAGGTAAGGAGGCTGCGCCGCCCGCTCTTGCTCCCAAATCGATCCCGAGCGTGACTCAGGGTTACCGCCACTTACAGCAGGGAATCCAGGGGGAATCCAGCAGCCATGGCCGTTGGGGCGTGGGTTTTGGTCCACTTTAAAAATGATTACTTTATTTTATTTTTTTATTTTATATTATTATTTTAGGTACTTTTCTTACTCAATTTTTTGCGGGGCAGTTACTCTGTTACTACCCCCATTTTACAGCCCTTTTTGGGTCACCCAAATTCAAGCCCCCATTGATTTCAATGGACCGGGAACGAAGGTGAGTTTTCTGGTGACCTGGGTGGGGGTGGGGGGTGGGGTGGGTTTCACACAGCGGGGCATCCCTGATCAGGATGCCCTGGGGGGGGGGTCTCATAGACTCCTGGGTGGGTTTGGGTCCACCTTAAGCTTTTCAAACAACCCGACACTCCCAAGAGACCCCTCCAATCCAGACACAAGCTAGAAAAGTGCGTTTCCAGCGATATTTTAATGGGGGTTATTCATCAAGCCATAGCGCCAGGTAATCACTGGTGGCGACAGGCAGCACGAGGTAGAGAACGGTGAACGCCGGGCGCGGCACGCAATACCACATTTATGAAAGCGATTCCGGTGAGCGGCTCTAACAGCGACACGCAGCGTCCGATTCATCATCACAGACGGCTCCGCGTATAGCTCCTGCGCTCTAGCCTCCAGAACCTGGTATTACCTGTCGCTACCTGTCGCTCTCCCATACATCTCAATGGACGTTACTTTTCTTCTGTTTAAACAGGGTTTTCTTTTAATTTTTTTATTTTTTTTTATTATCAAATCATTGTGTGACGTCTCCTGGCCTAGAAAAAGTCATTGATTAAAGTCGGTTGATTTATAATATTTTTATGCAGAATTGTCATTACATGTCTGGTATTAAATTGTTAATGTTACAATGTTATAACAATGTCATTCCATGTGTTTTCGCTTTGTTACTGGTGGATATGTGATCAAAAACAGACTTTAATCACACAGCGTCTGGCGCTCTGGGCTACAGCGACACAATTTTGAGCGCCGGCGCTGTGTGAGGCTGATTTTTTGATGAATATGGTGTGAGTCGCTCGCAGTGAGCTGGCGCTACCGTTTGCTCCCATACAGCGCAGTATTGGCGTTATAGCCACTCACACAACATAGGGCTTTATTCATCAAGCCATAGTGGCAGGTAATGATTCGTAGCGGCAGGTAATGACGGGTAGCGAACGGTGACCGCCGGGCGCTGTACGCAATACCACATTTATCAAAGCGATTACGGTGAGCGACTCCAACAGTGACGCGTAGCGACCATTCATTACAGACGGCTCAGCGCATAGCGCCAGCACTCTGGCTTCCAGAGTGCTGTGTGAGGCTGTTTTTTTTTAATGAATTTGGTTTGAGTGGCGCTACCGTTCGCTCCCGTATAGCTCTGTACTGGTGTTAGAGCGACTCACATACAACATATTCATCAATGCCGGCCAGCGACTGAGACGCTCTAAAACAGCGAACCATGGCCGAGCACAGCGACTAATAGCGGTCGATCTCAATGCCTCGCTACAGACGCTCATCTGTCGCTACTTGGCGCTAGTAATGAATCAGCCTCTATGTCTTTTGCTAAAGAATTCTGCCGCAGCGTATCGCCGCCATTCTCCAAACCGCTTTTCAATGTAAATACCATGTGACTCTCGCCAGCAAATTGCAGCGGAAACGCAGCAAAATGCATTGAGAAAGTCGGACAGGCTGATTCATTACTAGCGCCAGGTAGCGACAGATGAGCATCTGTAGCGCGGATTTCAGAGCGCCCGCTAGTAGTCGCTGTGCTCGGCCGTGGTTCGTTGTTTCAGAGCGTCTCAGTCGCTGGCCGGCATTTTTAAGAAAAAAAAAATTGGGATGAGGAAAGAGATTTAAGGATCTTCCATAGAAATGTATGGGAGACGCCAGGTAGCGACAGGTAAGACTCTGCAAGGCTGAACGCCGGCACTGTACGCTGAGCCTGGGATAATGATGAATAGGACGCTACATGGCGTTATCCCAGTCGCTCAACCGAATCTGCTTGATAAATGTGTAATTGCTGCCGTGTCCGGCGTTCACATGGCGCTACCTGCCGCTACGTGGCGCTATCACTTCATGAATAAGGCCCTATGTCATTTTCTTGCCCAGGATACATGTCAGAAGGTTTGTGTTTTTTTTAGGGAAAAAGTAAAAATTGGGATCAGGAAAGGGATTGAAGGATCGTCCATAGAAATGTATGGGAGACGCCAGGTAGCGACAGGTAAGACGTGGCGCTGTGCAAGGCTGAACGCCGGCGCTGTACGCTGAGCCTGGGATAATGATGAATCGGACGCTACATGGCATTGTTCCAGTCGCTCACCAGATTCGGCTTCATAAATGCGTAATTGCTGCCGTGTCCGGCGTTCACCTGGCGTTACCTGCCGCTGTACAGGCTCTACCTGACGCCACCTGACGCTATCCCTTCATGAATAAGGCCCTATGTCTTTTGCTAAAGAATTCTGCAGCAGCGCATCGCCGCATATTCTCCAAACCGCTTATCAATGTAAATACCATGTGACTCTCACCAGCAAATTGCGACACAAACGCAGCAAAATGCATTGAGAAAGTCTCGCACGACGCGCGCAGTTTTCTCCTCCGGGCTCGCGCACGGTAAAAGCAGAGAAGCCGAAAGTCGCGCAAACTCGAGCTCATTGTAAATAAGCCCCTAAATAGCAAAACATTTCTAGCGCATGACGATGATATTTTCTGCCTCGGCGCACCTCTCGCCTTCCCGCGCCGGCCGCCACTTCCAGGAAGCGCGTCTCTCTCGGGCGGCGATTCGCTCGCCTCAGCGCCTCGCGTGTGGCGGTAACATGGCGGCGTCTTGGCGGCTTCACGCTACAGCTCCTCCGATTCCCAGGCCTCTGACTGATCCGCGCTTCTCGCGCCTGACTTTTACCATTAACGGCGAGAAGTGGAGGCCGCGCGTCTCGCCGACATGTGAGAAAAGAAGCCGATAACGTTCCTCACATTAAATGTTCAGAATCAGAGCCCGGAAAAAAGTGTTTATATGTTTTATTACTGTTATTTTCAGCCGAGCAAATATACCTGATAAATAGAGAATACAGAAGAAAGAAAGAAAGAAAAAAAGAAAGAAAGAAAGAAAGAGAAAGGAAAGAAAGAAAGAAAGAAAGAAAGAGAAAGAAAGAAAGAAAGAAAGAAAGAAAGAAAGAAAGAAAGAAAAAGAAAGGAGAGAAAGGAAGGAAGAAAGAAAGAAAGAAAGAAAGAAAGAAGAGAGAGAAAGAAAGAAAGAAAGAAAGAAAGAAAGAAAGAAAGAAAGAAAGAAAGAAAGAAAGAAAGAAAGAAAGGCACGAAGATGCCGAGACACAGAGATTGCTACAGATAAAGGAGACCTGGAGAAATATGAATGTGACAGCAAAAAACAAAGGAGTATACAGACAGAAGATGGAAAGAAAGAAAAAAAGAGAGAAAGAAAGAAAAAGAAAGAAAAAAAGATTGAAGTAAAGTGGGTTCTTTAAGAAACGCTAACGCCAGGTAGCGCCACATAGCGTCAGGTGAACGCCGGGCGCAGTATGTGAAAACCATATATATGAAAGTGAATTTGGTGAGCGCCTCTAACAGCGCCATGTAGCGTCACATGTATCACTAGCGGTGGCTCAGTGTATAGCGCCTCTAATAGCGTCATGTAGCGTCACATGTATCACTAGCGGTGGCTCAGTGTAAAGCGCCTCTAATAGCGTCATGTAGCGTCACATGTATCGCTAGCGGTGGCTCAGTGTAAAGCGCCTCTAATAGCGTCATGTAGCGTCACATGTATCACTAGCGTCGGCTCAGTGTATAGCGCCTCTAATAGCGCCATGTAGCGTCACATGTATCACTAGCGGTGGCTCAGTGTAAAGCGCCTCTAATAGCGTCATGTAGCGTCACATGTATCACTAGCGGTGTCTCAGTGTATAGCGCCTCTAATAGCGCCATGTAGCGTCACATGTATCACTAGCGGTGGCTCAGTGTATAGCGCCTCTAATAGCGTCATGTAGCATCACATGTATCACTAGCGTTGGCTCAGTGTAAAGCGCCTCTAATAGCGCCATGTAGCGTCACATGTATCACTAACGGTGGCTCAGTGTAAAGCGCCTCTAATAGCGTCATGTAGCGTCACATGTATCACTAGCGGTGGCTCAGTGTAAAGCGCCTCTAATAGCGCCATGTAGCGTCACATGTATCACTAGCGGTGGCTCAGTGTAAAGCGCCTCTAATAGCGTCATGTAGCGTCACATGTATCACTAGCGGTGGCTCAGTGTAAAGCGCCTCTAATAGCGCCATGTAGCGTCACATGTATCACTAGCGGTGGCTCAGTGTAAAGCGCCTCTAATAGCGTCATGTAGCGTCACATGTATCACTAGCGGTGGCTCAGTGTAAAGCGCCTCTAATAGCGTCATGTAGCGTCACATGTATCACTAGCGGTGGCTCAGTGTAAAGCGCCTCTAATAGCGCCATGTAGCGTCACATGTATTATTACAGGCAGCTCAGTGTATAGCGCCTCTAACAGCGCCATGTAGCGTCACATGTATTATTACAGGCAGGTCAGTGTATAGCGCCTCTAATAGCGTCATGTAGCGTCACATGTATCACTAGCGGTGGCTCAGTGTAAAGCGCCTCTAATAGCGTCACATGTATCACTAGCAGTGGCTCAGTGTATAGCGCCGGCGCTCTAGGTTCAGCAGAGTCATGTAGCGCCTGTCGCTCAATGTCGCTCTCCTATACATTTCAATGGTGTTTTATTTGCTTGTCTATAAATAGCGTTTTGCTAATGTTCTACATTGTTGGCTCTAATCATTGTGTGTTTCCTGCCCGGCAACCAGACACTTGTATTGTTGTATTTTATACAGCTTTGTATGTTGTGCGGCCATTGCAGTGTCAGCGTCACAGCGTTACACAATGTCATTCCAGGTGTTTTCTCTCTGGTGCTGGTGAATATGTGATAAGCTTTTATCACACAGCATCTGGCTCTCTATGCTATAGCGCCCAGTTTTAGAGCTGACGCTGGTTGTGTGTAGTTTTTTCTTAAATACGGCCTTCAGCGCCGAGTGCCGGACGCACTTACCTGGCGCTACGTATCGCTCGCTGCAGCGCTGTCCTGTTGTTGGATGTAGCGCAGTCTTAGTCGCTTTGACCTCGGGACATCACCTAGCGTTCTCTATTGGCTCTGCAGTGAATCAGTGGTCACAAATTGTTTTTAATTGTCCTGTGATTCTATGTTGTTTGTATTTTTAATGATGAAATAGTGTTACTTAATAAAATAGCTTTCATATCTTCTAGTGGAGCGGCCACTTTATTTGGAATTCCTTGTTTTTGATTTTCAATAAGTTTTATTGGATTTTTGCAAGTAATACAGCATTACGTGAGAGAGAGAGAGTAAAAGTAAAAGAGCACAAAAAAAATACAAAAGTAAAGCATACAACCATAGCCTAGACAATCTTCAGATCCGCTCCGTGGGACTATAACGGTAAAATCACCACTCTGGGGGGTGGGCAGGGCCCAACAAACGCTCCGTCCCCAAATTCCAGGGTCGATCATGAGGATGTCCAAGATGAGAGAAGTGATTCCCCAAAGCTCCGGCTCCCCCACTGGCCGTCCACCAGTCCCAGGAGCTGGCATCTGTACTCACCCCGGCCCGCCCCCCCCAGGGACAAGACTCCAGGGGTTGGGGGACAGAGCGGGGGAGAGCACAGCAGAGCTCAACTAAAAAGGAAGGCATAAAGAATAAACAGAGGAAGAGGAAAGAGAGAAGAGGAAAAACAACAGAAATGTAAGATCAAAAGCAAGAAGAAGAGGAAAAAGAAAAGGAGAAGGAGAAAAGAAGAGAAGGAGGTCCCCGTTCTCCCCTCCCCTACAATGCCGATCCCGGGCTCCACCACTTCCACACCGCGTCGCCCCCCCCCTATCACCCGGTCTCCTCCAACAAAGCTCGGATTTCCGGGGATCCCTTAGAAACTTCCCACACCGTCCAGATCTTAGAGTGTTTCTCGCCCCCCCCCTCAACCCCGTCAAGAGCCAACTCCTCCACTTGTTTTTGTTTTGGTGTTCCGCACTTGCAGTGTCCAACGCCAGTTCTCCGCTGGTCTTCAGGGCTTCTTTTTGCCCCATCCGACATCTCCTTTTGGGGGCACCAGCCATCAGAAGCTGATGCCTTGGATGATGAGGGGAACATAGGTTCCCCCTTCTTTTATCCTCACTAACCAGCGACTGAAGTGCGGTCCGGAGGAGTCGGCTTTCGTTCTTGGAGGCGTGGACTCCATGGAATCTTCCCGGCGTAACTAATGTCATAGAACCAGGACTATTCCCCTTGTTCCCCGGCAGAGGGCGCCAAGGTTCCCGGTGCCCAGTTGCGCACCGACAATGGAGCTGTTAGTAAGTGTGCGCGCATGCACTCATGGTCGTAGCAGCACATCTTGTTGTTGCGTTGCACTTATGCGTGCGTATAGATGCGGATGCACGATCTGATCGGTTGCGAGCGCATGAAACGCATGCGCAAGAACCAGACCGACACCCATTTTTACTTTAACTGGTGTTGGTCCCTCTGTCTGCTGATAGGAAGAGGCTTGGGGGGGGGGGCATCCAGAACGCTGGAGCTCCCTCGCACCTAACACGATTGGCCGCCGGGCGGTCACATGGGCAGCCAGTGGCCGGCACAGAGGACGTGACCACGGCCCACGTGACCGCCGATTTCGGATGCCCCGCGGGGAGGGATCTGATCCCCCTGGGTGTTGGTCCACTTTAATGCTAAAACGAATGAGCGAATGAAAATGAATGAAAAGCGGACAAAACATGTTTAAAAAAAAAATAGTGAAACATTTTTTCAGTATATAAAAATTGTATCCAACGGAAAAATACAAAATGAATACTGGTGAGTGGTCAAATTGAGAAGATTTATGTTTGGTGTCTTTATATTTTACTAGTGAACTGGTAACGGGTCCAGGGTTGGAGGCAGGCATGGCACCTGGTGGACTCGCCAAGTGACATACCTCTTAGCCGATATATTACCCGCACCCCCATTTGAGACATCGGGGGTGCCAATAAGCCCGGTGCCTATTGGTGTGTGCACGAGCTTCTTCCAGGTGAGCCCTGAGGACACACCAAAGGGCATAAGGACTTGTAACAATGCCACGGGCCGCACACTTAATAAAATAAAATAGCCGCACCAAAAATAAAAATTAAAAAAATCCCCACTGTGACTTTCAATGCTAAAGTGAATGGTGGTTGAGCCAATGAAAATGAATGAAAAGTGGACAAAAAAAAAAAATCGGCCACATTTCTCGTTAGATAAAAACTGTATAAGATAGATAATGTCAAAATTATTCTTCTTTGTTAAAAATCATCTCTGGCGCCATGATTTTTTAACTTGTCTCCCGAGCCAAAATATTCATTCTCGCCCAGTTTTTCCTGTAAAAAGAGGGAGAGAATCACTGAATTCTAACTTTCTTCCTGATTTTTGGGGGGAAAAAACAAAAAAAAAAAAAAAAAAACAACAAAATTTGTTTACCCAAAAAACAGGAATGCATAACTCCCAAGTGTCCCTGATTTGGAGAGACTGTCCCTCTTTTGAGTCCATGACCCTCGTTGTTCTTATTTTTCCCTCTTTGAGGTGTAACATGCAGATTTGCAGCAATAAATGATTCATTTGCCTATTCAAAGTGTTTCTATTGTTGTAACTGTTATAATCTCCTAGCAATCCCTTAATAAGGGGGCGTGGCTTCATCCATCCCTCAATGAGAGGGAGTGGCTTCATCTATCTCTCAATAAAGGGACGTGGCTTCATCATCCATTGTCCCTCTTTGAGGTGTATCATGCAGATCTGCAGCAATAAATTATTCATTTGCCTATTTAAAGTCTTTCTATTGTTCTAACTGTTACATTGTATCTCCTATCTATCCCTAAATTAGGGGGTGTGGCTTCATCCATCTCTCAATGAGGGAGCATGGCTTCATTTACATATTGTCCCTCTTTGAGGTGTAACATGCGGATTTGCATCAATAAAAGATTAATTCACCTATTCAATGTGTTTCTATTGTTGTAATTGTTACAATGTATCTCCTATCCATCCCTCAATGAGGGGGCGTGGCTTCATCCATCTCTCAGTGAGGGGGTGTGGTTTCTATCCATCCCTCAATGAAGGGGGTGTGGCTTCACCCATCTCTCAATGAGGGGGCGTGGCTTCATCCATCTCTCAATGAGGGAGCATGGCTTCATTTACATATTGTCCCTCTTTGAGGTGTAACATGCGGGTTTGCATCAATAAATGATTAATTCGCCTATTTAATGTGTTTCTATTGTAATTGGTACAATGTATCTCCTATCCATCCCTCAATGAGGGGGCGTGGCTTCATCCATCTCTCAGTGAGGGGTGTGGCTTCTATCCATCCCTCAATGAAGGGGGCGTGGCTTCATCCATCCCTCAATGAGGGGGTGTGGCTAAATCCATCCCTCAATGAGGGGGCGTGTCATCAATTAACAAATGTCTCTCTTTTCAACCCTGAGAAGTTGGAAGGAATGACCACAGGTGATGCGGCTGCTCGCGTTCATCATAGAACTCAATGAGAGAAGTTTGCCAAATGACATAGACGCAACAAACAGCTCTCATTGGATGAGAGTCTGCGCATACGGAAAAGTGAGTGAATACAGGCATCCTGTTGGGGTTTCACACAGTGGAACAAACCCCAGGAAAGTCAAATTCCTAGGTTTTGGCTATCCCTGTTTTTTTCCTTGTCCCAGGGGCATCCCGATTTGTGATACCCCGCTATGTGATCCCCCCAGATCACCCTTCCCACCCTGAAAAGTTGATAGGTATGGGAATGGTCAAGAAAATGAAAAACGGGCGAGAAAGGGTGTGAATCAACCCTATTGTCTCCTCTGCGGCCCCCAAACTATCCAAAGCTTCACAGCAAAGTTCGGTAAGTTTTAAGGTCCTTGTTTCTTTTTTTGCGCGCTCTGTCATCCGCTCATTCCCGCCTGATGAACATTCCGGAATCCTCCGATTCCTTTAATTGAAGGGCTCCGCCGGCATCTCGTCAATCAGCCTTTTCCTCTCGGAGAATATGAGATGAAAGCGAAATCTCAACAGACTTTCTTTAATCATAGAACAGTGAAAATCCCGACGGTATCAAAGCGACGAGCTGTACCTGCAAGTTTGGGGGGCGCACCAGCTTTAAGGGGGGGGGGGGGCGCCCATCAACTATCAGACGATCAGTTTAGACATGTAAATTCCAGTTACGGCGTCTCACGGCGAAAACCAACTTGTATGATAAAGTAAAACACTACAAAGCAGATAAAAGTTCCCAGCTGAGCTGGTTATGGTGGATTAGGAGATTCAGTGGTTGTGTTATTACTGTAATGGCCAGCAGGGGGCGGTACAGCGAACAATTCCCTGGGGCCCCTATCACTAAACAGGCCCCTGATATCAGCATTAATGTTGGGGGAACCTAAAAGCGCAAAGTTTGGGTTCATACTGTTGGGTTCCCAAAACCCCAACACAGACTTCAGCCAGAAGTTCGGGTTTGGTGTTTGGCCCGAACCCAGAAAACGGGAAGTTTGGGTTTATACTGAACTTTGCGAGTTCAGGTTCCCAACCAAAAAGGCTACGGGCGGGGCTACAGGAAGATGCATGCCGCTCCCATGAGTGAGGACACTGGCACTAGAAGTGTTGCACTAGGAGTATCTCACTCATGGGAGAGGAAGCCATTTTTCTTTTAACCCAGGCTTATACCATTTGGCAGCCGGAGTGCCAACCAAGGACCGGATCGTGGGGCACAGGTAAGTTACCGCATTCCTGCTGTCAAAAGACCGTGGACAGGGCTACAGAAAGATGGCCGCCGCTCCCCTGAGTAAGGACACTGACACTAGGAGTGCTGCCACTAAGAGTGTCCTCACTCATGGGAGAGGAAGCCATTTTTCTTTTGCCCTGGCTGTAGCCCATTTGACAGCCGGAGCGACGAACGAGGGACCGGATCGCGGGACTCAGGTAAGTTACAGCATTCCTGCTGTCAAAAGACCATGTGCGGGGCTAAAAAAGATGGCCGCCGCTCCCATGAATGAGGACACTGACACTAGAAGTGCTGCCTCTAAGAGTGTTCTCACTCATGGGAGAGGAAGCCATTTTTTTTGGCCCTGGCTTTAGCCCATTTGAAAGCAGGAGCGCCGACCAAGGACCGGATAGCGGGGCACAGGTAAGTTACAGCATTTCTGCTGTCAAAAGACCATGGACGGGGCTACAGAAAGATGTCCGCCACTCCCATGAGTGAGGACACTGGCAGCTGGAACTAGAAGTGCTGCCACTAGGAGTGTCTCACTCATGGGAGAGGAAGCCATTTTTCTTTTGCCCCGGGTTTACCCCATTTGGCAGCAGGAGCGCCGACCAGGGACCGGTGTCCGGGGTTTAGGTAAGTTACAGCCACTTTCTGCTGCACACTCTGTGCAACCCCCCACCATCACAATTTTTTTTTAAAGCCCTGATTCTGAGTCTGGGGGTACATTGACATAGCAGGACCCCCCTCTGTCTGGGTGGGTGAGGAGTGGGGGGGGGGGCAGAGGCAGAATTGCCCCCCAAAGTTTGGGTCTCCATTAATTTCAACAGGGACCGGGTTCGGGTCCCTGCCTCGAACTTTTATTTAAAGTTCAGCTAAACTTGCCGAATCTTGAAGGTTAACCCAACACTAGTCAGCACCAAAGGTTTGCTGTTACCTGCTCTGGTTACATTGTACACCTCAGTCACGTGCCTGACTGTTACAGTGTTATACAGCAAATCCCAATTAGCATCTAAGGCACCACTACAATACTGCTTATCATGAAACAATCATTCTTAATTAAAGTGGACCAAAACCCAGGATTTGACCTTGACTACCCCCGGGGCACCCCGATCGGAGTTAACTCACCTCTTCCTGGTCCTACGGCCCTATGTGCGGCCGCTCATCCAATCAGCGCGCTTGAGACACTGACGTCACGATGTCTAAGCCCCTCCGAGCGCGCTGGAGCCCGCATCTCCCGCTTCCCTCTAACAGGGCGCGTGCCCGTGCCGACCATTCACAAATGCCTGGCGCCCTGCTAGAGGGATAGCGGGGATGCGGCCATGACTCGCCGTTGTACTGGGAAGCAAGGTAAATGTATGGGGCGACCTGGGGGGGGGGGGTTTCACACAGAGGGGCATCCCGATTTTGGATGCCCCGGGAGGAGGGAATCGATCTATAAGATTCCCGGGCTGATCGCGGTGGGTTTTGGTCCACTTTAAAGCAGTCCCGCACCCATTTTCTGCATAGCAGCTATGGGTCCGCAATGTGAAAGTCTCGGGGGCTCATCCAGATTCCTGAAGACCCTCCACCCTAAAATCTTTAGCTGAACCTCAATCCTTGGGCAAAATGCGGCCCTGCGATTTGCCTCCAATGATCATATGGGCCGGCCTGGACTGGTGGACGTGAAAGAGGTAGTGGCCCCGACTCACGTGACCGCCGTCTGTAGCCATTCCCGGGGATCGCATCTCGCTCAAGGATCGAGGTTCAGGTAAGCAGTCTATGTAAAAAAAGGTGTGGGACCACTTTAATAAATAAAGGCACGCCTAAAATCAATTGTTAAGCCAAGTGCACTAGTGCTAAATTTAGCTCATGCATCCATAATGACACAAGAATTAGACCAGCAGTTTTGGCTGATAACAAAAAAGTTACTGATAACAATGGAGGGTCATTTCCCATTGTGATTCGCAGCTGCCGCCGCTTCTCTTGCGTGTGACCCACTGTTACAATGTAACACAGTAGGAACATACCCAGCTCTTTGTAGTGTAACAGCCGGAGGACAATCTCTACAGTGTTCTCACCATCTCAGCAGTGCGATGCACACGTCACAGAAAGCTGTGAGCTATCTGCGAGTTATTTCCATTCCTATAGCAGGCTAACGGCGGCTTTACAATGTATCACAGCAGGGATCTGCCCGGTTCTTTGTAATGTAACAGCAGGAGGATTCCCTGAGGACAATCTTCACAGTGTTCCCACCATTACAGCAGTGCAGCTGTGATGGTGAGAACACTGTGAAAATTGGGAGTCCTCAATCCTCCTGCTGTTGCATTACAAAGAGCCAGACGAGCCAGAGAGCTGTGAGCTATCTGTGAGCTATTTACATTCCAATAGCAGGCTAACGACTGCTTTGCAATGTAACACAGCAGGGATCTGCCTGGCTCTTTGTAATGTAACAGCAGGAGGACTCCCTGAGGACAATCTTCACAGTGTTCTCACCATCACAGCACACGTCACAGAAAGCTGTGAGCCAACTGTGAGCTATTTACATTCCTATAGCAGGCTCATGACTGCTTTACAATGTAACACAGCAGGGATCTACCTGGCTCTTTGTAATGTAACAGCATGAGGACTTCCCGAGGACAATCTTCACAGTGTTCTCACCATCAAAGCAGCGCGATCACAGAAAGCTGGGAGCCAGCTGCGAGCTATTTACATGGCAGGCTCACGACTGCTTTAAAATGTATCACAGCTGTTTACAATAGAAACAATTATGATACATCAGACGACTAGAGTTAATGTACAAGGAGCATGCTTATAGCTAGATGCGTATGAGACAGGGGACCGGTAAATCACGCAACGTTTCAGGCTTAAAGTGGACCAAAAGCCTGCTGCATTGGGCGGGAAATCTATAAGATTCCCGGGCCGATCCATTCCCTCCCTGCGGGGCATCCAAAATCGGGATGCCCCGCTACACTTATCTTAATCCCGGTCTAACGCCACATGCGCGGGCCGCATCCCCGCTACCCCTCCGGCAGGGAGCGGGCACGCTCACTGTTGGGGGAAGCGCCAGATGCGGATGCCAGCAGACGTCGGGTTAGACGGCCATAGCGCAGCAGCTCCGATATGCTGATTGCACGAGCGCCCGCGCATGCATGGTAGGACAGGGATGAGGTGAGTCAATGCGCGATTTCTGGGGGGTTTCACATAGTGGGGCATCCCCGATCGGGGTGCCACAGGGGAGTGGACTAAAACCCATGTTAGTCATACACCCCAGCTGTGTGTATTCCCCCAGGACTCACCTTCCAGTTGCTTGCACAGTGCAGGCTCAAGCTGAAAGCGAGCGTGCCGATTGGTTTAGCATCCCACTCAGCCAATCAGCACTCTCGCTGTCACTGATCCCTAAGCACCCGGTTGGCGCCGAAAGGACCTGAGTGCA
>CM051235.1:3981354-4006354 GCA_027917425.1 Gastrophryne carolinensis
GCAAACCGCAAAGGTCGGGTCCATGCCGCTTGTCCCATGGTGCGTGCGTGAGCCTCAGTCGCATCCTCACTATCCCTCTAGCCGCTGGCCTTAGACGAAGGCTTAGGGCTTTATTCTTGAAGCTCTAGCGCCAGGTAATGTCTTGTAAGCGTCAGGTAGCGTCAGGTAGCTTCAGGTAGCAGGTGAATACCGGAGACGGCAGCAATTCTATATTTATGAAGCCGAATCTGGTGAGCGACTGGAACAGCGCCATGTCGCGTACGATTCATCATTATCACAGGCTCAGCGTACAGCGCCGGCGTTCAGCCTTGCAAAGCGCCACGTCTTACCTCTCGCTACCTAGCGCTCTCCCATACATTTTTATGGACATTCCTTATAATCCCTTTCCTGATCCTGATATGTATCTTGGCCTAGAAAATGACATTTTTGAAAACTTTTTGGATTAATAATATTTTTATGCAGAATTGTCCTTACAGGTCTGGTATTAAAGTGTTAATGTCACAGTGTTACAACAATGTCATTCCATGTATTTTCGCTTTGTTACTGGTGGGTATGTGTTCAGAAACAGACTTTAATCACACAGCGTCTGGCGCTCTGGGCTACAGCGACACAATTTTGAACGCCGGCGCTGTGTGAGGCTTTTTTTGGGGGATGAATATGGTGTGAGTCGGTCGCGCTGACCAGTCGGTACCGTTCGCTCCCATACAGTGCTGTACTGGTGTTATAGCAACTCACACATCAAATTCATCAATGCCGGCAATGTTACTACACGACTGAGATGCTCTGAAACAGCGAACCATGGCTTTGCACAGTGACTACTAGCGGTCACTCTCAATGCCTCGCTACAGACGCTCATCTGTCGCTACCTCAAATTTTCTAGTGGCTGTCGCACTCTTACTCATATGCATCCCATGTCGGCTGGGTGCGCGGTCCGCGGAGACACCGCCAAAGTCCAAGAATTTTGTAAAAGAACCAGCACTCCAATGCAAAGGTAAAAGTAAATGAGCTTATATTTGTAATTCAAACACCATAAATCGTGCAAAACAACCTGGCGCTAGTAATGAATCAGCCTGCCCGATGACGTGACATCAGCGGCTCTGACTGCGCTGATTTGTCAAGTGGCGTGCATGCGCAGTAGGACCGGGAAGAGGTGAGTTTGTTCGGGCAATCTGGGGGGTTTCACACAGTGATGTGGCACATGCGCGAGCCATGGCCACATCCCCGCTATCCCTCAAGTGCCCGCACCAGGCATTTGTGAACGGTCGGTGCGGGCACGCTCCCTGTTAGAGGGATGCAGCTACCAGTGCGCTCAGAGCGAGCTAATTGGACAAGCCGTGCATGTGCCATAGTAGCGGGAAGACGTGGGTTTGTTGGGGCGATCTGGGGGGTTTCACACAGTGGGGCATCCCCGATCCCAGTATCCCGGGGGAAAGGACCAAAGCCAAGGATAGTCAAAATCCTGGGATTTGGTCCACTTTTTAGAGTAAATTAAGAAGACCACATTTTATTTCAGTTTGGAGCGACTGACCCATAGCCCAGTGTTTCCATAAAGGTGAGCGATCGCGAACCACAAAGGTCGGGTCCATGCCGAACTTCACAGGTTCAGGTCCCCAAATGTGGAAACAGAAGTCTGTGACTGGGTTGGGTGTTCAGTAAAGCTGGTTGATGGGCTACTAAGATCTCCACCTAGCCGGCTCTATAGCTCTGCTGCTGCACTTATTACTCCACCTGCGCGTCTAGGTGGAGATCTCCAAAACCTAGCCTGTTTGTGGCTCTCAAGGAGAGGGCTGGGGACGCCTGTACTGCCAACTGAACAAAATATTTACAGGTTCTGATATAGCTATGTAGAAGCTTTATTAAACAAATTATTAGATAACAAGCTCCTAATATAATAAATACAACCATGATGCCAGGCCTATAGCATTAGGGGCTGGGGTTTCTTGGCTTGTTGGAACAGTGAGGTGAGATGGAGTCTAAGGGGGCAGGGATTGAATGTGGGTGTAAAAAGCAGCAGCCCAACTGGCCCCAAAGCAGTGCGACCCACTGGCATTGTCCTATGGCCAGTCCGCCCCTGCTCTGGGCAGACAGCAAGACTCAAAGTCTATAGCTAAGTTCATGGGCAAATGTTCCAGAAAAGAGGCAACATATCGATAGTTAAAGCAGAAAAGTATTGTATTCCATAAATCCATATAAGTGGATAAACACAACAAAGCCGACGTTTCGGGGAGTCCCATCACCCCTTTATCGAGGCAGCGTAACGATGTTGCCTCTTTTCTGGAACATCTGTATATTGCGGTGCATCCGCAAGCTCTAGTATTTGGCTATTACTTACACTAGGAGTGTGTAGGAATATATGGACATACTCGTTCGGTCATGGGCAAGTGGCAAGAAGAAGAATCAAAGTCTGTAACAAACGTTGTGGGTAGGGGTCAAGAATAAGAGTCAAAGTCTGTAACAAAGATTGTAAACAGGGGTCAAGAATAAGAGTCAAAGTCTGTAACAAAGATTGTAGACAGGGGTCAAGAATAAGAGTCAAAGTCTGTAACAAAGATTGTAGACAGGGGTCAAGAATAAGAGTCAAAGTCTGTAACAAAGATTGTAGACAGGGGTCAAGAATAAGAGTCAAAATCTGTAACAAAGGTCATAAGCAGGGGTCAAGAATAATAGACAAAGTCTGTAGCAAAGGTCGTAGGCAGGGGTCAAGAATAAGAGTCAAAGTCTGTAGCAAAGGTCATAGACAGGGGTCAAGAATAAGAGTCACAGTCTGTAGCAAAGGTCATAGACAGGGGTCGAGAATAAGAGTCAAAGTCTGTAGCAAAGGTCGTAGGCAGAGGTCAAGAATAAGAGTCAAAGTCTGCAGCAAAGGTCGTTGGCAGGGGTCAAGAATAAGAGACAAGTCTGTAACAAAGATCGTAGACAGGGGTCAAGAATAAGAGTCAAAGTCTGTAACAAAGATTGTAGACAGGGGTCAAGAATAAGAGTCAAAGTCTGTAACAAAGATTGTAGACAGGGGTCAAGAATAAGAGTCAAAGTCTGTAACAAAGATTGTAGAGAGGGGTCAAGAATAAGAGTCAAAGTCTGTAGCAAAGGTCGTAGGCAGAGGTCAAGAATAAGAGTCAAAGTCTGTAGCAAAGGTCGTAGGCAGAGGTCAAGAATAAGAGTCACAGTCTGTAGCAAAGGTCATAGACAGGGGTCGAGAATAAGAGTCAAAGTCTGTAGCAAAGGTCGTAGGCAGAGGTCAAGAATAAGAGTCAAAGTCTGCAGCAAAGGTCGTAGGCAGGGGTCAAGAATAAGGATCAAAGTCTGTAGCAAAGGTCGTAGGCAGGGGTCAAGAATAAGAGTCAAAGTCTGTAGCAAAGGTTGTAGGCAGGGGTCAAGAATAAGAGTCAAAGTCTGTAGCAAAGGTCGTAGGCAGGAGTCAAGAATAAGAAACAAGTCTGTAACAAAGATTGTAGAGAGGGGTCAAGAATAAGGATCAAAGTCTGTAGCAAAAGGTTGTAGGCAGGGGTCAAGAATAAGAGTCAAAGTCTGTAGCAAAGGTCGTAGGCAGGGGTCAAGAATAAGAGTCAAAGTCTGTAGCAAAGGTCGTAGGCAGGAGTCAAGAATAAGAGACAAGTCTGTAACAAAGATCGTAGACAGGGGTCAAGAATAAGAGTCAATGTCTGTAACAAAGATTGTAGACAGGGGTCAAGAATAAGAGTCAAAGTCTGTAACAAAGATTGTAGAGAGGGGTCAAGAATAAGAGTCAAAGTCTGTAGCAAAGGTCGTAGGCAGGAGTCAAGAATAAGAGACAAAATCTGTAGCAAAGGTCGTAGGCAAGGGTCAAGAATAAGAGTCAAAATCTGTAACAAAGATTGTAGACAAGGGTTAAGAATAAGAGTCACAGTCTGTAACAAAGGTCGTAGGCAGGGGTCAAGAATAAGAGTCAAAGTCTGTAGCAAAGGTCGTAGGCAGGGGTCAAGAATAAGAGTCAAAGTCTGTAGCAAAGGTCGTAGGCAGGGGTCATGAATAAGAGTCAGAATCAAGGTTCTGCCTATTTCCTTGAGTTCCGCTCCTATGGATTGACCGCACCGATTATCCAATAAGATGACTCTGAATGTCAGACAATGACTTTGATATCAGTGAGTTGACATATTTGCCGGTACCCGTGGAATAGGAAGAGCATTATACGAGCCACATCGGTATTAATTTTGGGTGGAACTCGTTTAGCGTCCTGTCAGCGGCGACAGAATTATTGGCCGCTCAGCGCGGCCGGTATCGGGTTTTGTAGTCGGGCGGCTCAGGCGGTGGCCGGCCTGTTATTGCTTTCAATGCAGGACGGGAGATTTCCTAATGAGAGAGCGTCTTTAAACTCGTCTTTAGAAGCAGTGTGGCGTTGCCCTAAATTGATCCATTATTCTTTTAGACGTTTTATATCCATTTAATGAAAAATCATTCTCTGCTCTGAGGCGAGCTCGGCCTTTTTTTATTGAACTGAAAATATAACTCGCCGCAGGTGACTTCTTCCTCCGAGGCGCCAGGGCCGGCGTTTTGCGGGATTGTGGCCATGCAATGGACAAATATCATTTCTATGGTAGAGATAATGTGGGTATGTAATTATTATTATTAGGTCATTACTAGTTATGGGAAAACCGATTCCACCAGATCTGAATACGCTCAGAATTTCAGGGAAAAATAGATTTGGTATGAACCTGTATTTTTGGGATTTTTGGGATGTCAATCACATTTTTTCTTGAAATAGTTAAAAAAAACACTTTCCTGCTACCTTGAGTGCCCCAAGTGTCGAACGCTGCTCCCTGTATCTGTGTCCTTTGCCCAACCAGCCCAACAGCCAGAGCACCCCACCCGGGTGTCCCACTCTGCTTCCTGGATCTGTGTCCTCCACCGGTCCAGCCCAACACCAGCGCTCCCCACGCAGAGTGTTCCACGTGGCTCCCTGTACCTATGTCCTTTGCCCAGCAGCTAGTACTCTTCATGCAGGGTGTCCCATGTCACTTCCTGGACCTGTGTCCTCTGTCTGGCCAACCAGACAGCCAGCGCTCTCCACCCAGGGTGTCCAACATTCCCCACCCAGGGTGTCCCACTCTGCTTCCTGGATCTGTGTCCTTCACCTGCCCAGCCCGACACCAGTGCTCCCCAAACAGGGTGTTCCACATGGCCAGCCCAACAGTCAGCATTCTCCATGCAGGGTGTACCATATCACTCCTCGGATCTGTGTCCTCTGTCTGGCCAACCAGACAGCCAGAGATCCCCACTCAGGGTGTCCTACGCTACCACCGACAGGGTGTCCCACTCCACTGCCTAGATCTGTGTCCTCCAGCCGCCCAGCCCAACACCAGCGCTCCCCGAACAGGGTGTCCCATTCAGCTCCCTGTATCTGTGTCCTTTGCCAGCCAGGCCGACAGCCAGCACTCTTCTAGCAGGGTGTCCCACCCCGAATCTTGGATCTGTGTCCTCCCAGCCAGCCAGCCCGTCACCAGCGCTCCCCGAACAGGGTGTCCTATGTCACTACCTGGATCTGTGCCCTCTGTCCGGCCATTCTACCACCCACAGGGTGGCCCACGTCACTCCTTGGATCTGTGTACTCCACCCGGGCCAGCCCAACACCAGAACTCTTGGCGTAGGTTGTTAAACGCATCTCCCTGTAGCTGTGACCTTTGCCCTGCCAGCACAACAGCCAGCACTCTTCTTGCAGGGTCATACTCCGCATCCTGGATTTTTGTGCTCCATCCGGCCAGCCCGACACCAGCGCTCCCCAATCAGGGTGTCCCACGCAAACACCAACAGGGTGTCCCACGTCACTCCCTGGACCTGTGCCCTTCGTCCAGCCAACCAGACAGCCAGTGCTCCCCACCCAGGGTGTCCCACTCTGTTTCCTGAATCTGTGTCCTTCACCCGTACAGCCCAACACCAGCGTTCCCCCACGCAGGGTGTCCCATGTCACTCCCTGGATCTGTGCCCTCTCTCCAGTCAACCAGACAGAAAGCGCTCCCCACATAGGGTGTACCACGCTACCACCGACAGGGTGTCCCACTCCGCCTCCTGGATCTGTGTTCCCCACCAGGCCAGCCTGACACCAGGGCTCTCTGAACAGGGTGTCCCACATCACTCCCTGGATCTCTACCTCCTGTCCGGCCAACCAGACAGCCAGCGCTCCCCACCCAGGGTGTCCAATGCTACCACCAACATGGTGTTTCACTCCGCTTCCTGAAACTGTGCTCTCCACCCATTCAGCCTAAAACCAGGGCTCGTTGCACAGGGTGTCCCACACGGCTCCCTGTATCTGTGTCCTTTGCCCAGCCAGCCCAACAGCCTGTGCTTTTCTTGCAGGGTGTCCCACTCCTCTTCCTGGATCTGTGTCCTCCATCCAGCCAGATCAACAACACCAGCGCTCCCCACATAGGGTGTCCCATGCAGCTCCCTGTATCTGTGTCCTTTGCCCAGCCAGCCTGACACCAGCACTCCTCGAACAGGGTGTCCTACATCACCCCCTGGAACTGTGCCCTCTGTCAGGCCAACCAGACAGCCAGCGCTCCCCACCCAGAGTGTCCCACGCTACCACTGACAGGGTGTCCCACTCAGCTTCCTATAACTGTTTCCTCAACCCGCCCAGCCCGACACCAGTGCTTCCTGCCCGGGGTGTCCCATGTAGCTCCCTGTATCTGTGTCCTTAGTCCAGCCAGGCCGACAGCCAGCACTCTTTTTGCAGTGTGTCCCACTCCGCTTCCTGGATCTTTGTCTTTCACCCGCACAGCCCGACTCCAGCGCTCCCTGAACAGGGTGTCCCACAACACTCTCTGGATCTGTGTCCTTCGCCCAACCAGCCCAACAGCCAGCACTCCCCACCCAGGGTGTCCCACTCCCTGGATCTGTGTCCTCCACCCGTCCTGCCCTACACCAGCGCTCCCCGCGCAGGGTGTTCCACGTGGCTCCCTGTATCTGTGTCTTTTGCCCAACCAGCCCAACAGCCAGAATTCTCCATGCAGGGTGTCCCATATCACTCCCTAGACCTGTGTCCTCTGTCTGGCCAACCAGACGGCCAGAGCTCCCCACCCAGGGTGTCCCACACTACCACCGACAGGGTGTCCCACTCCACTTCCTGGATCTGTGTCCTCCACCCGTCTTGCCCTACACCAGCGCTTCCTACACAGGGTGTTCCACGTGGCTCCCTGTATCTGTGTCCTTTGCCCAACCAGCCCAACAGCCAGAATTCTCCATGCAGGGTGTCCCATATCACTCCCTAGACCTGTGTCCTCTGTCTGGCCAACCAGACGGCCAGAGCTCCCCACCCAGGGTGTCCCACACTACCACCGACAGGGTGTCCCACTCCACTTCCTGGATCTGTGTCCTCCACCCGTCTTGCCCTACACCAGCGCTTCCTACACTGGGTGTTCCACGTGGCTCCCTGTATCTGTGTCCTTCGCCCAACCAGCCCAACAGCCAGCACTCCCCACCCAGGGTGTCCCACTCCCTGGATCTGTGTCCTCCACCCGTCCTGCCCTACACCAGCGCTCCCCGCGCAGGGTGTTCCACGTGGCTCCCTGTATCTGTGTCCTTTGCCCAACCAGCCCAACAGCCAGAATTCTCCATGCAGGGTGTCCCATATCACTCCCTAGACCTGTGTCCTCTGTCTGGCCAACCAGACGGCCAGAGCCCCCCACCCAGGGTGTCCCACACTACCACCGACAGGGTGTCCCACTCCACTTCCTGGATCTGTGTCCTCCACTTAGCCAGCTGGACACCAGCGCTCCCCATGTAGGGTGGATTGGGTCCTCTGTCCTGTTAACCAGACAGCCAGCGCTCCCCACCCAGGGTGTCCTACGCTACCACTGACAGGGTGTCCCACTCTGCTTCCTGAAACTGTTTCCTCCACCTGTCCAGCCTGACACCAGTGCTCCCCGAACAGGATGTCCCACGTCACTACCTGGATCTGTGCCCTCTGTCCGGCCAACAAGACAACCAGTGCTCCCCACCCAGGGTGTCCCTGGGGGCTATCCAGGCCAGAGAGCTCCCGAACCTGATTGCTCGTCACTACTCTACATAAACACAAATTCTTGGGAACAGGTTCACTTTAAGATTCAATGGCGGCGACCTGGGATACAAGTCCATGAAAGGCGGATGAGGGGCCCGGCTCTCACTTTCAAGACCTCATTTGCATACAACAAACAACACAATAAATTATCGTCTCCCATTGAAACGATTGCTGAATAAGAGCCTATCTTGTATGTTACCCCACTCTGTACATACAGATTGCTCACATTAATCCAGACCTTCACCCTGAATAAGAGCCAATCTTGTATGTTTCTCCAACCCTGTACATACAGATTGCCCACATTAATCCGGACCTTCACCCTGAATAAGAGCCTATCTTGTATGTAAGTGACTAAAAACCTATAATATATTATTTTAGATGCTTGGGAATAGTTTTTTTAAGAGCTTGGTCTGCTGAAGGTCTGGTTTTAGGCCTGTATTTGGGAGTACCGCATGCCAAATACTGGGGTCTATCCGGGCTAGAGAGCTCCCAAACCTGATTGCCACCCCTTACCCGTTCTGGCTCGTCACTACTCTACCTAAAACACAAATCCCTGGGAACAGGTTCCCTTTAACATTCAGCCGCGACTTGGAAAACAAGTCCATGTAAGGCGGGTGAGGGCCCCCTTCTCTCACTTTCAGGACCTCATTTGCATACAACAAACAAGACAATAAATTATCATCTCCCGTTGAAACGATTGCTGAATATTTAACAAAGGCGCCGGTCTCAGCGCGTCGCCCGCTAACGGATTATGACAGATTTGTGTAATGGATCGCTGCGATGGGAAACGCGGCTGCATTTTTTCAGCGTTAATTCCTGCAAGCCGGGCAATTTAGGGGCCGGTTTAAGGGGATGAAGGAATAGACGGCGGTGGGGTTAGACGCGCTCCCGGAGCATCAAACCGGCGAGGAGGAGGGGGGGGGGCGACGCCACGTATTCAATGTATCAGCAGCAAGTCATTCCTTTAATAAATACCTGACCCCATCAAATTCATTTACATGCAAATTACATGCAAATATATGCAAATGGTTACACCCTCCCCCAATGTAACGCAGTAAAAGCGTCCAGAAGTGCTTTCGCTTTATCTCTTCTGCCAGAAAGATGGCGCCGGCCAATGAGCTTCTCTCTTAGCCGCGGTTATCAAAGACTCCTCATGATCACTCAAGTGAGACCAAAGAAGTTGGAGCATCATATTTGCATACCTGTTTCAGGTGAGTACAGGCAGCAGTCACTGTGCTGTATATTGCATTTAAAAAAAACTGGATGCATTATCTCTCCCTCCTGCTGAAACAAACAAGTTATTTAAAAAAGGTGAGAGTTACATTGTGTTACATTGTTATGGCTAAGGTGCCGCTAATGTATCATAATTGTTTCTATTGTAACCAGTTGTGATGCATTGTAAAGCCTGCTATTGAAATGTAAATAGCTCACAGCTGGCTCACAGCTTTGTGTGCTGTGTGCATCCTAGCAGAGCTTCATCTGATGGGGCACAGGAAACTCACCCCCCTCACACCATCAGTGAGCCCTGCATTACAGAAATAGTCAACCTTTCCTAGCAGAGCTCCATCTGATGGGGGACAGGAAACTAACCTCACCTCCCCCCTCACACCATCAGTGAGCCCTGCATTAGAGAGATACTCAACGTTCCCTAGAAGAACTCCATCTGATGGAGAACAGGAAACTACTACACCTCCCCCCTCACACCATCAGTGAGCCCTGCATTAGAGATACTCACCTTCTCCTAGCAGAGCTCCATCTGATGGGGGACAGGAAACTACTGCACCTCCCCCTCACACCATCAGTGAGCTCTGCATTAGAGAGATACTCACCTTTTCCTAGCACAGTTCCATCTGATGGGGGACAGGAAACTAACCTCACCTCCCCCCTCACACCATCAGTGACCCTGCATTAGAGAGATACTCACCTTTTCCTAGCACAGCTCCATCTGATGGGGGACAGGAAACTAACCTCACCTCCCCCCTCACACCATCAGTGAGCCCTGCATTACAGAGATACTCACCTTTTCCTAGCACAGCTCCATCTGATGGGGAACAGGGAACTCACTTCACCTCCCCTTTAAAGTGGACCAAAACCCAGGATTTTAACTATCCTGGGTTTTGGTCCTTTACCCCGGGGCAACCCGATCAGGGGTGCTACACTGTGTGAAAAACCCCAGATCGACGATGCCAACTCACCTCTTCCTGGTCCTGCGGCCGCTCGGCCAATCAGCATGCTTGGAGCCGCTGACGTCAAACCGTCTAAGCCTTTGTCTAAGGCTAGCGGCTCCGAGAGCGTTGGCGGCCACATCCCCCACTTCCCTCTAACAGGTAGTGTGCCCGCCATTCACAAATGCCTGACACAGTCACACCTTCTATTTTACCTTCTACCGCTGACTCTCTCTCCCCTGCTATGCAATGTATTAAGCAGACGAGTCATGGTCACATGCTTACTTTGCAAAAGTCAGGCATTGCCCCTTTCTGTACTACATTGTAACAGACAAACTGTTACATTTGTAGCAAGAGCAGCATCCTGCTCTGATACATTGTATAGAACACACAGCTTGCTAATAAACAGCTCACAGCTGACTCAAAGCTTTCTGTATGACTGTGTGAAAGTTTTTAAAAATTTTTTAATTAATGTATCGGCAGCACTTCATTCCTTCCTTTAAAGTGGACCAACACCCAGGATTTTCACTATCACCCGATGGGGGGTGCCCCGCTACGTGAAACCCCCCAGATCGCCCTAAAAAACTCATCTCACCCCGCGCCTACGAGAGCGCTCGTCCAATCAGAGCGCTCAGAGCCGCTGTGGTATATACGGACAAGCGAGGGACAACCACAGCGGCTCTGAGCACGCTGGCGGCCGCATCTCCGCAGCCCGCACCGCCCATTCACAAACGGCGCCCTGCTAGAGAGAAGCGCGCGACGGGGCCGCGGCTCGCTCATGTGCCGTTGGAACGGGGATAAGGTAAGGTTTCTGGGCTTCCTGGGGGGTTTCACCCCGCGGGACATCCCGATTTCGGATGCCCCGCAGGGAGGGATCTGATCAGCCCGGGAATCTTATAGATTCCCAGGCTGATCCCCCCTGGGTGTTGGTCCACTTTAATAGATACCTGACCCCATTAGATTCATTTACATGCAAATTACATGCAAATGGTAAAACCCTCCCCCAATTTAAAGCAGTAAAAGCGTCCAGAAGACCTTTCACTTTATCTCTTCTGCTAGAATGATGGAGCCAATCAATGAGCTTCTCTCTTAGCCGCGGTTATCAACTACTCCTCATGATCACTCATGTAAGTCCAAAGAAGTTGGAGCATCATATTTGCATACCTGTTTCAGGTGAGTACAGGGGAGGACAGCAGTCACAGTGTTGTATATTGCATTAAAAAAAAAAAAAACCGGATGCATTATCTCTCCCTCCTGCTGTAACAAACAAGTCATTCCAAAAAAGTGAGAGTTACATTGTGTTACATTGTTGTAGCTAAGGTGCAGCTAATGTATCATAATTGTGCTGTTACACAGTTAATATTTCATTATTATGGATGGTATCTGCATAGTTTATTTTTGTACTTATATTCTATGGACATTTTTATAGTCAGTTATGCTGCCGTCTTTGGACGTTTTTGGTATTGAGCTCAGAGCTATGACTTATTTCCCTTTGTCTAAACTTCTCCCTTGCTCTCCAGTGAGCATTTCCTGTTTCATTATTCATTGTCTTTCTGCCTAATGTATGAGCCACACATGTGCCCTGCATGCTACTCTGATGAAAGCATCATCTTTTGACCGCGTAATACTGAAATCCATTCATTTAGCTGTATCCCACTGTTTGATGGAGTGAATAAATCGGCCAGGCATAGAGGTCTTACAAGGTCTTACAAGGGATAGATCGCTATTACAACCATCTGAGTCATAATAATAATTGTTTCTATTGTAATCAGTAGAGATGAGCGAACTTCCTAAAAATTCTATTCGGGCGATTTGCCGAATTCCTTCAAGAAATTCAGATTCGTCCGAATCGAACCTTTGAGAATCGCTCAGCTCTGGGAAACACGCAGCACGGTGGGAGCGGGGGGAGGCCAGTCAGTGGGCGTCGGAAGCCGGATTTCACAGCTGACAGCGCACACTGGATCCAAGCGTGGCGTGTGAACGAAGATGGAGGAGAGTTTTTTTTTTTCTACTCTCCGCCCAGGAAAAATTTAGGTCAGCACGAACCCCCAAAAATTTGGTTTCGTGCTGAATCAAATTTCTACTGAAATTCGGAACGAACTTGGGTTCCCTAGTAATCAGCTGTGATACGTTGTTAAAGGAGCAGTATCGAGAATTTTTCTTGGTGTCTTATATTTAAATGGTACTTTGAACGTAGGTAAGTGTTGGAGTAAGAATTACAAATTTAGAAAAACTTGTTGTGTGTGTTGAGCAGCTGGAGACTAATAGCTCATGTTTATGTCTGCTGAGTGTCGGGGCCCGACACGCTGGCCTTTTCCATGCTGAGGAGAGGGGTGAAACAATGTATCAGAAGTATCAGCTGTTCAGTGCTGGCAGCCGTCCAGCATCAGATAACAACATTGCAACATTGCCTGGCCAGAATTTATATATCTAAAACAGAGAGAAAAGCTCTAGAAGTCATTTAGCTGATTTTGACAGCTTTCCCTTCATGTTGGCTCTGCTGCAGAATCTTTCAGTTTACCATTTTCTCTTTCATATTCTTATTTTTCATTTTTCCATATGATCTTTCTTTCAGCTTTGTGTGTTTTGAGCAAAGCCCAACCCAGGATTTTCACTATCTGGAGTTTTGTTTTGTGCCCCTAGGGGCATCCTGACTTGGGATGCCCTGATATGTGAAATCCCCAAGTTCGCCTGTGAAAACGTACCTTTCCCTGTCCCACAGCGCATGCGCGGGCTCTTATCCAATCAGCTCTGTTTGCACACAGATGGGGAGCCTGAGCAGTAACCTTCCTGGCCGCCCGGCCTGTCTAAATGACTATCTGCGTGAGTGCGCCAGAAAAATGGGGGGATCTGTGGTTATCCAGGGGTCGTTTCACACAGTGGGGCATCCCGATTTTGGAATGCTCAAGGGGGAAGGTCAATGGCCGGGTCTTATAGACTTCAGGGTCGGCAACTCAGGGTTTTGTTCCACTTTAATACCTTTAGATTTTCCTGCACAGTTATTCAAAGAAGAATTTCAGTTATTTTCAGTCAGTTTAGTTTATTTTGTATAGATTTTACACATTTGAGTCACCTGGTCTCACCTCACACACACACAGCCGTTACCACTGATTACAGCGTCAGGAGACCAGTGGGCTAAATGAAGCAGCTCACTAAATACAACCCAGCAGATCCCCCTATTCAGCAAATGGACTGAGCCATTGTCATTATACAATTTAAAAGAAAGGCAGATATTCTTTCCTTTTTCTATCGCCAGATTATTTATACACATGTTAGAAGCTATTGTGTGGCTATTTAATTATTTATCTTTTTTAATGCAAATTTCGCGATACTGCTCCTTTAAGCCTGCTATTGAAATATAAATAACTCACAGCTGGCTCACAGCTTCATGTGATGTGTGCATCCTAGCAGAGGAGGAGAGGTACCTCTCATAGGGGATGGTAACTGGACTACATGTCCCTGTGCCTGTTGCACTGGGTTAGTAGCCTAGGGGCAAAGGAAGAATCGAAGGGGCAGTACCAAACCATTGATTTATATCCTTTGTAACACAGGGATATATGACTTGATTTTTTTTATCATTTGGGAGGGAGGAAGAAAATGAGCTTGGGCTCCTCCAAATAGAATTTGAAGGGATGTGACTGCACTAGATGAAAAAAGACAAGAACACTCTCTACCGATAATTAGACTATTACATACAGAGGCAGCAACACTGAATGATGCCAAAATGATGGAGCCGACCAATGAGCTTCTCTCTTAGCTGCGGCTATCAATGACTCCTCATGATCACTCATGCAAGCCCAAAGAAGTAGGAGCATCATATTTGCATACCTGTTTCAGGTGAGTACAGGGGAGGACAGCAGTCACAGTGTTGTATATTACATTAAAAAAAAAACTGGATGAATTATCTCTCCCTCCTGCTGTAACAAGAAGTCTAGCCTATAGTCAGACGCTAGAAATGCCTCACCGGACACAGTTGCCTCCAGGTCTTAATAGGCGCAAAGGATGGCTGCTTGCGGTGAAGGTGGATGAACCGCGAGGGTATCCCGAAGTCGAGGTCATACACGGGAAGACCGGATGGTGCGCCAGAGTACAGGGATGAGACAGGTGCGTAGTCAGGGGAAGCCAAAGGGTCAAGCCGGGAGGTTAGAGAAGGAGCAGGCAGGTTCGAGGTCAGACAAAGCAGAGGTCAGTACAGGCAGCGGACAGGGATGGTCGATCAAGCCGGGTCGGAAACAGATAATAACTAAACAGAATCACAACCTAATCACAAGAGACTATCACAGCACTGAGTACTGGGCTAACTCCATATTTATTGGGGAATTGACCAATGTCCACCCTGGGGGGAGTGTATGTGCTGATTGGTGTAACTTACAACACTGTGAGTGATTGGACACACTATCCAGGGGCTGGTAAGTCTTGGCAACAAAGCTGATCAGCCCCTGATTCTCATCAGGTGTGGAGGACGCTGCACCACCACTCGCAGCGCAGCGCCTCCTAGTGGCGAAACTGACAGACTGTGGAGCACGCGCCCGCACTGCTAGAGAGGGGCGGGGGAGGCTGCCAGAGTGAGCGCCGCACTCCCCGTCACCCAGGAGCGGTGGCCGCGCTCAGCAGCATGAGCGCCGCGCTGAGCGCCACGTCGCCCAGCAGGAGACGCTCGCCGCGAGCCCCAACACACAGGTAAGTCTCTTACACCGTGTTTGGGATTGTGAACAACTCGCAAAGTTCAGTATGAACCCCAACTTTGCATTTTGGGTTCGCCCACCTCTACCCACCACCCTCTCGTTGTTACAGAGAAGGGTATTACGATATTATAATAGAACAAAGCCAATTCCTCCCTATGCTTTCTATGGATCCTCCATCCTTTATAATTCTATTCAGCGCCGCTCAGCCGTAATAATCATTGCACGTGTCTTAGCGGCGCCCTTTTCTGTAATGCAGCGTGGTACGAGCAAGGTCATTTTTTTTTTAACGACCCCCCTCACCATAAAAATATGCAAATGGTTTATTGCTCGACAAAGTTTTATGAGGTCGGCATCTATGATATGTTAAAGCTCGGAGATAATTACATTTGGAAAGCTGCAATGTGCCATCTGTTACACAGGGCACTGCATGGGACGCATCCGGAACAGCTTCTTTTAATAAGGAGGACGCAAAAAAAAAAGTCTTCGGAGCAAAGATTTTATCATACGATTATGAAAAGAAAAAAAACTTACAGCGGCAACATTGAGAGTTTACAATATTGGGACGCATTATCTCTCCCTCCTGCTGTGACTATAACAAACAAGATGTGTCATTCTGAAAAGCCTGACAGCTCCCTGTGAGAGTTACATTGTAACAGCGATGGTGCAGCTGATGTAACATCATTGTTTCAATTGCAATCAAATCTGATACATTGTACATAATTTGCAAAAGAACAAGACAGCTCAGTTCCTCAGGAAGCCCCAGAGGTTGGAGGGGCCGTGGATGGCCCTAGAAGTCAGTTAACAATGTTGTCCAGCTACAGCAAATCCCGTAAAACATTTTATTTAAAATGAGTAGCACTGTGTGTCAATGCTCACGACGTGAAGTGCAGGGTATTGTCATGTGCTTGGGAGTGCGTGCATGTGTTTGGGAACGCAAGGGTGCTTGCATGTGTTTGGGAGTGCTTGCATGTGTTTTTTGGAACGCAAGGGTGTGTGCATGTGTTTGGGAGTGCATTCATGTGTTTGGGAGTGCGTGCATGTGTTGGGAGTGCGTGCATGTGTTTGGGAGTGTGTGCATGTGTTTGGGAGTGCGTGCATGTGTTGGGAGTGCGTGCATGTGTTTGGGAGTGCGTGCATGTGTTTGGGAGTGCGTGCATGTGTTGGGAGTGCGTGCATGTGTTTGGGAGTGCGTGCATGTGTTTGGGAGTGCGTGCATGTGTTGGGAGTGCGTGCATGTGTTGGGAGTGCGTGCATGTGTTTGGGAGTGCGTGCATGTGTTGGGAGTGCGTGCATGTGTTTGGGAGTGCGTGCATGTGTTGGGAGTGCGTGCATGTGTTGGGAGTGCGTGCATGTGTTGGGAGTGCGTGCATGTGTTGGGAGTGCGTGCATGTGTTGGGAGTGCGTGCATGTGTTTGGGAGTGCGTGCATGTGTTGGGAGTGCGTGCATGTGTTTGGGAGTGCGTGCATGTGTTGGGAGTGCGTGCATGTGTTGGGGGTGCAGGGTGTGGGCATGTGTTTGGGAGTGCGTGCATGTGTTTGGGAGTGCGTGCATGTGTTTGGGAGTGCGTGCATGTGTTGGGAGTGCGTGCATGTGTTTGGGAGTGCGTGCATGTGTTGGGAGTGCGTACATGTGTTGGGAGTGCGTACATGTGTTGGGAGTGCGTGCATGTGTTGGGAGTGCGTGCATGTGTTTGGGAGTGCGTGCATGTGTTTGGGAGTGCGTGCATGTGTTGGGAGTGCGTACATGTGTTGGGAGTGCGTGCATGTGTTTGGGAGTGCGTGCATGTGTTGGGAGTGCGTGCATGTGTTGGGAGTGCGTGCATGTGTTTGGGAGTGCGTGCATGTGTTGGGAGTGCGTGCATGTGTTGGGAGTGCGTGCATGTGTTGGGAGTGCGTGCATGTGTTGGGGGTGCAGGGTGTGGGCATGTGTTTGGGAGTGCATGCATGTGTTGGGGGTGCGTGCATGTGTTTGGTAGTGCGTGCATGTGTTGGGGGTGCGTGCATGTGTTTGGTAGTGCGTGCATGTGTTGGGGGTGCGTGCATGTGTTTGGGAGTGCGTGCATGTGTTGGGGGTGCGTGCATGTGTTTGGTAGTGCGTGCATGTGTTGGGGGTGCGTGCATGTGTTGGGGAGTGCGTGCATGTGTTTGGGAGTGCGTGCATGTGTTGGGGGTGCGTGCATGTGTTTGGGAGTGCGTGCATGTGTTGGGGGTGCGTGCATGTGTTTGGTAGTGCGTGCATGTGTTGGGGGTGCGGGTCTAGGCTTCCAATGCCGCAAAAAGGATAGATGGAAGGCGCGCAGCCAGGGCGTCTGAAACAGGATTTTGAGCTCTTACAGACCCCGCCCATCATGCTGATTATTATGCAACATCACAGCTCTACGGGCCACGCCCACTTTTTTCAGAGGAGAAATAATTCTGTAAACCTTGATTTCTCGGCCATTTCTTCTGCAACTTAAAAACGGAAATCATTTTAGGAAAGCGCCAAACGCTGCCAAACGCAGTGATGTAACAATTGCTTCACTTTAAGTAAATGTAATAAGTTACATTCAGTCAGTTGCAGGAGGACGGCGTCTTTAAGTTAAATTCAAACTCTCTGCGTCATTTGTTTCTTCTTGTTTCGATTTGTAAAAAAGCATACCTCCCTCAAGTGTCCCTGATTTGGAGGGACTGTCCCTCTTTTGAGTCCATGTTCCCCTGTCCGTTGTTCTCATTTGTCCCTCTTTGAGGTGTAACATGCAGATCTGCAGCAATAAATGATTCATTTGCCTATTCAAAGTGTTTCTATTGTTGTAACTGTTACAATGTATCTCCTATCCATCCCTCAATGAGGGGGCGTGGCTTTACCCATCCCTCAATGGGGGACGTGGCTTTACCCATCCCTCAATGAGGGGGCGTGGCTTCATCCATCCGTCAATGAGGGGTGTGGCTTTATTTACATATTGTCCCTCTTTGAGGTGTAACATGCAGATCTGCAGCAATAAATTATTCATTTTCCTATTCAAAGTGTTTCTATTGTTGTAACTGTTACCTAACTCTTATCCATCCCTCAATTAGGGGTGTGTGGCTTCATCCAATCCTCAATAAGTGGGTGTGGCTTTATTTACATATTGTCCCTCTTTGAGGTGTAACATGCAGATCTGCAGCAATAAATTATTTATTTGCCTATTTAAAGTATTTCTATTGTTGTAACTGTTACATCCTATTTCCTATCCATCCCTCAATGAGGGGGTGTGACCCGGGTGATATATAGGGTTGGGGGCCTTCCAAGTGTCCCTGATTTGGAGGGACTGTCCCTCAATTGAGTCCATGTCCCCCTGTCCCTTGTTGTTCTCATTTGTCCCTCTTTGAGGTGTAACATGCAGATCTGCAGCAATAAATGATTCATTTTCCTATTCAAAGTGTTTCTATTGTTGTAATTGTTACGATGTATCTCCTATCCATCCCTCAATGAGGGGGCGTGGCTTCATCCATCCGTCAATGAGGGGGCGTGGCTTCATCCATCCGTCAATGACGGGGCGTGGCTTCATCCATCCCCAATGAGGGGTGTGGCTTCATCCATCCCCCAGTGAGGGGGCGTGGCTTCATCCATCCCTCAATGAGGGGCGTGGCTTCATCCATCCCTCAATGAGGGGGCGTGGCTTCATTTAACAACTTTTCTCTTTCCCCTGAAAAGTTGTCGGGTATGTAATAGAAGCGTCCAGCGAGCAGCCGCCGAGCTCTCGGGTTTATCTTTCGTCGCCGGATAAATACACCAATGTCCCGACGCCGGCCGTAAAAGTGTAAAATCTGGCAAACAGTCAGGAGTTTGGGGAGAGGAGAATATTTCAGGCGCCTGTGTAAGCGGGAGCCGGCGTTCCGAGAGCCGACGACTAAAATACAATAAAAATACAGATTGCTTTTTATTTTTCTATTGTTCCTCGTAGCGGCGACGCCAATAAAAGATTTCATTTCATTTTCTTCCTCCGCGATCACTTCCAATCATCAGGGCGAGAGAACGAGGATTCCTCCGAAGATACGCCACGTGTCGCGCTGCCTTAAAGTGGACCTAGTGTGATCGGACCGGGAATCTATACGTTTCCAGCGCCGATCGATTCCCCCCCCCCCCCCGGGGCATCTAAATTCGGGATGCCCCTCTGTGTGAGACCTTCCAGGTCGCCCTATACACTTTCCTTGCTTGTCGGTCCAATGGCGGTTGCACGAGCCGCATCCCCGCTATCCCTCTAGCAGGGCGCAAGCCCACATCAGACATTTATGAATGACCGGTGCCTGTCAGAGGGAAGCGAGGGATGCAGTCGACAGTGCTGGCCTTAGACACTGGCTTAGTGCACTGATTGGCCGAGAGGCTGCGCATGCGCCGTAGGACCGGGAAGAGGCGAGTTGTGCTCGGCGATCTGGGGGGTTTAACACAGGGTGATCAGGGTGCCCTGGGGGAAAGGACCAAAACCCAGGGTAGTTACTTTAAAGCGGACCAATCACCAGGATTCTCACTATACCTGCCCCGGGGCATGCCAAACTGGGATGCCCCAATGTTTGAAGCTCCCTAGATCACCCACTCCACTCACCTTTCCCACGGTGCATGCGCAGGCACTCGTCCAATCAGCATTTACTTACTAACGCTGCTGTTTTGGACTGCTTTGGTCACCATCAATGACCCCAATCAAGGTGCCACCATATGCCCCAAGAAGGGACCTTAGGAGAGAAGTCACCAGAGGTGGCCCCAGCTTAGGGTTGGCATAGGGAACGCCAGCAGAAGCATCCCCGGCTCCCCTGCGGAGTGCGCGCTCCCGCTCCTACTGTTTATCTGAGTGTTTTGACGCAAGAGCTGCAGAGATGCCCGAATGCCACAACTGCAGGGAGTGACTAGCGGAAAGGTAAGGGGTTTGCGGGCAACCTGCAGTGTTCACACAGAAGGGCATCCTGAATTGGGATGCCCCAGGGACACCTAGTCGACTGGCCCTGGAGTCTTGTTGACTCCAGTGCCGGAGTCAGCGGTGATTGGTCCACTTTTAATTGGACCAAAATCCAGGATTTTTACTATCCTGGGTTTTGGTCCTTGCCCTGGGGATGAGTGAAAGGTCGGCCAAAGTAACCCTTTTCCTGGTCCTACATCACATGTGCGGCCTCTCGTCCAATCAGCGTGCTCGGATCCTCACCCAACCCCTAAGCTTTCGTCTAAGGGAGAAAACCCGAGCACATCGGCAGGCTTATCCCCCGCTACCCTCTAATGGGAAACATGCCCGCATCAGCCATTTACAGATACCTGGTGCAGGCACTTGCCCTTCTAGAGGAGACACGGTCGCTGCTCACACATACGCCGTTGGACCAGGGGAGGAGGTGAGTTTCTTGGATGACTTGGGGGGGTTTCACACAGTGGGGCATCCCAATTCTGGATGCCCGGGGGGAGGGAATCTAGCGGCCCTGGAATTTGCTCATATTAAATCTGTCAGTGTGTGTGCTATTCCAGGCCTCCTGCCAAGGTTTGCCTGCTACTTCTGATTGCCAAGCCCTGTTGCCAACCTTTTCCCTGTCAAGTGCCAAGCACTGTTACCAACGCATAGCACGTCTTGTTGCCGACCAATTCTTACCAAATCCTTTGTTAAGGTGTAGTAAGACCTCTGTCTTACTACACCTCTGTGCTAGGTCCTGGTACTTACCCTCGCCACATCTGATCATGTTTTTGTGCCCAGCCCTGATGCCAACCTGTGCCATGCCTGAACACTGCCCTGTGCCAAGTCCTGCTGCCAATTCTTGCCCCATCTGACCTGGTCTCTGCCAATTTTTGCTGACCCATTCCGTATCTGTGCCAGGCCCTGTTGCCATCCTCTCACCCCTGATGCCCCGTGCCAAGTTTCTGTTGCCAATCATAGCCCGTGTCTCTGTTCCAAGCCCCGTTGATGATGTTTGGCACATCTTATCTTGTTTCTGTTTCAAGCCCTGTTGCCGACCTATGCCATGCCCCCATAAAGTGCCAAACACTGCAACCAACACACGTCACATCTGATTATCTCTACATTCCAAGTCCTGTCTCCCAGGGCCGGCTCCAGGTTTATGTGGGCCCTTGGGCGGCATGGTCTCAGTGGGCCCCCTTGTGTTGAACAGTGGCGTTACATCACCGAGGGCCTTTCCAAATCTGGATGCTCCCTAAGGATCAGACTATTTGGACCAAAACTCTAGTTTTGGTCTACTTTGAAACGCGAACTGGTGAATGTACAATTACCAATTTGAGTTAGCGGCCAAATCAGGGGGGTTCTTTCACAAACAGGGGCATCTCAAATTGAGATTCTTCTGTAAAGCAGACCAAAACTCAGGGGTGGAATTGCTTACATAGCCAAGGGGTTTCACACAGTAGGGTAAATCGGGATGCCCTGTTGTGTGAAACCCCGCCATTTGAGGAGATGTGGGCACCAGCTGTGGCGGTGCCGCCTTTAAGCACCCCAAAGGCCGGCCCTGTCAGTGGGCACCCCTGGAGTGTGGGGGCCCCCAGCAACAGCCCCGTCTTGCCAGGTGCTGACGCTGGCCCTGCTGTTTCTGACCACTTCTGACCACATCCTGTTGCTTACCTGTGCCACATCTGACCACGCCTCTGTGCCAAGCCTTGTTGCTGTTCTGTGTCAAATATGTCTATGTACCAATCCTTGTTGCCAACCTGTGCCATGTCTGACCACATCTCTGTGCCAAGCCCTATTGCTGACCCGTGCCATGTCTGACCAAATTTTTTGTGCGCATGTCGCTCCTGACTACGTCTCTGCCCCATGCCCTGTTACCAGCCCTGACATATTTTTGCCGATCCTAGCCGTATCTGACCATACCTCTGTGCCAAGCCTTGTTGCTGTTCTGTGCCACATCTGACCATGTCTCCGTCCCAAGCCCTGTTGCCAACCTGTGCCATGTCTGACCATATCTCTGTGGCAAGCCCTGTTGCCGACCAGTTTTATGTCTGACCACATTTTCCGTGCCAAGTGCGCATGTCACTCCTGACTACGTCTCTGCCCCATGCCCTGTTGCCAGCCCTGACATTGTTGTGCCAAGCTTTTTTGCCGATCCCAGCCATATCTGACCATGTCTCTGTGCCAAGCCCTGTTGCCAACCTGTGCCATGTCTGATCATATCTCTATGCCAAGCCCTGTTTCCGACCGGTTCCATGTCTTACCGCATTTTCTGTGCCAAGTGCGCATGTTGCGTCCCACTACGTCTCTGCCCAGTGCCCTGTTGCCAGCCCTGACATCGTTGTGCCAAGCTTTTTTTGCTGATCCTAGCCGTATCTGACCATGTCTGTGTGCCAAGCTCTTGACCTTGGCCGAATCTGACCACTTCCCTGTGCCAAGTCCTGTGGCCACGCCTGCCCACATCTATGTGCCAAACACATAGACCCCTGGGCCCTTCTGGCTGTTGTCCCAGGTTGTAACCCAACCACACCCTTGTGGTCAATGGTCATCCTTAAAAGTAATCATTGGCGAACTGCCATAGGAAAATATGAGACAATGCCCGGTGGGCCGCACTGCTTGCCCCCAATGCTATAGCCCCAGGATCATGGTTGGGGACAGGAAGGCTCAGCAGTGATGTCTCGGACCAGCCAGGGGCTGATAAAATCCAGGGCTGATTATTGGTCCCATCCTGCCACTGAAGGTAACCTTACCCACGTGGGCCTCCTTGGCACCAGCAAAGGTGGGTGATTTATAAACTAGACGAGTATTGGCAGAGACTCCGGTGACTTGGCACAGCAAGCTAATTGCTGCTTTTTCTCTTGTAATAAATTAAAATCACTTTGGCGAAAGATGTGCTTTTTCTTACATGAAGAACAAATAAATAAATAAATGTTTGCACTGGAGCTGCACATTCCCGAGACAAATGCTTCTCCTATAGATGGCAGCAGAGCCCGCATTATGCCGACCCCTGCAGAGGATCCATTTGCTCTATAAGAAAACATAATAACTGCGGAAGCCACAGCAATGGTCCTGTATAGTCATTTATGTCTGATGCTGATGATTTTTTAAAGCAGGTCAGAACTATCATGGAAACGTTAAAGAAGTTCGTAAAGACCAGAGATAGCTGTTCTGCGCAGATCTTCAGACTCCGGCCTAGATTCAGTAAGAGTTATAAGAAAGTTATCTTAATAGTAAAAAATCCACTTCAGGTGAAAGAAAGCTACTGAATCACTAGATAGGGAGACATGGAAAGGCATTGGCACTGTTACTGAATCACCATCTAAGAAGACAATGACAATGGCACTTTTTACTACAGTGTAAAAATGAGTAAAAAAGGCCATTGCCTTTCATTGTCGTCCTAGCTGGTGATTCAGCAACAGGGATATTCTTTGGCTTTTTCTCATAAAGTGAGTTTATTTTACTACCATGAGAATTGTTTTTACCTATTTCTGAATCAAGGCCATTGAGTGGATATGCTGTCCAGGCAAAGGGCCTTTTTTTGCATTGATAATTTTTAAAAAGATCCATTACTTCTACCTCTCCTACCTTAGGATTGTCGATAGCAGGGGTGTACATACAATTGGGCATTGCAGGCATGTGCCCCCGGGCCCATAGATCATGGGTGCCCAGTGCACACTACATTCGTCACCTCTGCGGTATGTACCTGCCCCTAAATACTTAAATAGCAATGCTGCCTCCTTCCGGCTCCTACGTGGCTTCCTTGTCAGGCACGCTCAATGGCCCCGATTCTTCACTCGTGTTGCGCCCACTGATATGAGATAGATAGATAGATAGATAGATAGATAGATAGATAGATAAATATGAGATAGATAGATAGATAGATATGAGATAGATAGATAGATAGATAGATAGATAGATAGATAGATAGATATGAGATAGATAGATATGAGATAGATAGATAGATAGATAGATAGATAGATAGATAGATAGGAGATAGATAGATAGATAGATAGATAGATAGATAGATATGAGATAGATAGATAGATAGATAGATAGATAGATATGAGATAGATAGATAGATAGATAGATAGATAGATAGATTAGATATGAGATAGATAGATAGATAGATAGATAGATAGATAGATAGATAGATAGATATGAGATAGATAGATAGATAGATAGATAGATATGAGATAGATAGATAGATAGATAGATAGATATGAGATAGATAGATAGATAGATAGATAGATAGATAGATAGATAGATAGATATGAGATAGATATATAGATAGATAGATAGATAGATAGATATGAGATAGATAGATAGATAGATAGATAGATAGATAGATAGATAGATAGATATGAGATAGATATATAGATAGATAGATAGATAGATAGATATGAGATAGATAGATAGATAGATAGATAGATAGATAGATAGATAGATATGAGATAGATAGATAGATAGATAGATAGATATGAGATAGATATATAGATAGATAGATAGATAGATATGAGATAGATAGATAGATAGATAGATAGATAGATAGATTCAATTCAATTCAAAAGAGCTTTATTTTCAGGTCCAAAAAAAAAAACATTTAGCATTGCCAAAGCAAAAGGTAATAACAAATGGGGGGGGGGGTTATAGGGGCAGGATTGGGTGTACAATGGTCCAGTGGTTTTGGGAGTTGGAGACATATAGAGGCAGTAAGGGTTTGGGGTGCGATTACGGGGCAGTATATACGTGGGGTATAGGGGCAGTATAGGGGTATATCAGTCCATTGTGTCTCATGCTACTCTCAGTTGATGGCAGGTGGAGACATATAGGGGGCAGTATAGAGGTGAGGTATAGGAGGCAGTATAGGGGTATATCATTCCATGGTCTCTTATGTTCCTCTCATTTGGTGGCAGGTGGAGACATATAGGGGGCAGTATAGAGGTGGGGTATAGGGGGCAGTATAGATGTGGGGTATATGGGCATTATAGGGGTATATCAGTCCATGGTCTCGTATGTTCCTCTCAGTTGGTGGCAGGTGGAGACATATAGGGGGCAGTATAAAGGTGGGGTATAGGGAGCAGTATAGAGGTGGGGTATAGGAGCAGAATAGGGGTATAACGTCCATGGTCTCTTATGTTCCTCTCAGTTGGTGGCAGGTGGAGACATATTGGGCGGCTATTTGCAGGGTGGGCTCCTCTTCTCCCAGCAGGATGTGGAGTTTCCTCTCATCAT
>CM051235.1:4011354-4315999 GCA_027917425.1 Gastrophryne carolinensis
TCTCCTTCCAGTGGTCTAGTAGCCATAGCTGGAAATGTTATTACATGTAAGGAGGGCATCCCGGCCACTATAGATCTCCTTCCAGTGGTCTAGTAGCCATAGCTGAAAATGTTATTACATGCCAGGAAGGCATCAAGGCCACTTTTGAACGTTTTTACTGTATCCATCATTACTACCTCCTCTGGCAGCGAGTTCCATAGTCTCGCTGCTCTTACAGAGAAGAATCCCCTCCTATGTCGGTGGAGAAAACACCTTTCCTCTAACCTTAGTGGATGCCCCCGGGTTATAGTTACACTCCGGGGTATAAATAGATTGTGGGACAGATCCTTGTATTGACCCCGAATATATTTATACGTAGTTATTAGATCACCCCTCAATCGTCTTTTTTCTAGACTAAATAAACCTAACAATCTTTCCGGGTACTCTCGCCCCTGCACTCCTTTTATTAACTTTGTTGCCCTTCTTTGAACGCGCTCCAGTTCTGATATGTCCTTCTTAAGCACAGGTGCCCAGATCTGTACACAGTATTCCATATGGGGTCTGACCAGTGACTTGCACAGGGGTCACATGATGCTCTGGTCATGAGCACCTATGCCCCTCCTGATGCACCCCATATAGAGGGGTCACATGATGCTCTGGTCATGAGCACCTATGCCCCTCCTGATGCACCCCATGATCCTGTTTGCTTTGGCAGCAGCTGCCTGGCATTGATTACTACAGTTGAGCTTATGGTCAACTAAAACCCCTAGGTCCTTTTCCATTGTTGTTTTACCAAGTGTTTCTTTATTTAGTGTGTAATCTTGACACAGATTTCTCCTTCCCATGTGCATAACCTTACATTTATCTGTGTTAAACTTCATTTGCCATTTAACTGCCCATACTTCCAATTTATCTAAATCTGTTTGTAGCTGCCTGCTGTCCTCTTTTATTTTAATTACTTTACTCAGCTTAGTATCATCTGCAAAGATTGAGACTTTACGGTTTAATCCATACCCAATGTCATTTATATATATATTGAAGAGAATTGGTCCCAGAACTGACCCTTGTGGTACTCCACTGGTAACAGTGACCCAATCTGAGTGTGTACCATTGATAACCACCCTCTGCTTCCGATCACTAAACCAATTTCCCACCCATCTGCACACGTTTTCCCCCAGTCCAAGCATTCTCTTCTTTTGTACCAGCCTTTTATGTGGCACAGTATTGTTAGACACTTACCTTGTCGCCGTTCCGGGTCCCGCGGCGCGCTGTCGGGTGGGCCCCAGCGGGCTGCTGCTCGGCGGTCCCCGGGTCTTCCGTCCCCTCGGCACCGCCGTGGGGTCCTGGGGCTGGCGGCGCAGGACGCGGCTGGTGGCCGCGTCGCAGCCCGCTCCGCGCGGCTGCGCCGGCCTGCTGGGCTTCCGGGTGGCGTGGCGCTGCCTCCTCCAGGCGGGGGCGCGCCTGTCTCGCTTCGTGCTCGCGCGCGTGCGCGAGCACGTCTCTCTTATGCCTCCCGGCGGCGCTTTCCCCAGCGCGCCCGCCGGGGGCGAGTTTAAAGTGGCCACTCTGCGGCTGGATCCTGGGATCGGACCCAGGGACTGGTCGGCCTGTCTGGCCTGGGCCGTCCAGCTCCTGGGATGGATCCCATTATTATGTATGCACCAATCACTGTCCTTCCCTCCAATTGCCCCCTTCCTTAGTGGCCAGTATTCCCTATAAAGTATTACTGCTCCATTATCCCAGTGCCCGTTATAGCCTCTGGGTTCTGGATGTGCGTTACTGTGTCTCCTGTTATTATTTGGCTTTTGGACCTCGACTTCCCTTGCTTGCTGCCTGCCCTGACCTTTCGCTTGCCTGACCACGATTCTGCCTGACCCCTCTGATACCTCGCACCGTGACCTCCTGGATTTGACCTCGGCTCGTTTGACTACCCTTTGTTACCTCCTTCGGATACTACGCCCTGTGACCTCCTGGTTTGACCTCGGCCTGTATTTGGACTTCTGCCATCCGGCATCCTCATTCGGGATTCCCTGCCATTCATCTGTCTGCACCTTAAGCTGGTATCCTTTGCGCCCTATAAGTCCTGGGGGCAACCGACTGGGAGAGGCATTACCCGCGTCTCCTACAAGCGGGGGCTTGTCTATAGGCAGAAGAGGCGGTGGAGATTGGGGGTTACCAGCTCAAGACAGGCAGGTGTTCGGTACAGTCCTGACAGTATAACGGGCCAGAAGAATGGACCAAATCCTGGAACAGGTGCAAGCCTTAACAGCGGCGGTAGAGCACCTGGCTCATCGGGTTGCGGCCCAGGAGAACCGTCCTGCTCCTAACGTCCCCAGTCCTCAGGGGACTCCGGCCGCAATGTTTGTGGAACCAAAGATTCCACTTCCAGAAAAATTTCACGGCGACAGGGCAAAATTTGCCAACTTCCGGGACTCTTGCAAATTGTACTTCCAGCTCCGTCCTGTCTCCTCAGGGTCACAAGAGCAGAGGGTCGGCTTGATTATCTCCCTCCTTCAAGGAGATCCTCAATCCTGGGCCTTTAGTTTGTCATCCCAGGACCCTGTTCGTCTCTCTGTGGACAGTTTTTTCTCTGCGATGGAGGTTCTTTATGATGACCCCGACCCGACAAAGGGGCCACAGCTGATGCCAAGTTGCGTACTCTTCGCCAGGGACGCCGTCCAGCCGAAGATTATTGCTCAGAATTCCGTCGCTGGGCAGTAGATTCTCGCTGGAACAATCCTGCCCTCTGCGGTCAATTCCGGCTTGGATTGGCCGATTCCGTCAAGGACACCTTGGTGAATTACCCGGAACCTCAGACCCTAGATGAGTTAATGCACCTCGCCATCCGCATTGACCGTCGGCTTCGGGAAAGACGCCAAGAAAAAGGATCGCATGCTGAGACAGCTTCAAGGTCTGAGGCCCCAATTGCACAACCTTCGGAAGAGCCCATGCAACTGGGTGCCACAAGGCTCACTGAAGGCGAGAGACGACGACGCTTATCCGAGGGGCTCTGTCTGTACTGTGGTGGAACCGGCCATATGGTCAGACTATGCCCAAAGAAGCCGTCGGGAAACTCCAGAGCCTAGGGGGTTTCGAGGGGGCCCTCCTAGGCTGTAAGGTATCACCTCAAGTATCGTCTCCAGTTCTTATTCCAGTTCAGATAAAAATTAATTTTAAGTTTCTGAATTTGAAGGCTCTCCTAGACTCCGGAGCAGCTGGGAACTTCCTAGACTCTGAGCTAGCGCAGAGTTTAGGAATTATGATCCAGCCCTTGCCGACTCCCATCCGGGTCTCAGCCATTGATGGCACACCAGTGGCCGGGGGTTTAGTTCGGTTCAGAACCCCTCCTGTACAGTTCAAAGTGGGAGCCAATCACTCTGAAGTGATCAGTTTTCTGGTCTTGAGTATGCCTAGTACCCCTTTAATCTTGGGATTGCCATGGTTGCAGGAGCACAATCCCCAAATTGACTGGGTCTCAGGGCAAATCACAAAGTGGGGGCGCCAATGTTTTCAGAGCTGTTTAGAATTTCCGCTCAGGGTTGCGCATCTAGCTCCACTTGGAGTTCCCACTCCGTACTTAGAGTTTGCTGACGTCTTTTCTGAAAGGGCGGCAGACAAACTTCCTCCCCATAGACCATGGGATTGCCCTATTGAACTTCTCCCCGGTACCATGCCTCCCAGAGGGAGAATATTTAATTTGACCTGAACTGAAACCCTTGCCATGCGGGAATATATTGCCGAGAACCTAGAGAAAGGGTTTATTCGACCATCATCTTCCCCGGCAGGAGCAGGGTTTTTTTTTGTAGAAAAGAAAGATGGGGGACTCCGCCCCTGTATTGATTATCGGGGTTTAAATAACATCACTGTAAAGAATAAGTATCCCCTACCACTTATTGAGGGATTATTTACACAGGTGGTTGGGGCGCAGGTTTTTTCTAAACTCGATCTCCGGGGGGCCTATAACCTCATTAGAATTAGGCAGGGGGACGAGTGGAAGACGGCCTTCAATACCCTTGAGGGGCATTATGAGTATTTGGTAATGCCTTTCGGCTTGTGCAATGCCCCCGCGGTCTTTCAAAGTTTCGTTAACGAAATTTTTAGGGACTATCTTGGCCGTTTTGTGGTCGTTTATTTAGACGACATTCTGATTTTTTCTTCATCCCTCGATGAACATCGCAAACATGTGTGTTTGGTCTTGCAAAAACTCAGAGAAAACTGTCTATATGCTAAGTTAAAGAAATGTCAATTTGAAGTATCAGAGGTTCCATTTCTCGGTTACATTATTTCTAAATCTGGTCTATCCATGGATCAGTCTAAAGTGAAGGCAGTCTTAGAATGGGAGCAGCCCAGGGATCTGAAGGGCCTGCAAAGGTTTTTGGGCTTCGCTAATTTCTATAGGAGGTTCATTAAGAATTTTTCTGCCCTTGTTACACCATTAACCAATCTTACCAAGAAAAGCGGGTACCCCTCAGTTTGGCCTGTTCAAGCGGTCCAGGCCTTCGAGAATCTTAAAGGGGTGTTTAGTGCCGCTCCGGTCCTAGTTCATCCAGACGAGCAATTGCCCTTCTTTGTGGAGGTAGATGCTTCTGAAATTGCAGTAGGGGCGGTTTTGTCACAATATCGCGGGTCACCTGAACGCCTTCATCCATGTGCTTTCTTTTCCAAGAAATTCTCGGGGGCCGAAAGAAATTACGATATTGGCAACAGAGAATTATTGGCCATCAAGTTAGCCTTTCAGGAATGGAGACACTGGCTGGAGGGGGCTCAGTACCCAGTCACGGTCTTTACGGATCATAAAAATCTAGAATACATTCAATCTGCAAAGAGACTAACTCCAAGACAGGCCCGCTGGTCCTTGTTCTTTTCTCGATTTAACTTTTCTATAACCTATAAGCCCGGGTCCAAGAACGTTAAAGCGGATGCCCTGTCTCGGAGTTTTTCTTTCCCTGACTTACCTGAAAGGTTGGATTTTCCCATCTTACCCCACTCCCTAGTGGTAGCCGCTATCCAACCCCAACTTCCTGATCTAGCTCAGTTCCAGGCCGAAGCTCCTCCTGGAAAACCTGAGTCAGCCCAGTTTGTCCCTTCTACTTACCGTACTGCCTTTTTGTCCCATTTTCACGATACCAAAACAGCGGGTCATCCGGGGGTCAAGAAAACCATTGCCTTATTGACGCGCCAAGTTTGGTGGCCCTCTATTAGGAGGGACGTTCAAAAATTTGTCTCCGCCTGTAAAGTCTGTGCTCGAAGTAAATCTTTAAGACATTCTCCTGAAGGCCCACTCCTACCATTACCCATTCCTGCCTCTCCATGGACCCATCTGGCCATGGACTTTGTTACAGATCTTCCCCCTTCCCAGGGACATACTGTTATTTGGGTAGTTGTGGACCGCTTTAGCAAGATGGCTCATTTCATTCCTTTAAAAAAACTTCCCTTAGCCCAAACATTAGCTCAACTCTTCATCACTCACATTTTTAGAATCCACGGTATTCCCATAGACATTGTTTCGGATAGGGGGGTCCAATTTGTCTCCCGGTTTTGGAGGGCTTTCTGTACGAAGCTGGGTTTCACCGTCTCTCTTTCTTCGGCTTTTCATCCTCAGTCGAATGGACAAACCGAGAGAACAAACCAATCCTTAGAACAGTATTTGCGTTGTTTTACGGCTGATACCCAGACTGACTGGGCCTTCTTCTTACCATTTGCGGAATTTGCATTTAACAACGCTTTACATTCTTCCACGGGGGTTTCTCCTTTCCATTGTGTCTATGGCAAAGACCTGAAGTTTTCTGCCCTTCCGGACCAACCCTCTAGAGTTCCCTCCGTGGATGAATGGGTTTCCAAGTGGCCAGAGGAATGGGATAAGATCCAACAACATCTGACTAAGGCCGCTCTTCAACAGAAAAAATTTTCAGATCGCAAACGTTCCTCTAACCCTGGGTATAAGGTGGGAGACTGGGTTTGGCTTTCAACTAAGAACTTGGCCTTACGCCAGCCCTCCGCTAAGTTAGGGCCTAAATTTATTGGCCCCTTCCCCATAGCACGGAAAATCAATCAGGTCACATTTCAGTTAGCCCTCCCTTCGTCCATGAAGATTTGTAGATCTTTTCATGTTTCTCTTCTTAAGCCTGCTAGAAACCATGAACCCAATAGGCCCCCTAGTCCTGTGTTAGTCGATGGTCATCAGGAATTTGAAATCGCCCGGATTCTTGACTCCCGCCTTTTTAGGAACTCTCTTCAGTATTTAATTGACTGGAAGGGGTACGGCCCGGAAGAAAGATCTTGGGTTCCGGCCAGAGAGGTTCATGCGCAGAATTTGGTGAAGAGATTTCACAAGGAGAATCCTTTGAAACCCAGCTTGGAGGGTCCAGTGGCCCCTCCTCAGGGGGGGGGTAATGTTAGACACTTACCTTGTCGCCGTTCCGGGTCCCGCGGCGCGCTGTCGGGTGGGCCCCAGCGGGCTGCTGCTCGGCGGTCCCCGGGTCTTCCGTCCCCTCGGCACCGCCGTGGGGTCCAGGGGCTGGCGGCGCAGGACGCGGCTGGTGGCCGCGTCGCAGCCCGCTCCGCGCGGCTGCGCCGGCCTGCTGGGCTTCCGGGTGGCGTGGCGCTGCCTCCTCCAGGCGGGGGCGCGCCTGTCTCGCTTCGTGCTCGCGCGCGTGCGCGAGCACGTCTCTCTTATGCCTCCCGGCGGCGCTTTCCCCAGCGCGCCCGCCGGGGGCGAGTTTAAAGTGGCCAATCTGCGGCTGGATCCTGGGATCGGACCCAGGGACTGGTCGGCCTGTCTGGCCTGGGCCGTCCAGCTCCTGGGACCGATCCCATTATTATGTATGCACCAATCACTGTCCTTCCCTCCAATTGCCCCCTTCCTTAGTGGCCAGTATTCCCTATAAAGTATTACTGCTCCATTATCCCAGTGCCTGTTATAGCCTCTGGGTTCTGGATGTGCGTTACTGTGTCTCCTGTTATTATTCGGCTTTTGGACCTCGACTTCCCTTGCTTGCTGCCTGCCCTGACCTTTCGCTTGCCTGACCACGATTCTGCCTGACCCCTCTGATACCTCGCACCGTGACCTCCTGGATTTGACCTCGGCTCGTTTGACTACCCTTTGTTACCTCCTTCGGATACCACGCCCTGTGACCTCCTGGTTTGACCTCGGCCTGTATTTGGACTTCTGCCATCCGGCATCCTCATTCGGGATTCCCTGCCATTCATCTGTCTGCACCTTAAGCTGGTATCCTTTGCGCCCTATAAGTCCTGGGGGCAACCGACTGGGAGAGGCATTACCCGCGTCTCCTACAAGCGGGGGCTTGTCTATAGGCAGAAGAGGCGGTGGAGATTGGGGGTTACCAGCTCAAGACAGACAGGTGTTCGGTACAGTCCTGACAAGTATCAAATGCTTTAGAAAAGTCAAGATATATGATATCCAATGACTCCCCCTCATCCAATCTTGAACTTACCTCCTCATAAAAGCTGATCAGGTTTGTCTGGCAGGAGCGATTCCTCATAAATCCATGCTGATATGGAGTAATAAGGTCATTTTCCCCAAGGTGCTCCAGGATAGTATCCCTTAAGAAACCTTCAAACAGCTTGCCCACCACAGATGTTAAGCTTACCGGTCTGTAGTTCCCAGGTTCCCCCCTAGATCCCTTTTTGAGTATTGGCACCACATTTGCCAAGCGCCAATCCATCGGAACAAACCCTGTAGTTATTGAGTCCACAAATATTAGAAATAATGGCTTGTCTATTACTTTACATAACTCCCTTAAAACACGAGGATGTATGTCATCTGGTCCCGATGATTTATCAATTTTTATCTGCTTGAGACGGTGCCGGACTTCTTCCTTGGTTAGACCAGTGACATTTAATGGAGGGTTTCGGTTATTCCCCTGCATTTCACTCGGCATGTCAAATTCTTTTGTGAATATAGAAGCAAAGAAGTTGTTTGGTAAATTTGCTTTCTCCTCATTTCCCTCTATAGGGGTCCCCTCCTTGCTTTTCAGGGGGCCCACACCCTCAGGTTTGTACCTTTTACGGTCTATGTAGCTAAAGAATAATTTGGGGTTAGTTTTACTCTCTTTCGCGACCAGTCTTTCTGTCTCCAGCTTAGCTGCCCTTAGATAGATAGATAGATAGATAGATAGATAGATAGATAGATATGGGATAGATAGATAGATAGATATGAGATAGATATGGGATAGATAGATAGATAGATAGATAGATAGATAGATAGATAGATAGATAGAAAGATAGGTAGATATGGGATAGATAGATATGGGATAGATAGATAGATAGATAGATAGATAGATAGATAGATATGGGATAGATAGATATGGGATAGATAGATATGGGATAGATAGATAGATAGATAGATAGATAGATAGATAGATAGATAGATAGATAGGAGATAGATATGGGATAGATAGATAGATAGATAGATAGATAGATAGATAGATAGATATGAGATAGATATGGGATAGATAGATAGATAGATAGATAGATAGATAGATAGATATGAGATAGATAGATAGATAGATAGATAGATAGATAGATAGATAGATAGATATGAGATAGATAGATAGATAGATAGATAGATATGAGATAGATAGATAGATAGATAGATAGATAGATATGAGATAGATAGATAGATAGATAGATAGATAGATAGATAGATAGATAGATAGATATGGGGTAGATAGATAGATAGACAGATCGCAGGGAGCCAATAGGGACCGGACTGAGCGGAGTGTGACCTTTCCCCAGAAATCTGTCATTAAAGAGGAACATCGGAGGCCCTGGAGTTTAAATACGCTATGGCCATCAGAGTTCCACTCCTTGGGGCATCTAAAACTCCCCAGAATCCCTGTTTCACACACCTTTGCCCTGAAGCCCTCGCCACGTCTGTCGCCACGTGTGCCCCGGGCCAGGCATTTGTGAATGTTAGAAGGTAGTAGGGGATCCGGCCGCTAGCGCGCTCGGAGACGGTGGCTTTAGACGAAGGTGTGGAGGCTAATTTATTATTAGCGCCAGGTATCTGCAGATGGGTGCACTTACAGCGACCGCTAGTGGTCGCTATGATTGGCTATCGGGTGCTGTAACACCAGTACTGCGCTGCATGTGAGCGAACGGTAGCGAATGCTCAGACGCTATGCGACCCTGTTAGAGTCACTTACCAGACTTTCTTTGATAAATGTGGTATTGTGTACATCGCCCGGCGGTCACCGTTGCCAGTCGCTACCTGGCGCAATGGCTTGATGAATAACCCCCTAAGACGACATGACGTCAGCGGCCCCCGAGCGCGCTGATTGGACGAGTGGCCGTGCATTAGCCGTAGGACCAGGAACAGGTGATTTGGCTTCAGCGATCTGGAGGGTTTAACGCAGTGGGGGATAGAACCAAAATAGTCAAATCCTGGGTTTTGGTCCGCTTTAAGTTCTTTTTTTTACTCTTCCCCAATATCGTATCACATCCTGCGCCGCGTCGAATTATCTTTGCCATAAACAACATGTCAGCGTTCCCTCCGCGGATCGGCACGGGCCGTTTCCCACCTACCCGCTGTTATTTTTAAAGATCATCATTAAGCTGATGTAAGACGCGCGGCGACACGAGGAAGGTGTTGAATTCGCCGTCAGCCGAGCTTCTGTCTGGCCTCTGATAGAACAGCGGCATCGCAGGCGTCAGGAAGTGTTTGTTCTTCGCCGGTCATGACAAACGCGATGACAACGACGTCGCCTCCCGCTGCCATCGTCTCATTAAGGGAGATGTTTGCGCGCACACGCGTCCATTGTTTGGAGTTTGTTTTGGCTGCGAGGCCCAATTAAGATGTGATTAAAAGTTACCTTAGAAGAGCGAGATGGGAAGTTTAAGGGTGTTTGAGGAATTCATCAAAGAGGAACAACGCGCAGGAATTTCATTTCTCCATGTGGGCCTCCGAGCGCTCTGATTGGACGCGCAGCCGCTCATTCGTCGTAGGACCAGGAAAAGGTGAGTTGGCTTCAGCAATCTAGAAGGTTTCACGCAGTGGGGAATCCCCGATCTAGGGATAGGACTGAACCACGCGCAGGAATTTCATTTCTCCATGTGGGCCTCCGAGCGCTCTGATTGGACGCGCAGCCGCTCATTCGTCGTAGGACCAGGAAAAGGTGAGTTAGCTTCAGCAATCTAGAGGGTTTCACGCAGTGTGGAATCCCCGATCTAGGAATAGGACTTCTCCATGTGTTGTTCCTCTTCTTGGGATTCCCCGCTGTTGCATGGCCTGTTGCACGGCCAGGCGTTCCACCTGTATAAAGCAGCAATGCCAGCTTCCTTTATTCCAAAACATGTTAAAAGGCTCACAGGAAAGTGCAGATAATCCAATGTATGCGAAAATTCGCTACGCGTTTCGGAACCCACAGTTCCTTAATCATGCATCCTCTTACTACAATGGCATCACTTTTTTCTCTGCCCTAAAAGTAGTTTTCCCCCTTATGGGCTTTGTCTTGCGGGAGGTGGGGAGTCTGGGAGGGATGTGGTAGAGGTTTGATGTTTTCTTTCTATTTAAGTGATGCCGTAGTAAGAGGATGCATGATTAAGGAGCCGTGGGCTCCGAAACGTGTAGAGAATTTGCACATTTATTGGATTATCTTCACTTTGCTGTGAGCCTTTTAAACATGTTTTGGAATAAAGGAAGAATTTTTACCTGGATGCCGGCTGAATGATCAACACAAACTCGTCCTAAACCAAGGTCACTGATTCTGGTCCACTTTAAGAGCTTTCTTTTACTATGGTTACTAAGGTCACTGATTGGATGAGCGGCCTTCTCAGCCAATCAGCAAACACAATCTCACTCGGCTCCCTTCAGCTTGGTGAGTGAGTCTAAGCCGAGCAGAGCCGAACGGAGCCAAGTGCACCACCGGGTGCATCCCCTTCTCCACCTCTAGCGATGGCGCTGCCCATTCAGGAAGGCCTGGCGCACAGCTAAAGGAGAGCGAGGATGCGGCCGCTGTACTAAGCTGCGACAAAGGCTTCGGGAGAAGGTGAGTGGAACCGGGGGATCCAGGGGATCCTGAATTGGGATGGCCCTGGAGTTATTTAGTCTAAAAGACTCCAGGGCCTCTGAAGTTCCTTGTTAAAGTGGACCAAAACCCACGGAGATCGGCACAGGAATCTATAAGGTTCCTGGGCCAATTGATTCCCTCCCCCCGGGGCATCCGGAATCGGGATGCACCGCTGTGTGAAAACCCCCAAGGTCGCCCATAAACTCACCTTCATTACCGGTCCAACGACGCTTGCACAAGCAGTGGCCGCATCCCCGCTATCCCCCTAGCCTGGCACGGGCATGCTCCCTGTTAGAGGGTAGTGGGGGATGCGGTCGTCAGCGCGCTCAGATCCACTTGTATTAGAAGCTCCTGGACGAAGGGGCTCAAGCAAATCCGAGTGCGCTGATTGGATGAGCGGGCACGCAAGTTACCTTAGAAGAGCGAGATGGGAAGTTTAAGGGCGTTTGAGGAATTCTTCAAAAGAGGGACAACGTGCAGGAATGTCACTTCTCCGTGCATTGTTCCTCTTCTTGGGATGCCCCATCCCCCCAGGTCACCTGATCCACTCACCTAACTGTCATTCCCAATCCACAGACTCGTCCTAAGTAAAACAGAATTGATAACGGCCCAGCCAGTATATGACACAGGGGTTTATTCATCAAGGGATAGCGCCAGGTCGTGCGTTGTAGCGGCAGGTGAACGCCGGGCGCTGTACCCAATACTACATTTATGACGGGGATTCTGGTGAGCGAATCTAACAGCGCCATGTAGCGTACTATTCATATTACAGGCAGCTCAGTGTATAGAGCCTGGTATTACCTGTCGCTACCTGTCGCTTTCCCATACATTTCAATGGACGTTCCTTTTCTTCTGTTTAAACAGGGTTTTTTGTTTCTTATAATTTTTTCCTCTCAAATCATTGTGTCACCTCTCCCGGCCTAGAAAGAGTCATTTTTTAAAACTTTATTTAATTTTTTATGCAGAATTGTCCTTACAGGTCCGGCATTAAAGTCTTAATGTTACAATGTTACAACAATATCATTCCATGTGTTTTCGCTTTGTTACATACATCACATTCATCAATGCTGGCCAGGTTTCTATAGCGACTGAGGCGCTATGTTACAGCAGAGAATCACCGGTGGGTCAGCACTCCGTAAAATAAAGCATTTATTGGTGTCCTCATTAAAAGCATATAATCCAAAACAGCATAAAAACGTATGAAGATCAAAGGCCCAGACAGCGTTCTAACGCGTTTCGGACGCCGTTACGGTCCTTAGTCATAGATGATATGTTACAGCACCCGATACCCGCTCCCAGCGTCTACTGGTGTCTTACTCACCAGATTCGCTTTCATAAATGCGGTTTTGTGTACTGCGCCCGGCGTTCACCAGACGCTGCCTGCCGCTACGAGGCGCTACCTGGCGCTATCCCTTGATGAATAACCCCCATAGGCTTACTATCATTAGGTTGTGTAGTGTAGACTTTTTTTTATATTTTATATATTTTATATATTTTTTATATAATAAAGGTTATGCACATTGGGTAAGTATGTAACAAAGACATTAGTAAGTATATAAAATATAAATGATATAAGGTTGAGTATCCGTAATACATAACGCTGGGAAATTTTTTTGAGCTCTATGTTCCTTATGATTTTTCATGTTTTGAATGATTTTAGCAGTTTTACTGGGATGGATTCCATACACCAATAGATGGGATTCCAGGGCTACCCCACCTCTATGTCCTATTGTATGAGGCTGCACACTGATATAAAAATCAATTCATTTATTATTCCAAGAATTTCTGTAATAAACAATTCATGTAGTACACATATGAAATATAAAACATAGAAAACCACATATAACAATTGCTTGACAACACACAACATTACATCATAAAATCATTGCTCTAAAAACCTACAAAGTGGGGAGGACCTCACAGGGCTTTAATCAATTTAGATACACTTTGGTGGTCCTGACACCAGGATCAAATGTGTATAATTATTATGGCATATAGCCTATATAGAGAGCATACATATATAGGCGCTTAGCAGAGTAAAGTGCAAGTGCTTACTGAGTATATATCTCCTCTGACTCTAAACTGATGAATCAATACAAGATCCATAATTTCAGCAATCATAAGGTTTTTTTTTTTCTTCTCTGCCCTAAAAGCAGTTGCCCCCCCTCCTCCTTCCTTTTGTGGGCTTTGTCCTGAGGGAGGTGGAGAGTCTGGGAGGGGTGTGATAGAGGTTTGATGTTTTCTTTCTATCCAAGTGATGTCATAGTAGTAAGAGGATGCATGATTAAGGAGCTGCGGCCTCCGAAACGCGTAGCGAATTTGCACATTTATTGGATTATCTGCACTTTCCTGTGAGCCTTTTAAACATGTTTTGGAATAAATCTGTATACAGAGAATGGGCTGCCAGCACAGACCAACAAGACCCTCCCAAATCAGCCGCTCTACAGAGGCCCTTATTTATGAAGGAATAGCGACAGGTAGCGACTGGTGAGCGGCCGGTAATGACGGGCCCCGCCACGAGAACGCCGGCTCCCCACCACAATCACACATTTATCAAGCCGATCCTGCTTAGCGACTGAGATAGCGCCATATAGCGACTCATTCATCATTATTCCAGCCTCAGCCCACAGCGCCAGCGTCCGACCTTGAACAGCGACAGGTATGACCTCTCGCTACCTGGCGCTCTCCAATGCATTTCAATGGAACAATCTTTAAATATTAATAATTAATTGTTATAATTTTTTTTTTTTTTTTTTTAATGTGAAAAATTCTGTGACCACTTCTGCCATTTTAGTAATTTTTTTAAGGGAAAAAAAAAATTGTGCAGAATTGATATTACAGGTCTGATGTTAATGTATTCATATTACTAAATTAGTTAATTAGTTTCCAAAAATATGGTGGTTTGGGGGTTAAAAAACTACTTTTAACTCATCGCCGCCAGCGCTCTGGGGTTTAAACATGCATTTCACAGCGCTTGAATTTTTTGAGCCTGATTTTTTGATGAATATGGTGGGAGCCGGTCACTCTGACCAGTCGCTATCATGCGCACCCATACATCGCGGAACCTGTCAAATAGCGACTCATCACCTTGTATTCAACATTACTGCAAACCGACTGAGTCGCTATCAACAACCGAACAACGGGCAAGCACAGCGACTACTAGCGGGCGCTGTGAAAATACTGCTACAGTCGCACAACTGTCGCTACCTGCCGCTATTAATAAATTAGCCTCAGATTGTATATACAAATGTTTAAATGTTTTATTGTAATAGCCAAGACATACAAATTAAAATCAATTAAAAACTTATGTGCATGAGCTGGGGGACATAACGGACTAATATAAATATAAATACATATAACTACCAAAAATAAGTTTGAATTTCACCAATATATAAAGTATGCCCTGGGGTCTCCCCCTCAGAAAGTGCTAGTGCATGTGCGATAGATAGTGAGGCATATCAAGAGGCTGATTCATTAATAGCGACATGTAGTGACAGTTGAGCGACTGTAGCGGTATTTTCACAGCGCCCGCTAGTAGTCGCTGTGCTTGGCCGTTGTTCGGTTGTTGATAGCGACTCAGTCGGTGTGGCGTAATGTTGAATACAAGGTTCCGAGTCGCTATTTGACAGGTTCCGCGCTGTATGGGAGCGCATGATAGCGACTGGTCAGAGCGACCGGCTCCCACCATATTCATCAAAAAATCACACTCAAAAAATTATTGCGCTGTGAAATGCATGTTTAAACCCCAGAGCGCTGGCGGCGATGGGTTAAAAGTAGTTTTTTAACCCCCAAACCACCATATTTTTGGAAACCCCAATAAAAAAGTTTTTAAAATAATTTAGTAATATGAATACAATAATATCAGACCTGTAATATCAATTCTGCACAATTTTTTTTTCCCTTAAAAAAATTATCTAAAATGGCAGAAGTGGTCACAGAATTTTTCACATTTAAAAAAAAAAAAATGAATAACAATTAATTATGAATATTTAAAGATTGTTCCATTGAAATGCATTGGAGAGCGCCAGGTAGCGAGAGGTCATACCTGTCGCTGTTCAAGGTCGGACGCTGGCGCTGTGGGCTGAGGCTGGAATAATGATGAATGAGTCGCTATATGGCGCTATCTCAGTCGCTAAGCAGGATCGGCTTGATAAATGTGTGATTGTGGTGGGGAGCCGGCGTTCTCGTGGCGGGGCCCGTCATTACCGGCCGCTCGCCAGTCGCTACCTGTCGCTATTCCTTCATAAATAAGGGCCCAAGTAATTAATGTGCAAAAACCTATAAAAAGTATGAAAAGGATAATGAATAAGTGAAAGAATCAAAAATTAGATGGAAAAGGCACCTACATGTCCCTATATCATATAAGTGCACAGTGAAAGTGCTATGTGCAGATATGTGCAAAAAAGCAATAAAGAGGTGATAGGCTCCAGGGCATAAGTCACAATGGTAATAATATAATAGTCATGATTCAAAACATATTAACCATATTAAATGTTATAAAAATAAATGTTATTAAATGTTATCATAAAACAATGTACATTACCGCATAAAGAAGTCCTGGTCCACCACAATACTCAGCACACCAGCGCCACTTGTTTTGGAATAAAGGAAGAATTTTTACCTGGATGCCGGCTGAATAATCAAGGGATAGCGACAGGTAGCGACTGGTGAGCGAACGGTAATGACGGGCCCCGCCACGAGAACGCCGGCTCCCCACCACAATCACACATTTATCAAGCCGATCCTGCTTAGCGACTGAGATAGCGCCATATAGCGACTCATTCATCATTATTCCAGCCTCACCCCACAGCGCCAGCGTCCGACCTTGAACAGCGACAGGTATGACCTCTCGCTACCTGGCGCTCTCCAATGCATTTCAATGGAACAATCTTTAAATATTCATAATTAATTGCTATTAATGGTTTTTTTTTTTTTAAATGTCAAAAATTCTGTGACCACTTCTGCAATGTTAGATATTTTTTTTAAGGTAAAAAAAAAAAATTTGTACAGAATTGATATTACAGGTCTGATATTAATGTATTCATATTACAAAATGTTTTGAAAAACGTGTTTTTTTTTCTCCCAAAAATATGGTTGTTTGGGGGTTAAAAAAACTACTTTTAACCCATCGCCGCCAGCGCTCTGGGGTTTAAACAAGCATTTCACAGCGCGAGAATTTTTGGAGCGTGATTTTTTGATGAATATGGTGGGAGCCGGTCGCTCTGACCAGTCGCTATCATGCGCACCCATACAGCGTGGAACCTGTCAAATAGCGACTCCTCACCCAATATTCAACATTACGGCAAACCGACTGAGTCGCTATTAACTACAGAACAACGGCCAAGCACAGCGACTACTAGCGGGCGCTCTGAAATGCCGCTACAGACGCTCATCTGTCGCTACCTGGCGCTATCAATGAATCGGCCTCCCCTAGTCATGATTCAAAACATATTAACCATATTAAATGTTATAAAAATAAATGTTATTAAATGTTATCATAAAACAATGTACATTACCGCAATAAAGAAGTCCTGGTCCACCACAATACTCAGCACACCAGCGCCACTTGTTTTGGAATAAAGGAAGAATTTTTACCTGGATGCTGGCTGAATGATCAACACAAACTCGTCCTAAACCAAGGTCACTGATTCTGGTCCACTTTTAAGAGCTTTCTTTTACTATGGTTACTAAGGTCATTGATTGGATGAGCGGCCTTCTCAGCCAATCAGCGCACTTAATTTCACTCGGCTCCCTTGAGCACGGGGAGCGGCGGGCAGGCTGATTCATTACTAGCGCCAGGTAGCGACAGATGAGCGTCTGTAGAGCGGATTTCAGAGCGCTCCGTTAGTGGTCGCTGTGCTCGGCCATGAATCATTGTTTCAGAGCGCCTCAGTCGCTGTCCGGCATTGATGAATATGATGTGTGAGTCGCTATACGATGCTGTATGTGAGCGAACCGTAACGCCAGCTCAGTGCGACTAACACCACATTCATCAATGAAACGGCCGCAAACAGTGCCGGAGCTCAAAATCGAGTTGTTGTAGCCCAGAGCGCCAGACGCTGTGTGATTAAAGTCTGTTCTTGAACATGTATCCACCAGTAACAAAGCGAAAACACACGGAATGACATTGTTATAACATTGTAACATGACACTTTAATACCAGACATGTAAGGACAATTCTGCATAAAAATATTATTAATACAAAAAGTTTTCAAAAGTTTAATTTCCTTGCCCAGGATAAATGTCAGAAGGTTTGTGTTTTTTTTTTTTGGGGGGGGGGATTTGGGATCAGGAAAGGGATTTAAGGATGGTCCTTAGAAATGTATGGGAGAGCGCGAGAGGTAAGACGCAGCGCTCTGCAAGGATGAACGCCGGCGCTGTACGCTGAGCCTGGGATAATGATGAATCGGGCGCTACATGGCGTTGTTTCAGTCACTCACCAGATTCGGCTTCATAAATGTGTAATTGCTGCCGTGTCCGGCGTTCACCTGACGCTACCTGACGACTACAAGGCGCTACCTGACGCTAGAGCTTCATGAATAAGGCCCTTAGCCACCTAAGCCGAGCAGAGCCAAAGAGAGCCAAGTGCACCGCCGGGTGCCTGGCTTTTGGCTGTGGCGTGCCCACGCTGCCCATTAATAAAAGGCACAGCTAGAGGAGAGCGAGGATGCAGCCGCGGTGCTAAGCTGCGACAAGGGCTCCGGGAGAAGGTGAGTGGAACGGGGGATCCAGGGGGTGTCACACAGTGGGGCATCCTGAATTTTAGACTAAACAACTCCAGGGCCTCTGAAGTTCATTGTTAAAGTGGATCAAAACCCACGGAGATTGGCTCAGGAATTTCTAAGGTTCCTGGGGCAATCAATTCCCTCCCCCCGGGGCATCCATAATCGGGATGCCCCGCTATGTGAAACACCCCAGGTCGCCCATAAACTCACTTTTTTTACGGCCGCATCCTCACTACCACCCTGCTCCACTTTTAGCTATGGCGCTGCCCATTCATGAAAGGCCTGGCGCACAGCTAGAGGAGAGCGAGGATGCAGCCGCTGTGCTAAGCTGCGGCAAGGGCTCCGGGAGAAGGTGAGTGGAACGGGGGATCCAGGGGGTTTCACACAGCGGGGCATCCTGAATTGGAAGTGGAACTCGGATGGCCCTGGAGTCGTTTAGTCAAAAGCCTCCAGGGGCCTCTGAAGGACCAAAACCCACTGAGATTGACCCAGGAATCTATAAGATTCCCGGACCGGTCCAGAATCGGGATGCCCCTCTGTGTGAACCCCCCCAGGTCGCCCATAAACTCACCTTCCAACGACGCATGCGCAAGCAGCGGCCGCATCCCCGTTATCACCCTGCTCCACTTTTCGCTATGGCGCTGCTCATTCATGAAAGGCCTGGCGCACAGCTAGAGGAGAGCGAGGATGCAGCCGCTGTGCTAAGCTGCGACAAGGGCTCCGGGAGAAGGTGAGTGGAACGGGGGATCCAGGGGGTTTCACCCAGCGGGGCATCCTGTATTAGGAGTGAAACTCGGATGGCCCTGGAGTCATTTAGAGGCCGATTCATTAATAGCGCCAGGTAGCGACAGATGAGCGCCAGTAGCGTGATTTTCACAGCGCCCGCTAGTATTCGCTGTGCTTGGCCGTAGTTCGCTTGTTGACAGCGACTCAGTCGGTGTGCGTTAATGTTGAATACGGGGTTAGGAGTCGCTGTTTGACAGGTTCCGCGCTGTATGGGTGCGCCTGACAGCGAATGGCCATAGCGAACGGCTCCCAGCATATTCATTAACAAATCACGCTCAAAAAATTTTCGCGCTGTGAAATGCATGTTTAACCCCCAGAGCGCTGGCGGCGATGGCTTAAAAGTAGTTTTTTAACCCCCAAACAAGCATATTTTTTTATTTAAAAATTAAACAAGTTTTTCTTAACATTTTGTAATATGAATACATTAATATCAGACCTGTAATATCAATTCTGCACAATTTTTTTTTTTTTTTTTTTTTTTTACCTTAAAAAAAATATCTAACATTGCAGAAGTGGTCACAGAATTTTTGGCATTAAAAAAAAAAAAAAAAAAAACCTTAAAATCAATTAATTATGAATATTTAAAGATTGTTCCATTGAAATGCATTGGAGAGCGCCAGGTAGCGACAGGTCATACCTGGCGCTGTGATGGGATTAGCAGCGGCGCTGTTCGTTGCAGTCTGCTACATGATGAATCCCACGCTAGCTGACGCTCTCGCCGGCGCTAGCCTCATTTAGCGTGATAAATGCGTGATTGTGTCCGCCGCCTGGCGTTCTGGAGTCAGTAGCCGCCGATAGCTGGCGCTACCTGGCGCTAGTGAGACACTACCTGGCGCTATCCCTTGATAAATAAGGCCCTTAGTCTAAAAGACTCCAGGGCCTCTGAAGTTCCTTGTTAAAGTGGATCAAAACCCACAGGAATCGGCTCAGGAATCTATAAGGTTCCTGGGCCGATTGATTCCCTCCCCCCTGGGGCATCCAGAATGGGGATGCCCCAGTCCATCAGCACATGCGCCCGCACCCCCGCTATCCCTCTAGCAGGGCCCTGATTATAATCTTAATAAAAAGAATTACTAAAGAGAACCACCCGTCACCCTATGCTACCGGAACGGCCAGAAACAAATATATAGAGCAGGGCAAAAAAATCACAATGGTAAGAAGAAAAAAACTTAACAGTTACTATTAGTGATTATCAGTAAAAAAAAACCCAAAAAATAAAATAAATAACTTCCACCTATAAAATAAAATTAAAAATAACTTTCCCAACACCCTTGGTTGAACTTGATGGACATATGTATTTTTTCAACCGTACTAACTATGTATATATGTAACTATGGGCTTTATTCATCAAGGTATAGCGGCAGGTAGCACCTTGTGAGCGACAGGTAGCGTCATGTGACCGCCGGGCCCGGCACGCAATTTATGAAAGCGAATCTGGTGATCGCCTCTTACAGCGGCACGTAGCGACCGATTCATCATCACAGATGGCTCAGCGGATCCCCGCGGCGCTCTGGCTTCCAGATCCTGGCATCACCTGTCGCTACCTGTCGCTTTCCTATACATTTCAATGAACGTTATATTTATTTTCTTTAAACAGTGTTTTCTTTTAATATTATTTATGTTTTGTATGAAATCATCATGTGACCTCTCCTGACCTATTTAAATTCATTTTTGAAAACTTTTTTTTTAATTTTTTTTATTTTATGCAGAATTGTCATTACAGGTCTGGTACTAAAGTGTTAATGTCACAATGTAATAACAATGTAATTCCATGTGTTTTTAATCACAGACTTTAATCACACAGCGTCTGGCGCTCGGGGCTACAGCGACACAATTTTGAGCGCCGGCGTTGTGCGAGGCAGTTTTTTGGATGAATATGGTTTGAGTCGCTCACACTGACTAGTCGCTACCGTTCGCTCCCATATAGCGCTGTACTGGTGTTATAGCGACTCACACATCAAATTCATCAATGCCGGCCATGTTACTACAGCGACTGAGGTGCTCTGTAATAGCGACTCATGGCCGAGCAGAGCGACCACTAGCGCCGCAGTACAGACGCTCATCTGCCAGTACCTGGGGCTAGTAATGAATCCGCCTGCCCGACTATTTCAAATGCAGTGTTACAGAGTTATCAATGGATATTCTGAATACAATATACAATAGGAAAGCCCCGCCCCTGAGGAGCTTACAGTCTAAAGGAAATATAATATAGATATAAATTTTATATTTAAATATAATGCCAATTGAGGAATGCAAACCAATAGCTGAGCTCAACTGTCATTATGTTACCTCTGTATTAATAAGCTATTATCCAGCAAAGTCTTACAGTACTGTCTGTGTATTTTCCCTGTAAACCCTTAATTACAATATATGAACTTTTTCTCGTTTTCACAGCCGGATCCCCAGTTCTACATTTAACCCCGCGACTGGCATTTACTCACCTTACCTCGTTCTGCTGATCATCGCTGTGACGGACGCCCCGTGCGCCTGTGCACCGCCATCTTGAGGTTGGCAGTAATGCCGGCTGACAAATGGCTGGCGAGAGGCCGGGACGTCCAGCACCGGAAGTGACGCGCGATGACGCGGGCAGCGTTCGCGTCACCGCCCCGTCGCCGGCCCGGGGGGGATTCTTTCACTTTGCAGTGCTACTTAAACAGCTGTTTAGCAGACAAATGTCAGGCACCGCTCTCCTCCGCTCTCTCACTCCGGACACCGCTCTGAGGAAGGTTTTAAACTGAAACGCGTGTCCGCTCTCTCACTCTGGACACCGCTCTGAGGAAGGTTTTAAACCGAAACGCGTGTCCGCTCTCTCAATCCGGACACCGCTCTGAGGAAGTTTTTAAACCAAAACACGTGTCCGCTCTCTCACTCTAGACACCGCTCTGAGGAAGTTTTTAAACCAAAACGCGTGTCCGCTCTCTCACTCCGGACACCGCTCTGAGGATGGTTTTAAACTGAAACGCGTGTCCGCTCTCTCACTCCGGATACCGTACTGAGGAAGGTTTTAAACCGAAACACGTGTCCGCTCTCTCACTCCAGGCACCGCTCTGAGGAAGTTTATAAACCGAAACGCGTGTCCGCTCTCTCACTCCGGACACCGCTTTTGAACCGAAACACGTGTCTGCTCTCTCACTCCGGACACCGCTCTGAGGAAGGTTTTTGAATCGAAACACGTGTCCGCTCTCTCACTCCGGACACCGCTCTGAGGAAAGTTTTTGAACCGAAACACGTGTCCACTCTCTCACTCCGGACACCGCTCTGAGGAAGGTTTGAAACCGAAACGCGTGTCCGCTCTCTCACTCCGGACACTGCTCTGAGGAAGGTTTTTGAATCGAAACACGTGTCCGCTCTCTCACTCCGGACACCGCTCTGAGGAAGGTTTTTGAATCGAAACACGTGTCCACTCTCTCACTCCGCACACCGCTCTGAGGAAGGTTTTGAACCAAAACACGTGTCCGCTCTCTCACTCCGGACACCGCTCTGAGGAAGGTTTTTGAATCGAAACGCGTGTCCGCTCTCTCACTCCGGACACCGCTCTGAGGAAGATTTTTGAATCGAAACGCGTGTCCGCTCTCTCACTCCGGACACCGCTCTGAGGAAGGTTTTTGAATCGAAACACATGTCCACTCTCTCACTCCGGACACCACTCTGAGGAAGGTTTTGAACCAAAACACGTGTCCGCTCTCTCACTCCGGACACCGCTCTGAGGAAGGTTTTTGAATCGAAACGCGTGTCCGCTCTCTCACTCCGGACACCGCTCTGAGGAAGGTTTTTGAATCGAAACGCGTGTCCGCTCTCTCACTCCGGACACCGCTCTGAGGAAGGTTTTTGAATCGAAACGCGTGTCCGCTCTCTCACTCCGGACACCGCTCTGAGGAAGGTTTTGAACCAAAACGCGTGTCCGCTCTCTCACTCCGGACACCGCTCTGAGGAAGGTTTTGAACCAAAACACGTGTCCGCTCTCTCACTCCGGACACCGCTCTGAGGAATGTTTTGAACCAAAACACGTGTCTGCTCTCTCACTCTGGACACCACTCTGAGGAAGGTTTTTGAATCGAAACGCGTGTCCGCTCTCTCACTCCGGACACCGCTCTGAGGAAGGTTTTTGAATCGAAACGCGTGTCCGCTCTCTCACTCCGGACACCGCTCTGAGGAAAGTTTTTGAATCGAAACATGTGTCTGCTCTCTCACTCCGGACACCGCTCTGAGGAAGGTTTTAAACTGAAACACGTGTCCTCTCTCTCACTCCGGACACCGCTCTGAGGAAGGTTTTTGAATCGAAACGCGTGTCTGCTCTCTCACTCCGGACACCGCTCTGAGGAAGGTTTTTGAATCGAAACGCGTGTCCGCTCTCTCACTCCGGACACCGCTCTGAGGAAGGTTTTGAACCAAAACACGTGTCCGCTCTCTCACTCCGGACACCGCTCTGAGGAAGGTTTTTGAATCGAAACACGTGTCCACTCTCTCACTCTGGACACCGCTCTGAGGAAGGTTTTTGAATCGAAACGCGTGTCCGCTCTCTCACTCCGGACACCGCTCTGAGGAAAGTTTTTGAATCGAAACGCGTGTACGCTCTCTCACTCCGGACACCGCTCTGAGGAAAGTTTTTGAATCGAAACAAGTGTCCGCTCTTTCACTCCGGACACCGCTCTGAGGAAGGTTTTAAACTGAAACACGTGTCCTCTCTCTCACTCCGGACACCGCTCTGAGGAAGGTTTTTGAATCGAAACGCGTGTCTGCTCTCTCGCTCCGGACACCCCTCTGAGGAAGGTTTTTAAATTGAAACAAGTGTCCGCTCTCCCACTCCGGACACCGCTCTGAGGAAGTTTTTGAATCGAAATGCGTGTCCGCTCTCTCACTCCGGACACCGCTCTGAGGAAGGTTTTAAACCGAAACGCGTGTCCGCTCTCTCACTCCGGACACCGCTCTGAGGAAGGTTTTAAACCAAAACGCGTGTCCGCTCTCTCACTCCGGACACCGCTCTGCGGAAGGTTTTTGAACCGAAGCACGTGTCTGCTCTCTCACTCCGGACACCGCTCTGAGGATGGTTTTTGAGCCGAAACACGTGTCCGCTCTCTCACTCCGGACACCGCTCTGAGGAAGGTTTTAAACCGAAACACGTGTCCGCTCTTTCACTCTGGACACCGCTCTGAGGAAGGTTTTAAACCAAAACACGTGTCCTCTCTCTCACTCCGGACACCGCTCTGAGGAAGGTTTTTGAACCGAAGCACGTGTCTGCTCTCTCACTCCGGACACCGCTCTGAGGAAGGTTTTTGAGCCGAAACACGTGTCCGCTCTCTCACTCCGGACACCGCTCTGAGGAAGGTTTTAAACCGAAACACGTGTCCGCTCTTTCACTCTGGACACCGCTCTGAGGAAGGTTTTAAACCAAAACACGTGTCCGCTCTCTCACTCCGGACACCGCTCTGAGGAAGGTTTTAAATCAAAACGCGTGTCCGCTCTCTCACTCCGGACACCGCTCTGCGGAAGGTTTTTGAACCGAAGCACGTGTCTGCTCTCTCACTCCGGACACCGCTCTGAGGAAGGTTTTTGAGCCGAAACACATGTCCGCTCTCTCACTCCGGACACCGCTCTGAGGAAGGTTTTAAACCGAAACACGTGTCCGCTCTTTCACTCTGGACACCGCTCCGAGGAAGGTTTTAAACCAAAACACGTGTCCTCTCTCTCACTCCGGACACCGCTCTGAGGAAGGTTTTAAACCGAAACGCGTGTCCACTCTCTTAATCCAGACACCGCTCTGAGGAAGGTTTTTGAATCGAAACTTGTGTCTGCTCTCTCACTCCGGACACCGCTCTGAGGAAGGTTTTAAACCAAAACGCGTGTCCGCTCTCTCACTCCGGACACTGCTCTGAGGAAGGTTTTTGAATCGAAACACGTGTCCACTCTCTCACTCTGGACACCGCTCTGAGGAAGGTTTTAAACTGAAACGCGTGTCCGCTCTCTCACTCCGGACACCGCTCTGAGGATGGTTTTAAACCGAAACGCGTGTCCGCTCTCTCACTCCGGACACTGCTCTGAGGAAGGTTTTAATCTGAAACATGTGTTCGCTCTTTCACTCCGGACACCGCTCTGAGGATGGTTTTAAACCGAAACGCATGTCCGCTCTTTTACTCCAGACACCGCTCTGAGGAAGGTTTTAAACCGAAACACGCACCAGCAGATGCAGCAGATCCCAGCGCATACTACAGCTAGACCTGTTTGGACTTTTCCATGTGCAGCATTCAGCACAATAACAAGGGCCTCTTAACAATTCTCCAGGTATTGCAACACTTTACAAACTTTACAAATGTTTCAACTTTTATATACCAACCATCTGATATGCTGAATAGATTTCCAACACTGTGTTCTCCTCACAACATAAGAAGCCGCATCGTGCATACAGTATCCGGGTCTCAGAACTTTTGTGTATATTCTAAATATTAATTGTGATTTTGGTATATAGTGTTTCCCCTACCTTATGTATTATATACCCTCAAGTGTACCTCAAATCCTCAATGTGTGATTAACCTGACTGTACATAAATAAATTATTTTTTTTATCTGCATCCAATACTAGTGTTAGGTGTGCATTTATAATTAGTTCCTTAATATAAATATAAAACAAATATAAAGAGAAGGGCAAAACATCACAATGGTAATCGTCATATATTTTTGTTAATAAAAGTCATCAATAAAGGTGAGTAATCAATAAATACAGGCTGATTCCTCACTAACGCCAGGTAGCGACAGATGAGCGTCTGTAGCGGCATTTTCAGAGCCCCCGCTAGTAGTCGCTGTGCTCGGTGAGTCGATAGTTTATAGTGACTCAGTCGCTGTGCAGTAATGATGAATACATTGTGAGGAGTCGCTATTTAACCAGTACAGTGCTGTATGGGAGCGCATGTTAGCGACTGCTCATAGCGACCGACTCACACCATATTCAGCAAAAAAACAGCCTCACACAACTCCGGCACTGAAAAATGCTTCTCTGAAGCCCAGAGCTCAGGAGGCGGTGTGATTAAAGTCTGTTTTTCAGCATCTATCCACCAGTAACAAAGCGAAAACATATGGAATTACATTGTAACAACATTGTAACATGACACTATAATGGCAGAGCTGTGATGTCATTTCTGCAGATATATATAAATTGAAATATAAAAATCTGTTTAAAGAGAAGAAAAGTATCGTCCATTGAAATGTATGGGAGTGCGACAGGTAGCGATAGGTCATACCTGGCGCTGTGCAAGGCTGAACGCCGGCGCTGTTCGCTGAGGCTGTGAAAATGATGAATCAGACACTACATGGCGCTATCCCAGTCGCTAAACAGATTCTGCTTAATAAATGTGTAATTGCTGCCGTGTCCGGCGTTCACCAGTCGCTACCTGTCGCTACCTCTCATTAACCAGCCGCTACCTTACGCTATCCCTTCTTATATAACCCCCTTAGTGAATTTCCATGGCCGGGCTTATATAAGCCTATTTCGATGCTGGGCTAAATCACTGCGCAGCCCAATAATCTGACGTAAAGGCTCAGGAGAAAGCACGAAACCCCAGCAACGGTGGTAAATCAGGATAAAATACTGCTGGGAGGACAGATAAGAGGGAGCCGAGGATTAGTGTGAGGACAAGGAAATAATTGTGAAAGGAGGCGGCATTAGAGGGATGAGTAATGCAGAGATAATGCCGGTCCCTGTCCTCTGCCATGAGATGAGGCCGGCGATGCGTCCGGCGCGGCAGCCATGGATATTGATGTCGGTAAAGGTGAAAGTGTTCGGAGCTTTCTCGTATTTAGATGAAAGCCGCTCTGCTCCTGTGATGGGCTCTGAGACGAGGGCGCAGGAGGGCGCAGGAGGGCGCACAAGGCGCTGCGTGGGTTAAACCCATGAAATCATCTAAAATCAGAAAACATCTTCTTTGTGAGAATAACAGTGAGTGTCACACAAAGAATATGGTGGTTATATAAGAAGGGATAGCGCCAGGCAGCGTCTGGCACTGTAGGCAAAACCACATTTAAGAAAGCGAATCTGGTGAGCGCCTCTAACAGCGCCATGTTGCGTCACATGTATTATTACAGGCAGGTCAGTGTATAGCGCCTCTAACAGCGCCATGTAGTGTCACATGTATTATTACAGGCAGCTCAGTGTATAGCACCTCTAACAGCGCCATGTTGCGTCACATGTATTATTACAGGCAGCTCAGTGTATAGCACCTCTAACAGCGTCATGTAGCGTCACATGTATTATTACAGGCAGGTCAGTGTATAGTGCCTCTAACAGCGTCATGTAGGGTCACATGTATTATTACAGGCAGGTCAGTGTATAGCGCCTCTAACAGCGCCATGTTGCGTCACATGTATTATTACAGGCAGCTCAGTGTATAGCACCTCTAACAGCGTCATGTAGCGTCACATGTATTATTACAGGCAGGTCAGTGTATAGCACCTCTAACAGCGCCATGTAGTGTCACATGTATTATTACAGGCAGGTCAGTGTATAGCGCCTCTAACAGCGCCATGTTGCGTCACATGTATTATTACAGGCAGCTCAGTGTATAGCACCTCTAACAGCGTCATGTAGCGTCACATGTATTATTACAGGCAGGTCAGTGTATAGCGCCTCTAACAGCGCCATGTAGCGTCACATGTATTATTACAGGCAGGTCAGTGTATAGCGCCTCTAACAGCGCCATGTAGTGTCACATGTATTATTACAGGCAGGTCAGTGTATAGCACCTCTAACAGCGTCATGTAGCGTCACATGTATTATTACAGGCAGGTCAGTGTATAGCGCCTCTAACAGCGTCATGTAGTGTCACATGTATTATTACAGGCAGCTCAGTGTATAGCGCCTCTAACAGCGCCATGTAGCGTCACATGTATTATTACAGGGAGGTCAGTGTATAGCACCTCTAACAGCGTCATGTAGCGTCACATATATTATTACAGGAGGCTCAGTGTATAGCGCCGGCGCTCTAGGCTCAGTAGCGCCATGTAGCACCTATCGCTCAGCGTCGCTCTCCCATACATTTCAATGGGGCTTCATTAGTTGTGTATAAACAGCGTGTTTGGCAGTTCAAATAATTGTGTGACGTCTTCTGGCTGCAAACAAACACTTTTATACATTTTTGTACATTTTATATTTTTATGTAGAATTGTCATTACAGGTCTGGTATTAAAGTGTTAATGTCACGGTGTTATAACAATGTCATTCCATGTGTTTTTGCTTTGTTACTGGTGGATATGTGTTCAAAAACAGACTCTAATCACACAGCATCTGGTGCTCTATGCTACAGCGCCCAGCTTTAGAGCGCCGACGCTGTGTGTGTGTACTTTTTTGATAACTATGGTGTTGAGCGCCGAGTGCCGGACGCACTGAGCTGGCGCTACCTCTCGCTCGCTGCAGCGCTGTACTGGTGTTAGAGCGCCCAGCACACATCACATTCATCAATGCCGGCCAGGTTACTACAGCGACTGAGGCGCTCTGTTACAGCGTCTACTAGCGGCGGCTCTAATCGCCGCTATACAGACGCTCATCTGCCGATACCTGGCGCTAGTAGTGAATCAGCCTCAATATGTTACTATTACTATATTAAACTGCGTATTGCTATTAATTCTGAAATAAAAAAACATATATATGCTGTACCTGACATTTCGTTAATAAAATGAGTTGAGAAAAAAAAACTTTTTATTCTTTTCATTGTAATGGAACACGTGTCCTTGTCATCTAGATACAGAAAATATACGCACTGGAAAAAAACAACAACGATAACAACGATCTATTGTCAATTAGAATATAAAAAGCGAAACAATGGAATAGTAATGAAACAAATAAAAAATAAAACAATGATAAGCAAACGTCTAGACAAAGAAAAAGCCAGCGGATAGAAGAAATAAGTCAAAACATGTAACAATATATAAGAGAAGCCAGATGCAGGTAACAGGCTTTGTTTCCCCCTCCTCCACATCTTCTTCCTCCGATACAAAGAATCTATTTTCGTTCAACTAAAAGTTTCAAACAATAAAGAAAAAAATAGAAAATCAACCAGCACAACGGGGAGGCTGCGGGTACGAGGAGAATGATTTAGATGATGATAATCCACAAAGAACTCGCAGTACAAAGCAAGTGAAATTCTAGTCCGAGCAAGACATAGGCGGCCATATTTACTTCCAGACTGATTCATTACTAACGCCAGGTATCGGCAGAGAGAGCGTCTCTTAGAGCGACCGCTAGTAGACGTTGTAAGCGGGTATCGGGCGCTGTAACAGAGCGCCTCAGTCGCTGTAGTAACCTGGCCGGCATTGACGAATGAGATGTATGATGCGCACTCTGATACCAGTACAGCGCTGCAGGGAGCGGGAGGTAGCGGCAGCTCAGTGCGACCCACTCTCAGCGACTCACACCATATTCACCAAAAAAACACACACACGGGGTCGGCGCTCTGGATCTGGGCGCTGTAGCATAGAGAGCCAGACGCTGTGTGATTAAAGTCTGTATTGAACACATATCCACCAGTAACAAAGCGAAAACACATAGGCCTTTATTTATGAAGGAATAGCGACAGGTAGCGACTGGTGAGCGACCGGTAATGACGGGCCCCGCCACGAGAACGCCGGCTCCCCACCACAATCACACATTTATCAAGCCAATCCTGCTTAGCGACTGAGATAGCGCCATATAGCGACTCATTCATCATTATTCCAGCCTCAGCCCACAGCGCCAGCGTCCGACCTTGAACAGCGACAGGTATGACCTCTCGCTACCTGGCGCTCTCCAATGCATTTCAATGGAACAATCTTTAAATATTAATAATTAATTGTTATTAATGTTTTTTTTTTTTTTTTTTTTTTTTAATGTGAAAAATTCTGTGACCACTTCTGCCATGTTAGATAATTTTTTTAAGGTAAAAAAAAAAAAAATTGTGCAGAATTGATATTACAGGTCTGATATTAATGTATTCATATTACTAAATTATTTACATTTTTTTTTTTTTTTTGGTTTCCAAAAATATGGTGGTTTGGGGGTTAAAAAACTACTTTTAACACATCGCCGCCAGCGCTCTGGGGTTTAAACATGCATTTTACAGCGCGAGAATTTTTTGAGCGTGATTTTTTGATGAATATGGTGGGATCCAGTCGCTCTGACCAGTCGCTATCATGCGCACCCATACATCGCGGAACCTGTCAAATAGCGACTCGTCACCTTGTATTCAACATTACTGCACACCGACTGAGTCACTGTCTACAACCGAACAACGGCCAAGCACAGCGGCTACTAGCGGGCGCTGTGAAAATACCGCTACAGTCGCTCAACTGTCGCTACCTGCCGCTATTAATGAATCGGCCTCCCTGAATAACATTGTTATAACACTGTGACAATAACAGTTTAGTGCCAGACCTGTAATGACAATTCTGCATAAAAATATAAAAAAATACAAAAAGTTTTTAAAAAATGACTCTTTCTAGGCCTGGAGACGTCACACAATGATATGATGTAAAAAAAAAAAAAAAAACCCTGTTTAAAGAGAAGACGCACTGAGCTGAGCTGGCGCTACCTCTCACTCGCTGCATTGCTGTACTGGTGTTAGAGCCCCAACATACATCACATTCATCAATGCCAGCCAGGTTACTACAGCAACTGAGGCTGAGACTACTACAGCGACACAGTGGTATAACATATGTCATTCCATATAAAAAATTCTAAGCCAGGAGATGTCATACAATAATTTGTTAAAAAAAAAAAAGGAAACCCTATTTAAAGAGAAGAAAAGGAACGTCCATTGAAATGTATGGGACAGGTAGCGACAGGTAATACCTGCCGCTCTGGAAGCTAGAGCGCCGGCGCTATACACTGAGATGATGAATCGGACGCTACATGGCGCTGTTAGAGTCACTCACCGGAATTGCTTTGATAAATGTGGTTTTGCTTACAGCGCCCGGCGTTCACCGTTCGCTACCTGCCGCTATCCCTTGATGAAGGGGGGGGAGTTATTACATTATAAATAATTATTACATTATTTATATCATCGTGATTTACAGCCTTTTAGAACCTCTCAGTCCTTTTTTGGTACAGACGTGGGAGTTATCTCTCCATCGCAATAGCGTGATGCAACGCTCGTCATGCTATTGCGATGGAGAGATAACTCCCACATCTCTACAAAAAAAAGGACTGAGAGGTTCTTTCTATTCAGTTAACATTACATCCGGATCACGTGAGAGCAGATCCCGCGTTGTGCTGCCTCTAAAACCGATAGTTTCCTTTTATTTTATTTTATTTATTTTTTTTGCCCCAAGTTGTGGCACGTTAAAGAACGTCAGCCCGGTCCTGTCACTTCTCCTTTAAGAGCAGCCGAGCGCGAGGCCATTTTACACGCCTATCGCTTTGCTCCTGACACGAGATTAACAACGTTCCATCTTAATATATTTAGTGGTGCCGGAGTCCCTCAGTAATAAAACGGTTTTAATTTATAAAGATAACAATGTACTTAGCGCCGCGCGCCGCTCGGAATGTACATTAATAAATGACGGAGATCTCATCGGATCTTGGCAGCCGCGCCCGGGGAAGATAAAATGATTTGTGCAACGGCGTGAAAGACCTGGCAGCGCTGCCGGAGCATTTTTCACCGGCCGCCTTCCCTCTGCTCCGTAATCGTTACATAGATCTCCGGAAGTTTCTGCTCTTCTGAAAACATGGGAGCAACTCTGGGGTAAAAAAAATGGATGAGAGTGATCTGCATGGCCCCTCATTTTTCTATAATGGGTGGAGCAGGGTAAAACTCCGGAACAGGTTAAACTCGTGTCCACCAAGGGCTACATCAGCATTCTCATGGCCCTCAAAAGGGACAATCATTCAAGGGACCTCTGTGTTAGTGCCCATTTATACGAATAGTTCAAGGCACTTAGATGATTATTTCCTCATCCAGAACAACGAATATAGGCGCGCCACAGGGTTGTGTTCTGTCTCCCCTTCTCTTTTCTATATGCACAAATGACTTCAAGTCCTCAGACCCATCAATCAAAATCATCAAGTACGTGGATGACACCACCCTGGTAGGCCTCATCAACGACAATGATGAGTCTCCCTACCGAACGCAAGTAAAAAACCTGGAAACCTGGTGCGAAGGAAACAACCATATCCTGAACATCCAGAAAACGGTCAAGGCGATCCCACCCGACGCACCTTCCCATTTCCATAGGTATAGGTGAGGTCAACATCACTACCAGTGCAAAATTTCTCGGCACTGTGATTACGGAAGACTTGAAGTGGAGTAGGCAAGCCACCGGCGTCCTGAAGAAGACTCAACAGAGACTATACTTCCTAAGACAACTTGAAAAATACGGAATGTCTAAAAGGATCCTAAAGACCTTTTACAACGGTGCAGTAGGCTCACTCCTGAGCTCCTCCTTCACTGCCTAGTATTGCGGGATCACAGCCAAGGACAAGAACAGGCTGAAGAGGATCACCAGGACTTCCGAGCGGATCATTGGATGTCCCCTACCTGCCCTGGAGGAACAATTCAGGGGAAGGATCCGCTCAAATGCAAAAAGATTAGCTGAGGACCCTACACACCCAGGTCATTCCTTCTTCAAACTCCTGCCCTCTGGAAGGAGGTACCGGACTCTCTCGAGCAGGACCTCTAGGTACAAAAACAGCTTTTTTCCTCTGGCCGTTAAGGCGCTAAATAACCAACTCTAATTAACCTGCCGCGAACCTCCAGTCTCCAATGTGTTACTAGTTAAGAAGAACGCCATATGTAACGACTGCTCAAATGTATAATATGCATGACATGCTAAAGCTCTAATGGAGAACCTCCCTTCCAAAAAATATTCCTTGCATGTATCCTGTACTTACTTGGCGATCAATAAAGTATTCAGTATTCAGTATGATAGTGCCCATAATAAATGTAAAACAAAATGAAAACACAACATTCTAACGTAATGGTTGCAGGCATAGAAATATTTGTGGGACAGAGGCAGGTGTATAATAATTTTACTAGTATAATTTTGACCAGGAGAAATGTAGATGCGGAATTATTTTGCCCAGGACAGGTGTCGGTACAAATTATTTTGCCCAGGACAGATGCAGACCCTGGATAATTTTGTCCAGAACAAATGCAGATGCCGAACAATTTTGCCCAGGACAGATGTCGACGCAGAATAATTTTGCCCAGAACAAATGCAGATACAAAATTATTTTGCCCAAGATAGCTGCAGATGCAGAATCATTTTGCCCAGAACAGATGCATATGAAAAGAATTTTGCCCAGGACAGGTGCATGCCTTTCCTGCCCATGACAGGCCAGGAATTTGCCCAGGAGAGATGTGGATACAGAATTTATTTACTCCCAGGACAGATGCAGATGAGAATTATTTTGCCCAGGACTGATGCATACGCAGAATCATTTTGCCCAGAACAGATACAGATGAAAATTAATTTTGCCCAGGACAGACGCATGCTTTTTCTGCCCATGACAGCCCAGGAATTTTCTTGCTCAGGAGAGATGCGGATGCAGAATTATTTTGCCCAGGGTTGAAGTATACCAGAATTAATTTGCCCAGAAAAGGTGCAGACTCTGTATAATTTTGTCCGGAACAAATGCAGATGCCGGAGAATTTTGCCCTGAACGAATGCAGATGCTGAACAATTTTGCCCAAGACAGATGCAGATACAGATTATTTTGCACAGGGCAGATGTTGATGCAGAATAATTTTGCACAGAATAAATGCAGATGTAGAACAATTTTGCTCACAGAAGATGTAGACGCAGATTTATTTTGCCGAGGATGGATACAAATGCGGAATCAAAACAGATGCAGATGATAATTATTTTGCCCTGGTCAGATGCATGATTTTTCTGCCAATTTTCTTGCCCATGAGAGATGCAGACACAGAATTATTTTGCCCAGGACAGATGCAGACACAGAATTATTTTGCCCAGGACAGATGCAGACACAGAATTATTTTGCCCAGGACAGATGCAGACACATTATTATTTTGCCCAGGATAGATGCAGATACATTATTATTTTGCCCAGGATAGATGCAGACACATTATTATTTTGCCCAGGGTAGATGTATGATTTTTCATACATCTGCCCATGGCAGTCCAAGAATTTTCTTGCCCAGGTGAGATGCAGAATTATTTTGCCCAGGACAAATACAGACACAAAATCAGTTTGCCCAGAGCAGATGCAGATTAAAATTATTTTGCCCAGGACAAATGCATGCTTTTCCTGCCCATGACAGCTGTGGAATTTTCTTGGCCAGGAGAGATGCCGATGCAGAATTATTCTGCCCGGGACAGATGCAGACACAGAACTATTTTGCCCAGGAATTCTCTTGCCCAAGAGTAAAGATGAGCGAACCTAACCGGTCAAACCCAGTTTCAACCCCAATTGCAGGAAAATTTGGTGTGAAGTTTGGGTTTGCGGTGAGGCACTGAAGACGAACTTGGTGGGGAAGTGGCAGGGATCAGGGGGAGGAGTATAATGATGTAGCTTTGGACAGGACCTGGCAATCAGGCAACAAGGAAGGAACATGGTCAGAGCAGGAGCGTACTTCTGGCCCTGGCAGAGACAAAGAGCCGAGCCAAGGTAGGACCAGATCGTCTGCAAAACGGCACAGGGCTAGGTCTGCTGGAATGGTCCGCTCAGGAGCAGGTGACAGTGACACTGATGCTGCTTGTGCAGACTCCAGAAAAAAGCCTGCCAGAGGAGGGGCAAAATCTGGTAGGGGTGGTGGTGGACATTCTAGATCTTCCCTGGAAAACAAAACCTAGCACAGTGCCAGATCTGCAAGCAGAACGTAAGCCGTAGCCAGGACACAAATCTTGGACTGGGAACTATGGCTCTACATAGGCACCTGGAGCAGCATCACAAAGCTGCGTGGGACAATCTAAATGCCCTGCTTCAATTTCGAGGAAGCCAATCCTGTTGCTACCCCTTTCAAAATGGGTTAATTTTTCGAGTGCTTGTCAGCTACGACCAGAGCCAGGCCTACACAAGGCCTACAACACAACCAGAGGTCTCCTGTCCTTTGGCCTAGTCGTTAAAATCTGTGCCTCTGCTAATGCTATCACCAGCCGCACCCCTGCTGCCATCTAACACCAGCCCTACACAACCACCACAGGTTTCCTGTCCATCTGCCTAGTCTTTAAGTACTGCTAATGCCACCACTACCACCAACCGCACCTCCCCTGCCACTCTCTGCTACTACTAGGCCTACACAACCATTGCAGGTTTTCTGTGCTATGGCCTAGTCCTTCTTCAACAGCTGCAGCCTCTGCTAATGCTGCTACTACTACTACCACCAACAGCGCCTCTGCTGCCAGCCTGCCACCCGCTGCTACTTCCATGCCAACACATCCACAGTTTAACCCTGTGATGCCCAAAATGGGCACATTTTTCAGCGCTTGTAAAAAGCCATTGCTTCTTCTTCAGCTAAAATTTAAGGGTGCCAATGCCGCTGCCACACCCTGTTACAAGTGGGGAAATTTTTTGAGGGCTTGCCCACTACTGCCAGTCCTACACAACCGCAGTTTAACCCTGTGATGCCCAAAATGGACAAATTTTTCAGCGCTTGTAAAAAGCCATTGCTTCTTCTTCAGCTATAATTTAAGGGTGTCAATTCCGCTGCTACCTCTCGTTACAAATTGGATAATTTTTTGAGGGTACGCTCACTACTGCCAGGCCTACCCCATCGCAGGTCTAAACTTTGTGATGCCCAAAATAGGTACACTTCTCAACGCTTGTAAGAAACTATTACTTCTTTTCACTTTCCAGAATCGACAACCCTTTTGCTTCGCCTCATTTTGCATGTGCTTTAAACTATCAAAGACAGCTGCAGGCTATTGAAATGCTAATTAGGCCATGAGTGATTTGTTTGCTAATAAGCCGCAGCCAATTGAAACGTGAATTAGTCCACTAAAACATTTTTTATATATCCTTGGGTAACTTTAGAGTGTTATAAAGGACTTTTAGGGCCAGCAGGCATTTTTTTCCATGCGTTTTAGACTAAAGTTCATCGCAAACTAGTTCGGTCTGAACCAGACTTTTTCGGAAAAGTTTGTTGAACCGTACTTTTTAAAAGTTTGTTTATTTCTACTTATCACAAAAAGGGCCAGCAATCCCTATGTGCAGCCAGGCATGGGTGAGATAACATGGCTATCCAATTTCTCTTGCGTACAGCGTATTGTACAGCATTGTGTAGTAATGCATTTGCAAGTAGAGTACCTGTACTTAGATAGGAAGGAAAAGAAGTATGTGGAGGCATACTAGGTGAGGTGGATTGACAAGGCCATTAGGAAGCATTTGGTCATTCCACATAGAGCTCTGCCCTATGATGAGGAAAAGCATTTTTGCCCTATAAGAGGCACTTATTTTTCCCCGAGGGTGAATATCAGTACGCCTTATAGGGTGATTGTAAAAAAAAAAAAAACTTACATTCCCTGGCTCCCCCACTGCCCGCCGCCCTCGTAGTTGCTGGTACCCGCCACGTACGTAGCTGCAAGTTCAGAGCAAGCTGGCCCCGGGCCCCAGGTGGGATCTTGCGGTGGCCACGGAAGCAGCGGTCAGCAGCCGCATGTTGGGAGTTCGGGCCCGGAACTGGCTCGCATCAAACCCATGATGGCTATGGAGGCAGTGGCAGGACCACCGGGAAGTGTACGTTTTTTATGCTTGTTTTGGGGGCATGCTGCACACTGCCGGTATATGGGATGCCCGCACACTGCCTGTAATTGTGATGCCTGCACACTGCCTGTAATTGTGATGCCTGCACACTGCCTGTAATTGTGATGCCTGCACACCATGTGTAATTGGGATGCCCGCACAATGCCTGTATTTGGGATGCCAGCACACTGCCTGTAATTGTGATGCCTGCACACTGCCTGTATTGGGGATGCCCGCACACTGCCTGCAATTGTGATGCCTGCACACCATCTGTAATTGGGATGCCCGCACAATGCCTGTATTTGGGATGCTCGCACACTGCCTGTAATTGGGATGCCTGCACACTGCCTGTATTGGGGATGCCCGCACACTGCCTGTAATTGTGATGCCTGCACACCATCTGTAATTGGGATGTCCGCACAATGCCTGCATTTGGGATGCCAGCACACTGCCTGTATTTGGGATGCCCGCACACTGACTGTATTTGGGACGCCTGCACACGGCCTGTATTTGGGATGCCCACACACTGCCTGTATTTGGGATGCCAGCACACTGCCTGTATTTGGGATTCCCACACACTGCCTGTATTTGGGACGCCAGCACAATGCCTGTATTTGGGATGCCCGCACACTGCCTGTAATTGAGATGCTCGCACACTGCCTGTAATTGGGATGCCTGCACACTGCCTGTATTGGGGATGCTCGCACACTGCCTGTATTTGGGATGCCCGCACACTGCCTGTAATTGGGATGCCAGCACACTGCCTGTATTTGGGATGCTCGCACACTGCCTGTATTTGGGATGCCCGCACACTGCCTGTATTTGGGATGCTAGCACAATCCCTGTATTTGGGATGCCCGCAAACTGCCTGTATTTGGTATGCCCGCACACTGCCTGTATTGGGGATGCCAGAACACTGCCTGTATTTAGGATGCCAGCACACTGCCTGCATTTGGGATGCAAGCACACTGCCTGTATTTGGGATGCTAGCACACTGCCTGTAATTGTGATGCCCGCACAATGCCTGTATTTGGGATGCTAGCACACTGCCTGTAATTGGGATGCCCGCACACTGCCTGTATTTGGGATGCTAGCACAATCCCTGTATTTGGGATGCCCGCAAACTGCCTGCATTTGGGATGCAAGCACACTGCCTGTATTTGGGATGCTAGCACACTGCCTGTAATTGTGATGCCCGCACAATGCCTGTATTTGGGATGCCAGCACACTGCCTGTATTGGGGATGCCTGCACACTGCCTGTATTGGGGATGCCTGCACACTGCCTGTATTGGGGATGCCTGCACACTGCCTGTATTTGGGATGCCTGCACACTGCCTGTATTGGGGATGCCCACACACTGCCTGTATTTGGGATGGCAGCACACTGCCTGTATTGGGGATGGCAGCACACTGCCTGTATTTGGGATGGCAGCACACTGCCTGTATTGGGGATGGCAGCACACTGCCTGTATTTGGGATGCCAGCACACTGCCTGTATTGGGGATGGCAGCACACTGCCTGTATTTGGGATGCCAGCACACTGCCTGTATTGGGGATGCCCGCACACTGCCTGTATTGGGGATGCTGCGCGCTGCCTGTATTGGGGATGGCCGCACACTGCCTGTATTGGGGATGCCTGCACACTGCCTGTATTGGGGATGGCAGCACACTGCCTGTATTGGGGATGCCTGCACACTGCCTGTATTGGGGATGCCTGGACACTGCCTGTATTGGGGATGGCAGCACACTGCCTGTATTGGGGATGGCAGCACACTGCCTGTATTGGGGATGGCAGCACACTGCCTGTATTGGGGATGCCCACACACTGCCTGTATTTGGGATGGCAGCACACTGCCTGTATTGGGGATGGCAGCACACTGCCTGTATTTGGGATGGCAGCACACTGCCTGTATTGGGGATGGCAGCACACTGCCTGTATTTGGGATGCCAGCACACTGCCTGTATTGGGGATGGCAGCACACTGCCTGTATTTGGGATGCCCGCACACTGCCTGTATTGGGGATGCCTGGACACTGCCTGTATTGGGGATGCCAGCACACTGCCTGTATTGGGGATGCCAGCACACTGCCTGTATTGGGGATGCCCGCACACTGCCTGTATTGGGGATGCTGCGCGCTGCCTGTATTGGGGATGGCCGCACACTGCCTGTATTGGGGATGCCTGCACACTGCCTGTATTGGGGATGGCAGCACACTGCCTGTATTTGGGATGCCCGCACACTGCCTGTATTGGGGATGCCTGGACACTGCCTGTATTGGGGATGCCAGCACACTGCCTGTATTGGGGATGCCAGCACACTGCCTGTATTGGGGATGCCCGCACACTGCCTGTATTGGGGATGCTGCGCGCTGCCTGTATTGGGGATGGCCGCACACTGCCTGTATTGGGGATGGCCGCACACTGCCTGTATTGGGGATGCCAGCACACTGCCTGTATTGGGGATGCCTGGACACTGCCTGTATTGGGGATGGCAGCACACTGCCTGTATTGGGGATGGCAGCACACTGCCTGTATTGGGGATGGCAGCACACTGCCTGTATTGGGGATGCCTGCACACTGCCTGTATTGGGGATGCCCGCACACTGCCTGTATTGGGGATGCCTGGACACTGCCTGTATTGGGGATGCCCGCACACTGTCTGTATTGGGGATGCCCGCACACTGCCTGTATTGGGGATGCCCGCACACTGTCTGTATTGGGGATGCCCGCACACTGCCTGTATTGGGGATGCCCGCACACTGCCTGTATTGGGGATGCCTGCACACTGCCTGTATTGGGGATGCCTGCACATTGTCTGTATTGGGGATGCCCGCACACTGCCTGTATTGGGGATGCCCGCACACTGCCTGTATTGGGGATGCCTGCACACGGCCTGTATTGGGGATGCTCGCACACTGCCTGTATTTGGGATGCCTGCACACTGCCTGTATTTGGGATGCCTGCACACTGCCTGTAATGTGACGTCTGTTATAGGGTGATGGGTAGGATTCTTCACACTGTCTGTAATGGGGTGATTGGGAGGTAGGTATTTTAGCACACCATTTGGTTCTGAATGAAATTCTCTTATTTTTTACCCCAAATCCTGGGTGCATCTTATAGGACATAAATCTGGAGCACTGATAGAGCGGCTTTGCCCCAATTGTGGAGGTGAAGTAACATTCATTTCAATCCTCAATGATCAGGGAAAGAAAGCAAACCTACCTGTTCCAGAGTATTATGCACCCTAGGAAATAGCGATAAAAGAAAAATGCTAAAACTATTTATCTGTTGCTGATATCTTGATAGGACAGGCTGATTCATCACTAGCGCCAGGTAGCGACAGATGAGCGTCTGTAGCGGCATTTTCAGAGCGCCCGCTAGTAGTCGCTGTGCTCGGCCGTGGTTCGCAAGTTCAGAGCGACTCAGTCGCTGTTCAGTAATGTTGAATACATTGCGAGGAGTCGCTATTTGACCAGTACAGCGCTGTATGGGAGCGCATGTTAGCGACTGCTCATAGCGACCGACTCACACCATATTCAGCAAAAAAACAGCCTCACAAATCTCTGGTGCTGAAAAATGCTTCTCTGAAGCCCAGAGCGCAGGAGGCGGTGTGATTAAAGTCTGTTTTTCAGCATCTATCCACCAGTAACAAAGCGAAAACATATGGAATTACATTGTAACAACATTGTAACATGACACTTTAATGGCAGAGCTGTGATGTCATTTCTGAGGAAATATATAAAAAATGATAAAATTGTGAAAAAACAGCTTATTCAATGTCAGGAGAGGTCACAGGATTATTTGTGATTTTTTGAAAAAAAAAATAAAATAAACAAAAACCCGTTTAAAGAGAAGGAAAGGATCGTCCATTGAAATGTATGGGAGAGCGACAGGTAGCTGAGAGAGGTCATACCTGGCGCTGTGCAAGGCTGAACGCCGGCGCTGTTCGCTGAGGCTGTGAAAATGATGAATCAGACGCTACATGGCGCTATCCCAGTCGCTAAACAGATTCTGCTTGATAAATGTGTAATTGCTGCCATGTCCGGCGTTCACCAGTCGCTACCTGTCGCTACCTCTCATTAACCAGGCGCTACCTGACGCTATCCCTTCATAAATAAGAGCCTAAGGTTTGGATTGCATATAGTGGAGATATTGTTGAGCCACTTTTATTCGCAACGTGTAGCCCGAGACAATAGGACAACAATCGGGCGCTCAGCTTTAGTATAACTTTAATATTTAAACTAACCTTAAAAAAGTGACTAAACCTGGGGTGTCGCATTGAGGAAGTGATCAAAGCTCATGTGCCTGCAAAACTTAGGCCCTTATTTATGAAGGAATAGCGACAGGTAGCGACTGGTGAGCGGCCGGTAATGACGGGCCCCACCACGAGAACGCCGGCTCCCCACCACAATCACACATTTATCAAGCCAATCCTGCTTAGCGACTGAGATAGCGCCATATAGCGACTCATTCATCATTATTCCAGCCTCAGCCCAGACCTTGAACAGTGACAGGTATGACCTCTCGCGACCTGGCGCTCTCCAATGCATTTCAATGGAACATTCTTTAAATATTAATAATTAATTGTTATTAATTTTTTTTTTTTTTTTTTTTTTAAATGTGGACCTTCACCATGATTTATTGAAAAGCCCAAAACCTTAAAAAACGATTCCCCAGCATCTAACATTAATATATTTTACGTTTTAGTCACTTACTTACTTATTCTTTCCCCCACTGGGCTGCAACTCTGTTCAGGACTCTAGGATACGGGCACCGCCATCTTGACTCAGAAGCATCACACTTACTGAGGAGAGGAGAGCAGGATAAAGTACAGGGGGGGCGGGTTATAGCTGTGCTCAGACAGAGCAGAGCTGTGGTCAGGAAAAGCTCAGCAGTCCCAGAATTCAGAGCAACACAGTCATAGGGCACTTTCTGTTTGCATGATGCCTGATGTTCCATGAGCCGCCATCTTGGATATTTAAAGGCTCATAACATGCAGTAGATGCAGGTAGGATGATTTTTAATGTGGGCAATCTGTATGTACAGGGTGTGGGAAACATATAAGATAGACTCTTATTCAGGGTGAAGGTCCAGATTAATGTGGGCAATCTGTATGTACAGGGTGTGGGAAACATATAAGATAGACTCTTATTCAGGGTGAAGGTCCAGATTAATGTGGGCAATCTGTATGTACAGGGTGTGAGAAACATACAGATAGGCTCTTATTCAGGGTGAAGGTCCAGATTAATGTGAGCAATCTGTATGTACAGGGTGTGAGAAACATACAGATAGGCTCTTATTCAGGGTGAGGGTCCGCTTTAAGGAGAAGCTCTCTTGGTTTAGTAGGACACTATATAAGGGTTAGGGCACCTGTGGGCAGTTAGATTGCATTGATAATTCTCATTAGTGGAGTAACTGCAGTGAGACAAGACGTGTGCAGGAGGAGAGGAGACAGACTGGGAGAAGGATCCGGCCAGAGGCTGATTCTACCTCACTATAGAGGAACAAGGTGTAAGGAGAGGCACACTCTGGTATTTGAGGAGGCAGTAATGACTTCAAGTTACCATTAGAAGGAAGAGAACCTGCTGCAGCCGTATTCCACTAAAGGGGAACTGACTTTGTAAGTGATGGCAACCATAAAGTGTATTTGTGACTACACGGCATCCATGAGGACCACAGAGCTCAGCAATCCGAACTCACTCCCCTCGCGTCTGAGTGCTGACCCCTTAGACCATGTGTGCTACAATTGGCGCCCAACGTGGGGCTCTGTGAGGCACTGAAACCCGTGGATTGAAGGGTGATCACAGTTAGGTCAGCAGAAGTGTTTTAATGTAACAATTTAGGAGCTCAGACTATGGTAAACATCTTAACACCTGCTCAGATAGTTGGTGAATGGATACAGTTGGGTTAAGGAGAAGCTCTAACCTTCAGTTTAGTAGAACACAAAGGGTTAGGGCACCTGTAGCTAGTTGGATTGCATTGCTCATTCTCATTAATGTAGTAACTGCAGTGAGACAAGACATGTGTAGGAGGAGAGGAGACAGTGGCCACATGGAGAGAAGGATCCGGCCAGAGCCTGATTCTACCTTACTATAGAGGAACAAGAAGCAAGAGGTGCACCCTGGTTCTTGAGGAGAGAGATAAGAGCCCAAGTCACCATTAGAAGGGACAGAACCTGCTTCAGCCTTATTCCTACTAAAGGGAAACTGACTTTGTATGCAATGGAAGTGATAACAACCATGAAGTGTATTTGAGACTACTGATGTGTACTAGAGGCTATTAATAAAGTAACTACTTGTTTAAGAGACTGTCTCCTGTGGAGTATGTGTGTGTCCTGCGAGCGTCCCAAGCCTGTCAGCATCTGCATCCTATATGGCACCCATGAGGCCCACAGAGCTCAGCATCCCGAACTCACTCCCCACACTCACCCACTCACTCCTCTGAGTGCTGACCCCTTAGACCATGTGTGCTACAATTGGCGCCCAACGTGGGGCTCCGTGAGGCACTAAAACCCGTGGATTGAGGGGTGATCACAGTTAGGTCAGCAGAAGTGTTTTAATGTATCAATTTAGGAGCTCAGACTATGGTAAACATCTTAACACCTGCTCTGATAGTTGGTGAATGGATACAGTTGGGTTAAGGAGAAGCTCTAACCTGTAGGCAGTTGGATTGCATTGCTCATTCTTATTAATTTAGGAACTGCAGTGAGACAAGACATGTGTAGGAGGAGAGGAAACAGTGGCCACACTGAGAGAAGGCCAGAGCCTGATTCTATCCTACTATAGAGGAACAAGAAACGAGAGGTGCACCCTGGTTCTTGAGGAGGGAGATAAGACCCCCAAGTCACCATTAGAAGGGACAGAACCTGCTGCAGCCTTATTCCTACTAAAGGGAAACTGACTTTGTATGCGATGGAAGTGATAACAACCATGAAGTGTATGTGTGGCTACTGAAGTGTACCAGCAAGCTACTAATAAAGAGATTAACTACTTGTTTAAGAGACTGTCTTCTGTGAAATATGTGTGTGCCCTGCAAGCGTCCCAAGCCTGTCAGCAACCGCATCCTAAACGGCACAGAGCTCAGCATTCAGAACTCACTCCCCTCGCGTCTGAGTGCTGACCCCTTAGACCAGTGATTTTCAACCGGTGTGCCGCGACACATGGTCAGGTGTGCCGCGGGGAAAGTTCCCCAAACTAAGGTGCCCCCTGTTCCCCGGCAATGCTCAGCGATGCGGCTTCCGCACTAGGAAGTAACGCTCAGGCTAAACAAGTCTCAGCCAATGCCTGGGCGTCTGGCAGAATGGGCGGGACAGTTACTGCCCAGTAAGGAGTGGAGCTGGAGGCGTGGTTAAGTCAGCGAGGCGCAGTGTGCCCCCGGCCCCACAGCCGGATGATACATATGTCTCTGTACGTCCCCCCCATCAGGCTCCGCTTTGAACTGCCGGCTCGCCCGCCCACCCCGTTGGTGAAACTGCCAGCGCGGCCCGATTCACAGCACATGACAGCAGGCCGTCTGGCTCCGCCCACCTGCTGTGTTGTCATAGTCTTCCCTGCGCGGGAGAAGAGACTTGCTCGCTTTCTCTATTCACTCCAGTTCTGCAAGTAAAGGGTTCTGCAAGTAAAGGTAATGGAGGGGTGGGCAGAGATTCAGGGAACCGGGACTGTCACTTGGCATAATGGAGTGGGAAGAGAGTTCCCGGACTTTGCAGCTTTTATAAAAATTAGATGATGATGATGATAAAGTTTTGGGGGAAGGGGCATATTGTGTTGTATTTGTGTGCATGAATGTTGATAGGTGGTCGGTACTTGACACTGGAGGAGCAGGGCGGGAGGGAAACACTGATCCAAATGTGACTTATTTTTTAAAGAGGAATGCCTCTCCTTGGGGCATCCTGAATTGGAATTCCCCTGCTGTGTAACCCCCCCCAGAAGCCCTTTTCACTCACCTTGTCCTGGAGCCCTCACCGTGTCTTTGCACTGTGGCTGCATCCCGGCTCACCTTTAGCCGTGTGCATGCCCAGCCTTGTAGGCAGGTAGGCGAGTAAATGTTGCGGGATACACACAGCTGGGCATCCCAATTCTGGATGCCCCCACTGAGAGAAACAACACCCTGAGAAGTGAAAATCAGGCGTGCTGTTCTTCTTTAAAGCAGAACAAAACACTGAGAGGCTGGCCCTGAAATCTAAAAGCAAATCGCCCATAACAAAGCTATTTTGATATTGCTGCCATTTTCAACCACATATCTATGTGAGCTGGGCTTCTCAAGCTTGACTGCGATAAAAACTAAAAACAGGGAGAGACTGAGAACTGTTGAGGAAGAGCTTCGTGTGTGTCTTTCCACCATTCCTGCCAGGATATCCCTTTTGTGTTCATCGAAACAGGCCCAGGTTTCACCTGGTAAGAAATACATTTAGAATCTATATTATTAACTATATGTATAGTATGTACTGTTTTAGTGTCATTTTGTGCCATTTTGCTTGGTGGTGTGCCGCGGGATTTTTTAAGTATAAAAAGTGTGCCGCGGCTTAAAAAAGGTTGAAAATCACTGCCTTAGACAATGTGTGCTACAATTGGCGCCCAACATGGGGCTCTGTGAGGCACTGAAACCTGTGGATTGAGGGGTGATCACAGTTAGGTCAGTCGAAGTGTTTTAATGTAACAATTTAGGAGCTCAGACTATGATAAACATCTTGGCACCTGCTCTGACAGTTGATGGATGGATACATTGGTCTGACTCACAGTTGGATTAAGGAGAAGCTCGAACCTTCAGTTTAGTAGGACACTATATAAGGGTTAGGGCACCTGTAGGCAGTTAGATTGCATTGCTCATTCTCATTAATGTAGTAACCGCAATGAGACAAGACGTGTGTAGGTGGAGAGGAGACAGTGGCCAGAATGAGAGAAGGATCCAGCCAGGGCCTGATTCTAACTTGCTATAGAGGAACAAGAAGCGAGAGGTGCACCCTGGTTCTTGAGGAGAGAGATAAGAGCCCAAGTCACCATTAGAAGGGAGAGAACTTGCTTCAGCCTTATTCCTACTAAAGGGGAACTGACTTTGTATGCAATGGAAGTGATGACAACCATAAAGTGTATTTGTGACTACTGATGTGTACTAGAGGCTATTAATAAAGTGAGTAACTACTTGTTTAAAGTGGACCAACGCCCAGGATTTTGACTATCCTGGGTTTTGGTCCACTTCGGTGGGGCACCCCGATCGGAGGTGCCCCGCTGTGTGAAACCCCCCAAAACGTCCATAAACACTCACCTCACCACGCTCCTATGCGGGCGCTCGTCCAATCAGAGCGCTCAGAGCCGCTGTGGTATGCACGTACCAGCGGCGTCCAACCACAGCGGCTCTGAGCGCTGGCAGCCGCGTCTCGCGCTTTCCTCTAACAGGAAGTGTGGCGCCCGGGTGCGCGCCCTGCTAGAGCGAAGCGTGAGACGTGGCCGCGGCCCGCGCATGCGCCGTTGGAACGGGGTTAAGGTAAGGTTTCTGGACTTCCTGGGGGGTTTCACCCCGCGGGGCATCCGAAATCGTAAATCCGAAATCTTATAGATTCCTGGGCCGATCCCCCCTGGGTGTTGGTCCACTTTAAGAGACTGTCTCCTGCGGAGTATGTGTGTGCCCTGCGAGCATCCCAAGCCTGTCAGCATCTGCATCCTACACGGCACCCATGAGGCCCACAGAGCTCAGCATCCCAAACTCACTCCCCACACTCACCCACTCACTCCTCTGAGTTCTGACCCCTTAGACCATGTGTGCTACAATTGGCGCCCAACTTGGGGCTCTGTAAGGCACTGAAACCCATGGATTGAGGGGTGATCACAGGTCAGCAGAAATGTTTTAATGTATCAATTTAGAAGCTCAGACTATGGTAAACATCTTGGAACCTGTTCTGATGAATGGATGGATGATAATCGGCTTAGTAGGACCCTATATAAGGGTTAGGGCACCTGTAGGCAGTTAGATTGCAGAGCTCATTCTCATTAATGTAGTAACCGCAGTGAGACAAGACATGTGCAGGAGGAGAGGAGACAGTGGCCAGACTGAGAGAAGGACCCGGCCAGAGCCTGATTCTACCCTACTATAGAGGAACAAGAAACGAGAGGTGCACCCTGGTTCTTGAGGAGGGAGATAAGACCCCAAGTCACCATTAGAAGGGACAGAACCTGCTGCAGCCTTATTCCTACTAAAGGGGAACTGACTTTGTATGCAATGGAAGTGATAACAACCATTAAGGGTTTTATTCATTAAGGTCTAGCGCCAGGTAGCGCCTCGTAGCGGCAGGCAGCACCTGGTGAACGCCGAGCACTATACGCAATACCACATTTATGAAGGCGATTCTGGTGAGCGACTCTAACAGCACCATGTAGCGTCCAATTCATCATTACAGTCGGCTCAGCCTATAGCGCCGGCGCTCTAGCTTCCAGAGCCAGGTATTACCTGTCGCTACCTGTTGCTCTCCTATAAATTTTAATAGACGTTCCTTTTCTTCTGTTTAAACAGGGTTTTTTGTTTTTTTTTTTCTCCCAAACAATTGTGTGACTTCTTCTGGCCTAGAAAGAGTCATTTTTGAAAACTTTTTTGATTTTTTTATATTTTTATGCAGAATTGTCATTACAGGTCTGGCACTAAAGTATTGATGTCACAGTGTTATAACAATGTCATTCCATGTGTTTTTGCTTTGTTACTGGTGGATATGTGTTCAAAAACAGACTTTCATCACACAGCGTCTGCCGCTCTATGCTACAGCGACCAGCTTTAGAGCGCCCGACGCGCTCTGTGTCAGTTTTTTTGTTGAATCGCTGAGTCGCTGAGAGACGGTCGCAAAATGTACTGGTGTTAGAACGCCCAACATACACCTTATTCATCAATGCCAGGTTACTAGAGCGAATGAGACGCTCAGTTACAACGCCAGATAGCCGTTGACAGCTTATACTAGTGGTCGCTCTTAGCGCCACTGTACAGACGCTCATCTTCCGATACCTGGCGATAGTAATGAATCAGCCTGCTAGTGTATTTGTGGCTTCTGAAGTGTACCAGATGCTACTAATAAAGTGAGTAACTACTTGTTTAAGAGACTGTCTCCTGTGGAGTATGTATGTGTCCTGTATGTGTCGACATCCGCATCTTACGTGGCACCCATGAGGCCCACAGAGCTCAGCATCCTGAACTCACTCCCCACACGTCTGAGTGCTGCCCCCTCAGACCGTGGCCTCGATTCACTTTTTTACTCCTAAGAAAAGTAGAGAAGTGTTTCCTCCTTTCTACACTGTAGTAAAAGCTGCCATTGACTTTCATTGTCTTCCTATCTGGTGATTCAGTAACAGCGACATTCTCAGGCTTTTTTCTCATGAATTGAATTTTTTACTATATAGTAAGACTCATCATTGTCACCACCTTAGTAGGCCTTATCAGTGACAATGATGAGTCTGAGGCCCTTAGTTGTGAAGGAATAGCGACAGGTAGCGACTGGTGAGCAGCCGGTAATGACGGGCCCCGCCACGAGAACGCCGGCTCCCCACCACAATCACACATTTAACAAGCCGATCCTGCTTAGCGACTGAGACAGCGCCATATAGCGACTCATTCATCATTATCCCAGCCTCAGCCCACAGCGCCAGCGTCCGACCTTGAACAGCGACAGGTATGACCTCTCGCTACCTGGCGCTCTCCAATGCATTTCAATGGAACAATCTTTAAATATTCATAATTAATTGTTATTAATTTTTTTTTTTAAATGTCAAAAATTCTGTGACCACTTCTGCCATTTTAGATAATTTTTATAAGGTTAAAAAAAAGAAAAAAAAATTGTACAGAATTGATATTACAGGTCTGATATTAATGTATTCATATTACTAAATTATTTAAAAAGCTTGTTTTTTTTTGGTTTCCAAAAATATGGTTGTTTGGGGGTTAATAAAAACTACTTTTAACCCATCGCCGCCAGCGCTCTGGGGTTTAAACAAGCATTTTACAGCGCGATAATTTTTTGAGCGTGATTTGTTAATGAATATGGTGGGAGCCGGTCGCTAGGGCCAGTCGCTATCATGCGCTCCCATACAGCGCGGAACCTGTCAAATAGCGACTCATCACCCAATATTCAACATTACGGCAAACCGACTGAGTCGCTATCAACAACCGAACAACGGCCAAGCACAGCGACTACTAGCGGGCGCTCTGAAAATGCCGCTACAGTCGCTCAACTGTCGCTACCTGCCGCTATTAATGAATCGGCCTCACAGTTTTTTTCCTCTTGCCGTTTTGGCTCTGAATAATTCCAGGGTGTGAGGCACTTAACTCTATCCTGCTCTGCATTGCTGATAATTATGTTAGAGGCCGATTCATTAATAGCGCCAGGTAGCGACAGACGAGCGACAGTATCGGTATTTTTACAGCGCCCGCTAGTATTCGCTGTGCTTGGCCGTTGTTCGGCTGTTGACAGCGACTCAGTCGGTGTGCGGTAATGTTGAATACGGGGTTAGGAGTCGCTGTTTGACAGGTTCCGCGCTGTATGGGAGCGCATGACAGCGAATGGCCATAGCGAACGGCTCCCACCATATTCATTAACAAATCATGCTCAAAAAATTCTCGCGCTGTGAAATGCTTGTTTAAACCCCAGAGCGCTGGCGGCGATGGGTTAAAAGTAGTTTTTTAACCCCCAAACCACCATATTTTTGGAAAAAAAAACAAACAAGTTTTTCAAAACATTTTGTAATATGAATACATTAATATCAGACCTGTAATATCAATTCTGCACAATTTTTTTTTTTTTACCTTAAAAAAATTATCTAACATTGCAGAAGTGGTCACAGAATTTTTGACATTTAAAAAAAAAAAAAAAAAAAAAAAAATAATAGCAATTAATTATGAATATTTAAATATTGCTCCATTGAAATGCATTGGAGAGCGCCAGGTAGCGAGCGGTCATACCTGTCGCTGTTCAAGGTCGCTCGCTGGCGCTGTGGGGTGAGGCTGGAATAATGATGAATGATTCGCTATCTCGCTCTCTGTCAGTCGCTAAGCAGGATCGACTTGATAAATGTGTGATTGTGGTGGGGAGCCGGCGTTCTCGTGGCGGTGACCGTCATTACTGTTCGCTCACCATTCGCTACCTGGCGCTATCCCTTGTTAAATAAGGGCCTTTGTCTCTAGGATTAACCTGCACTGAACCGTAATTCTTGTTATTTCTATGTTATGTGTGTAATTGTTATAGCTCTCATGGAGTATCTCCTTGCCAAAAAGCATTCCTTGTATGTACCCCGTACTTACTTGGCGGATCAATAAAGTATTGAGTATTGATTACTACAATTAGAATTTTTTTCTACCTTTATTGAATCGAGGTCCACGTGTGCTACACAAATTTACAAACATGAAACACGTAGAATGAGATACTGTTCATCTCAATGTTAATCTAAAGTTTTATTTTGGGTTCATTTTTTATTTCTGAATATATCTGCTCATCCCATGTCAGTAACCATTCACACCTTCCCCGGGCTTAATCCCACGGGAGTCTCCTTTAAATCCCGCAGACAGCGGCATCTCGGATGATCATATATTTAAGTCACAGACAGTCAGACATAAAGATGATTTATTCCGTTTAATGATAAACAGCTCATCTCTAATTGATTTCACCGGCAGAGGCTTCTTTCTGGAGCCCGTCAAGCTTTGATCCGACGTCAGCTGCGAACTTCAAAACTCCGACACTAATTGGATCTATTACAATAATGGCCCCGAAAAAGCGCAAGCTCGCCATTGAAATGCAAAAATGTATCAGTTATGTAAGTGCAACTGATGCACCACGTGGCGCTTTTCTGGCTCGGCCTTTCATTTGTCGCACATTTCTTTTAAAGATTACGGCACGCCGGCCGCGGAAAACAAAACGCAATTTGTCGGTTAATGAGCTGGATAAATGAGCCCCGCCTCATTTACAGCGAGCTCGCCTTTTATATTTTCTACGAAAAACAGCAAATACTGTAACAGGATTATCCTCTGCCCTCAGGTTAGTTTCGGAAAGGGTCCCTGGAGTAGGGGGGACCCTGAGTGTAAGTAACAAAGAGAGTTACTGGGGACTAAATGCCCCTTGCCCATTAAGGGTTAACAGATAGAGGGTTAGCAGTACACATTGCAGGTGTCAGCACTGGGAGTACCCGGGCAAGTGCCAGGGCCCCTGCACCTTGGGAAGGGCCACCTCATTGCCTCTGCCCTGGGCAGCCGTGCGATAACCAGGACTTAGGACTGTCAGCCAGGGGCATATTGGCCATTGGGCGAGCTTTTCTTTCTTTTTGTCAGTTCTTCTATTTCTTTCTTTGTTTCCATCTATTCCTAGTTCCTTTCTTTCCTGATTTATGGTATGTTTAGAGGGCAGAAAAGAGTGCACAAATATGCCAATTTAGGTAGAGGAAACTGATCTAAATGAGAAACAGGCTTATCTCATTCCAAAAACACATGGCAGCGGCGTTCGCCATGTTTATTAACAATGAAAGTGTCTAGAGATGAGCGAATTTCTCAAAAATTCAATTCGGCCGATTCGACGAATTTCTCAAAGAAATTCGGGTTCGTCCGAATCGAAGTTTAGCGAATCGCTCATCTCTGGTGGGAGCGGGGAGGCCGGCTGCGCTGTCAGCGGGCGGCGGAAGCCAGCTTCCGACGCCCGCTGACAGCGCAGCCGGCCTCCCCACTCCCACCAAGCCCTGAAATGGAAAAAAAAATGCCGGCATGGTGGGAGCGGGGAGACGGCTGCGCTGCCAGCGGGCGGCGGAAGCCAGCTTCCGCCGCCCGCTGGCAGCACAGCCGTCTCCCTGCTCCCACCATGCCGGCATTTTTTAATTTTTTTTTATTTCAGGGAAAATTCGGTCAGCAGGAACCACTAAAAATTCGGGTTCGTGCTGATGCTGAAATTCGGAGCGAATTCAGGTTTGTTAGAACCGATTCGCTCATCCCTAAAAGTGTCAGCCGCAAGTTCTTTTTAGGGATTGAACCCTTTTGTTTTGAGTTGGGTTCCTACAAAAAGTTGTTGAAAAACGCAAAAATTAAGCTCCAAACAACAAAAATGTGGAGATTGGGCCCCAAAGTGCAAAAATAATACCAAAATGATAGTTAAATTATTAAGCATTAATATGCAAACCAAACAGGGAGGGTTAAAGAGAACATCTGGGAAAAAACATTGGGCAAAAAAATAGGGTTAACTAGAATATCCCCCCCCCCCCAAAAAAAAAAAAATGGAGAACACAGGTTCTCCAGAGAATATACTCTAAAATGAGGAATAGAGCTTCACAAACATGTCTAGCTATGTGGAAAGACAGAGATTTGGCTGCACATATCTGCAGATACATGTGGAAGCCACACCGCCGCGACAAGGCACTCTGTGTTTAGTGTGGTCCCTACTCTTATTTTTGAGTCCCCAAAGTTGGGACATGCAATGCAGGCAGAGCTACTCACCTGGGAAGCTGCCAGCCTCCCTTTAGAACACTCCATAGGGAGAGATCCATGGTGGCTGAATCCCTCCCTGCTTGTGCTCATGGCAATTCAAATGAATAAAAGGGGGTGTGAGCAGCTCAATCACTATTATTTATACAAAATTATTAATATTATTATTCAGGACCCTTTGCTCAGTTTGAATTGCCATGAACACACACAGGGAGGGATTCAGCCACCATGGATCTCTCCCTGTGGAGTGTTATAAAGGGAGACCGGAAGTTTCCAAGGTGAGTAGCTCTGGCTGCATTGCATGTCCCAACTTTGGGGACTCAAAAATAAGAGTAGGGACCACACTAAACACAGAGCGCCTTGCCGGGGCGGTGTGGCTTCCACATGTATCTGCAGATATGTGCAACCAAATCTCTGTCTTTCCACATAGCTAGACATGTTTGGTGCTTAAAGTGGACCAACACCCAGGGGGGATCGGCCCGGAAATCTATAAGATTCCCGGACCGATCAGATCCCTCCCCGCGGGGCATCCGTAATCAGGATGTCCCGCGGGGAGGAATCCCCCAGGAGGCCCACAAACCTTACCTCAGCCCCGTTCCATTGGCGCATGCACGAGCCGCGGCCGCGTCTCGCGCTTCCCTCTAGCAGGGCGCGCACCCTGTTAGAGGGAAGCGCGAGACGCGGCCTCCAGCGCTCAGAGCCAGCTGAGCTGGTATGCGCGTCCAGGCGGCCTTGGACGTGCATACCACAGCGGCTCTGAGCGCTGTGATTGGCTGGCACGGTCACGTGGGAGCGGGGAGAGGTGAGTTTTTTGGGGCTTTCTGGGGGGTTTCAGACAGCGGGGCACCCCCGATCGGGGTGCCCCACCGAAGTGGACCAAAACCCAGGATAGTCAAAATCCTGGGTGTTGGTCCACTTTAATACTTGGATGATGAGAGGGTTAAACTGGGCGGTGAATTGGTTCCCAGGCCCTGAATAATAATGGTGATAATTTTGTATAAATAATAGTGATGGAGCTACTCCCACCCCCTTTGCTTAATAAGCCAAGTACCACAATCATAAAAAAAGAAATGAAATCCAAAAATAGCGTAATATTGCTTAAAATAGGGGTATATGCCCCTTTTACCCATTAATTGCGCTTACCAAAGAATATAAATATGACAGGCCGGGGGAGCAGAGACCAGCGCTTGTAGTTATATCACAGTAGATGCGCTGATCATAATTTGGATTGGACGGGTAAGAGAGTGAGTTGAGATTCCATCACAGCTTCATGCTATCTGTGTGCTGTAGTGTTTTAAGCTGTCATATTTATATGCTATGGTAAGCAGGGTAAAAGGGGCATATACCCCTATTTTAAGCAATATTACTCTATTTTTGGATTCCATTTCTTCTTTTATGATCGTGATACATGAGCGCCTATTACATTACTGGAAAATGATATGAAAATGGATGGGTTAAAATTAATATTATGAGATTTATATTAAAGTGGAGCTACATTGAAGTATATAAGGTCTGCTCATAATTATTTTGGATCTGGTACGTGTTTTCACATTATTTGGTGATTGAATTTTATCACTTATATTGGAGAAAGAATTACTATACACTGGGTGAAAGGAGAATTATTTATATGGAAAAGAACTTTTATCCCGCGGAGTTTATCTAAAGCATCACTGAGAGATCTATAGTTTGAAGGATGTAATTTGGAAACCCTTTGTGAGGATTATAATTAGGGATGAGCGAATCGATCCGGACGAACCCGGATTCGATCCGAATTTCAGGAAAAATTCGATTCGGATCGAATCCGAATTTCCCCGCGATTCGATCACTCGAAGTTTTCCTTTAACATCCATTCATTTACATTACAGGCATTCTAAGATGGCGGGCGGGACATGTCTGGACATGTATCCCGCGCCAGTGCAAGCTGGGGCAGTCACATGCAGCCTATCAGCAGCCAGCAAGCCCGGTGACGTCACACAGCGGTATTTAACGGCGGCCATCTTGCTTTTCCTCATTTCTCTATTGCATTCGTGACAGACAGACAGAACGCTGTGTAGCTGAGGCAGTTAGACAGGCTGGAGACAGGCTGGAGACAGGGACAGACAGGGACAGGCTGGAGACAGGCAGGAGACAGGCAGGAGACAGACAGGAGACAGACAGAAAGCCAGGGAAAGGTAGGAAAAACGGAGCTGGCTGACAGGGAGATTTTTTTTTTTTCATCCAGCCTTTGTTAGCGTTTTCAGGCTGCTTATAGTAACTAACTGTGCATATATACTGAACTGATCTTAAGTCTGCTGTGAGGCATCCCATTCTGTGACTAAAGCAGCCTCTATTTAATAGCATAATAAACATTTGCACTTATTCTCATAGAAATCAGGCCTGATAAAGACACTTTTGCTGTGCATGCTCTCTGGTTTTTGTGGCACTGGCATCCCATTCTGTGACTAAAGCAGCCTCTATTTAATAGCATAATAAACATTTGCACTTATTCTCATAGAAATCAGGCCTGATAAAGACACTTTTGCTGTGCATGCTCTCTGGTTTTTGTGGCACTGGCATCCCATTCTGTGACTAAAGCAGCCTCTATTCAATAGCATAATAAACATTTGCACTTATTCTCATAGAAATCAGGCCTGATAAAGACACTTTTGCTGTGCATGCTCTCTGGTTTTTGTGGCACTGGCATCCCATTCTGTGACTAAAGCAGCCTCTATTTAATAGCATAATAAACATTTGCACTTATTCTCATAGAAATCAGGCCTGATAAAGACACTTTTGCTGTGCATGCTCTCTGGTTTTTGTGGCACTGGCATCCCATTCTGTGACTAAAGCAGCCTCTATTTAATAGCATAATAAACATTTGCACTTATTCTCATAGAAATCAGGCCTGATAAAGACACTTTTGCTGTGCATGCTCTCTGGTTTTTGTGGCACTGGCATCCCATTCTGTGACTAAAGCAGCCTCTATTTAATAGCATAATAAACATTTGCACTTATTCTCATAGAAATCAGGCCTGATAAAGACACTTTTGCTGTGCATGCTCTCTGGTTTTTGTGGCACTGGCATCCCATTCTGTGACTAAAGCAGCCTCTATTTAATAGCATAATAAACATTTGCACTTATTCTCATAGAAATCAGGCCTGATAAAGACACTTTTGCTGTGCATGCTCTCTGGTTTTTGTGGCACTGGCATCCCATTCTGTGACTAAAGCAGCCTCTATTTAATAGCATAATAAACATTTGCACTTATTCTCATAGAAATCAGGCCTGATAAAGACACTTTTGCTGTGCATGCTCTCTGGTTTTTGTGGCACTGGCATCCCATTCTGTGACTAAAGCAGCCTCTATTTAATAGCATAATAAACATTTGCACTTATTCTCATAGAAATCAGGCCTGATAAAGACACTTTTGCTGTGCATGCTCTCTGGTTTTTGTGGCACTGGCATCCCATTCTGTGACTAAAGCAGCCTCTATTTAATAGCATAATAAACATTTGCACTTATTCTCATAGAAATCAGGCCTGATAAAGACACTTTTGCTGTGCATGCTCTCTGGTTTTTGTGGCACTGGCATCCCATTCTGTGACTAAAGCAGCCTCTATTTAATAGCATAATAAACATTTGCACTTATTCTCATAGAAATCAGGCCTGATAAAGACACTTTTGCTGTGCATGCTCTCTGGTTTTTGTGGCACTGGCATCCCATTCTGTGACTAAAGCAGCCTCTATTTAATAGCATAATAAACATTTGCACTTATTCTCATAGAAATCAGGCCTGATAAAGACACTTTTGCTGTGCATGCTCTCTGGTTTTTGTGGCACTGGCATCCCATTCTGTGACTAAAGCAGCCTCTATTTAATAGCATAATAAACATTTGCACTTATTCTCATAGAAATCAGGCCTGATAAAGACACTTTTGCTGTGCATGCTCTCTGGTTTTTGTGGCACTGGCATCCCATTCTGTGACTAAAGCAGCCTCTATTTAATAGCATAATAAACATTTGCACTTATTCTCATAGAAATCAGGCCTGATAAAGACACTTTTGCTGTGCATGCTCTCTGGTTTTTGTGGCACTGGCATCCCATTCTGTGACTAAAGCAGCCTCTATTTAATAGCATAATAAACATTTGCACTTATTCTCATAGAAATCAGGCCTGATAAAGACACTTTTGCTGTGCATGCTCTCTGGTTTTTGTGGCACTGGCATCCCATTCTGTGACTAAAGCAGCCTCTATTTAATAGCATAATAAACATTTGCACTTATTCTCATAGAAATCAGGCCTGATAAAGACACTTTTGCTGTGCATGCTCTCTGGTTTTTGTGGCACTGGCATCCCATTCTGTGACTAAAGCAGCCTCTATTTAATAGCATAATAAACATTTGCACTTATTCTCATAGAAATCAGGCCTGATAAAGACACTTTTGCTGTGCATGCTCTCTGGTTTTTGTGGCACTGGCATCCCATTCTGTGACTAAAGCAGCCTCTATTTAATAGCATAATAAACATTTGCACTTATTCTCATAGAAATCAGGCCTGATAAAGACACTTTTGCTGTGCATGCTCTCTGGTTTTTGTGGCACTGGCATCCCATTCTGTGACTAAAGCAGCCTCTATTTAATAGCATAATAAACATTTGCACTTATTCTCATAGAAATCAGGCCTGATAAAGACACTTTTGCTGTGCATGCTCTCTGGTTTTTGTGGCACTGGCATCCCATTCTGTGACTAAAGCAGCCTCTATTTAATAGCATAATAACCATTTGCACTTATTCTCATAGAAATCAGGCCTGATAAAGACACTTTTGCTGTGCATGCTCTCTGGTTTTTGTGGCACTGGCATCCCATTCTGTGACTAAAGCAGCCTCTATTTAATAGCATAATAAACATTTGCACTTATTCTCATAGAAATCAGGCCTGACAAAGACACTTTTGCTGTGCATGCTCTCTGGTTTTTGTGGCACTGGCATCCCATTCTGTGACTAAAGCAGCCTCTATTTAATAGCATAATAACCATTTGCACTTATTCTCATAGAAATCAGGCCTGATAAAGACACTTTTGCTGTGCATGCTCTCTGGTTTTTGTGGCACTGGCATCCCATTCTGTGACTAAAGCAGCCTCTATTTAATAGCATAATAAACATTTGCACTTATTCTCATAGAAATCAGGCCTGACAAAGACACTTTTGCTGTGCATGCTCTCTGGTTTTTGTGGCACTGGCATCCCATTCTGTGACTAAAGCAGCCTCTATTTAATAGCATAATAAACATTTGCACTTATTCTCATAGAAATCAGGCCTGATAAAGACACTTTTGCTGTGCATGCTCTCTGGTTTTTGTGGCACTGGCATCCCATTCTGTGACTAAAGCAGCCTCTATTTAATAGCATAATAAACATTTGCACTTATTCTCATAGAAATCAGGCCTGATAAAGACACTTTTGCTGTGCATGCTCTCTGGTTTTTGTGGCACTGGCATCCCATTCTGTGACTAAAGCAGCCTCTATTTAATAGCATAATAAACATTTGCACTTATTCTCATAGAAATCAGGCCTGATAAAGACACTTTTGCTGTGCATGCTCTCTGGTTTTTGTGGCACTGGCATCCCATTCTGTGACTAAAGCAGCCTCTATTTAATAGCATAATAAACATTTGCACTTATTCTCATAGAAATCAGGCCTGATAAAGACACTTTTGCTGTGCATGCTCTCTGGTTTTTGTGGCACTGGCATCCCATTCTGTGACTAAAGCAGCCTCTATTTAATAGCATAATAAACATTTGCACTTATTCTCATAGAAATCAGGCCTGATAAAGACACTTTTGCTGTGCATGCTCTCTGGTTTTTGTGGCACTGGCATCCCATTCTGTGACTAAAGCAGCCTCTATTTAATAGCATAATAAACATTTGCACTTATTCTCATAGAAATCAGGCCTGATAAAGACACTTTTGCTGTGCATGCTCTCTGGTTTTTGTGGCACTGGCATCCCATTCTGTGACTAAAGCAGCCTCTATTTAATAGCATAATAACCATTTGCACTTATTCTCATAGAAATCAGGCCTGATAAAGACACTTTTGCTGTGCATGCTCTCTGGTTTTTGTGGCACTGGCATCCCATTCTGTGACTAAAGCAGCCTCTATTTAATAGCATAATAAACATTTGCACTTATTCTCATAGAAATCAGGCCTGACAAAGACACTTTTGCTGTGCATGCTCTCTGGTTTTTGTGGCACTGGCATCCCATTCTGTGACTAAAGCAGCCTCTATTTAATAGCATAATAACCATTTGCACTTATTCTCATAGAAATCAGGCCTGATAAAGACACTTTTGCTGTGCATGCTCTCTGGTTTTTGTGGCACTGGCATCCCATTCTGTGACTAAAGCAGCCTCTATTTAATAGCATAATAAACATTTGCACTTATTCTCATAGAAATCAGGCCTGACAAAGACACTTTTGCTGTGCATGCTCTCTGGTTTTTGTGGCACTGGCATCCCATTCTGTGACTAAAGCAGCCTCTATTTAATAGCATAATAAACATTTGCACTTATTCTCATAGAAATCAGGCCTGATAAAGACACTTTTGCTGTGCATGCTCTCTGGTTTTTGTGGCACTGGCATCCCATTCTGTGACTAAAGCAGCCTCTATTTAATAGCATAATAAACATTTGCACTTATTCTCATAGAAATCAGGCCTGATAAAGACACTTTTGCTGGCCAAAGCCCTACTGGACCCTGCCAGGTCGATTCCTGCCCGGGGCATCCCATTCTGTGACTACAGCAGCCTCTGTTTAAGACCATATAAGCATTTGCTCCTATCATATTTGAAATTAGCCTGATAAAGACACTTTTGCTGGCCAAAGCCCTACTGGACCCTGCCAGGTCCATTCCTGCCCAGGGCATCCCATTCTGTGACTAAAGCAGCCTCTGTTTAAGACCATATAAGCATTTGCTCTTATTATATTTATATTATAAGACACTTTTGCTGGGCATAGGCTTACTGCTGCCTGCCAGGTGCACTTCTGTTGAGGCATCCCATTCTGTAACATAGCATACCCCTCTTTATTTACACTAAGCAGCTCTCTTATTTACACTAAGCAGGCCTGTTGGAGGCTGAGTGTTACTGCTCACTTTTGGTGTGCATTATATTCTGTTTTATATAGACCCACTGCTGCCTGGGGGTTCTTAAAATATCACCTACTACCACGCCAGTTAGACTATGTCGGGCAGACAAGTGCCTGGAAGTGAAAAGAGGAGTGGCAGAGGCCAAGATTCCGCAGGCAGAGCTCGCATCAGACTGGGGGCCAGTAGCAGCAGGAGTCACGCTGAGAGACCTAATCTGCCAGTATCTGCTAGCGGTCGGGTCTCCACCAGTAACGCATCTGCCGTGGTAGATTGGCTGACGCGCTCATCAACAACATCATCACAACTTACATCTGAGACCCCCAGTCTAGGGTCGGTAGGTTCCTCTGACACAACCCTGAGTTGGCATGCCCCGAGAGCAGTCCCTGTCCTCCCATTGCCTCTGTCCTACGCCGTTCCCTCCCCCAGCGACGTATCCTATGCTTTGGGTTCAGCTCCACTCTTTAGTGAGGAGGACGATCAGATACAGGAGGACAGTCAGCAGCTACTGCCCAGCCAAGAAATGGAGGTGGCTTCTTTAGCTAGGCAGACAAATAGTGATGTGGACAGTGTCGTGGGTGCTGCGAGTGTTCCAGCTCCTGCCCCAGACACTGTTGACGAATCCACGAACATCAGTGACGTACAGCCACAACCCGGTGATGATGATGATGATGACGATGAAGCCGATCGCACTTGGGAGCCGGGTGATGAAGGGGCTTCATCGTCATCATCAGGAGAAGAGGGGCGCAGGTTGCCCCGGAGTCAGCAGCTGAGGCAGCAAGGTGGTAGCAGTCAGCATGGGGGCACAATTCCAAAGGCTGGAGCCGGCCGGGGCCGGGGCCGGGGTAGAGCACCTGCTGTGCGGCAGTCTACCTTATCGGGAGGTAGTGGAGCAGGGGTTCCTGGAGTTGGCAACAGCAGCAGTGAATCAGTGAGGCCAGGGGGTGGGAAAAGTAGCTACTCGGCAGTGTGGCAGTTTTTCCTGAGGCATCCGCAGGAGGGTAACATGGCCACATGCAAGATATGTAGGCAAAAGATGAAGCGTGGCCAGGGTCCAAATGTTGGCACCACGGCCCTGCGTCAACATATGATGCGTCACCATAAAACGACCTGGGAGAACCGAGGCTCCCAAGGGGTGGTCCAGTCTGCTTCCTCACCAAGTGAGCTCCCAATTTCTGCCAGCCAAGGCTCCAGCACCTCAGCCGAAGGCAGCTGTGCGTCACACCCATCCTCTGTCGCTCCTGCTCCTCCTCCTCCTCCTCCAAGTCATGCATCCCGCCAGCAATCCATCAGCGAAGCCATGTCCAAGAGACAGCAGTATGCGCCCACTCATCCTACGGCGCAGAAGCTGAATGTGCTCCTGTCCAAGTTGCTGGTGCTGCAGTCGCTCCCTTTTCAGGTGGTGGAATCTGCACCTTTCAGAGAACTGATGGCTTGTGCCGAGCCGAGGTGGAGAGTCCCAAGCCGTCATTTCTTTGCCAAGAAGGCAGTACCAGCGCTGCACACTTTTGTTGAACAGAAGGTGGGCCAGTCCTTGAGCCTGTCGGTGTGTAGCAAAATACATGGCAGCGCCGACATCTGGAGCTGTAACTACGGTCAGGGGCAGTACATGTCGTTTACGGCCCACTGGGTGAATGTGGTCCCTTTGCAGCAGCAACTTGGACAGGTCACGCCGCTTCGGCCTCCGCGCTCTCTGCCCATTGGGCCTGTGACACCGTGCGACTCGGCCTCCTCATCCTCCGCCATCTCCTCACCCTCCACTGTAGGCTCAAGTCTCAGTGCCCCTCCAGTCTACCATGTGTGCAGGGCACGGAGGTGTCACGCAGTGCTTCACATGGTTTGTCTTGGCGAACGGAGTCACACAGGGGAGGAACTGCTTAAATGTATTCATCAGGAAATCCAAACATGGCTTACTCCGAGAAAACTTAAAATGGGAATCATGGTTACCGACAATGGGAAGAACATTTTGTCTGCGCTGCGCCAAGGAAGCCTGACCCATGCCCCCTGCATGGCTCACGTCTTCAATCTGGTTGTCAAGCGGTTTCTGAAGTGTTCCCCCCATCTGCAGGACATCCTAACAACTTCACGGAAACTTTGCATGCACTTCAGCCACTCCTACACCGCCAAACACACCCTTCTTGAGCTACAGCGTCAGAATGGTATCCCCCAACATAGTCTGATTTGCGATGTTTCCACCCGTTGGAATTCCACCCTTCACATGTTGGACCGATTATATGAACAGAGAAAAGCCATCACGGATTTCCTGATGATCCAAGCAGATAGGGGGACTCCCCTGTGTAACTTCAATGTCAACCAGTGGCAGCTCATACGTGACACCTGCCGTTTGCTCAGGCCCTTTGAGGAAGCCACTTTATTTGTCAGTCGGCAGGATTACGGGATGAACGACGTGATTCCACTGCTTCATGTACTACAGCACATGTTGGAAACCATGGCTGGTCAGGGCACTGGAGACATGGCGTTTACATCTTACGGCCACATGAACCCCGTTGGAGCTGAACTGGAGGAGGAGGAGGAGGAAGAGGAGGAGGAGGAGTTGCCCAGCGAAACACAGTTTAGGCTTGGCGAAATGGCTGGTTTATCTAGTCAGCGGACAGGAGAGGAGGAGCAGGAGCAGCCAGAGGAGCTAGAGGTTTTTGAGGAAGGAGAGACAGAGGACCCGGGCACACCGTGGCAGTATGCAGTGGAGATGGAGACAGGTAGTCCATCCGAGTCACTTGCGCAAATGGCACGAAGCATGCTCACATGCTTGCGTAGTGACCCCAGAATTGTTTCCATCTGTCGGCGGGATGACTTCTGGCTGTCCACCTTATTGGACCCTCGCTTCCGGCACAAAATGGGGGCATTTTTTAAACCCACCGAGAGGGAGGACAAACTCAACTACTACAAAGACATTCTACGTAGGCAGTTGGCCGATGCCTATCTGCGCCATGGTCCATACTCTCGCAGGTCTGACTCGAGGGGACCTCTGCGCTCACCTTCCACTGCCATGGCCGCTGGGGGGGTTGGCAGCAGCAGCAGCAGAAGCTCCATCAGCAGCAGCAGCCTCAGTCTTCAGTCGCTAATGAGTAGCTTTCTACACCCGCATAGTGAGGCTACTCATGAGCAGCAGGAAGACCTGGAGCAGGACCTGAACCAGCAGGTCATGTCATACTTTGACATGACCATGCCAACACACCTTGAGGATCCGCTGGACTTCTGGGCAGCCAAACTTGATTTGTGGCCGCAACTAGCAGAGTTTGCCCTGGAAAAGCTGTCCTGCCCGGCAAGTAGCGTGCCATCTGAGCGGGTGTTTAGTGCGGCGGGGGCCATAGTTACGGCGAGGAGAACTCGTCTGTCAACTAAAAATGTGGAGAGACTCACCTTTGTCAAAATGAATCAGGGATGGATCAGCCAGGATTTCCACCCACCAATGCCTGATGCATGCGACTAGATTCAGCATGGTGCCACGTTTTACACTTTACAAATGGTGCAAAACATATTTATGTCTTTAGGCCATTTTTTGGGCTCCTGCTGCTGCTACTGCCAACTTCTGCCAACTCCAGGGTGTGATTCATCCAATTTTTGGGCTCCTGAGGCCAACTCCAGTGTATATTTGGGCTCCTGCTGCTGCTACTGTCAACTCCTGCCAACTCCAGGGTGTGATTCATCCAATTTTTGGGCTCCTGAAGCCAACTCCAGTGTATATTTGGGCTCCTGCTGCTGCTGCTGCTGCCAACTTCTGCCAACTCCAGGGTGTGATTCATCCAATTTTTGGGCTCCTGAAGCCAACTCCAGTGTATATTTGGGCTCCTGCTGCTGCTGCTGCTGCCAACTTCTGCCAACTCCAGGGTGTGATTCATCCAATTTTTGGGCTCCTGAAGCCAACTCCAGTGTATATTTGGGCTCCTGCTGCTACTACTGCCAACTTCTGCCAACTCCAGGGTGTGATTCATCCAATTTTTGGGCTCCTGAGGCCAACTCCAGTGTATATTTGGGCTCCTGCTGCTGCTGCTGCCAACTCCAGGGTGTGATTCATCCAATTTTTGGGCTCCTGAAGCCAACTCCAGTGTATATTTGGGCTCCTGCTGCTACTACTGTCAACTCCTGCCAACTCCAGGGTGTGATTCATCCAATTTTTGGGCTCCTGAGGCCAACTCCAGTGTATATTTGGGCTCCTGCTGCTGCTGCTGCCAACTTCTGCCAACTCCAGGGTGTGATTCATCCAATTTTTGGGCTCCTGAGGCCAACTCCAGTGTATATTTGGGCTCCTGCTCCTGCTGCTGCCAACTTCTGCCAACTCCAGGGTGTGATTCATCCAATTTTTGGGCTCCTGAAGCCAACTCCAGTGTATATTTGGGCTCCTGCTGCTGCTGCTGCTGCCAACTTCTGCCAACTCCAGGGTGTGATTCATCCAATTTTTGGGCTCCTGAAGCCAACTCCAGTGTATATTTGGGCTCCTGCTGCTACTACTGCCAACTTCTGCCAACTCCAGGGTGTGATTCATCCAATTTTTGGGCTCCTGAGGCCAACTCCAGTGTATATTTGGGCTCCTGCTGCTGCTGCTGCCAACTTCTGCCAACTCCAGGGTGTGATTCATCCAATTTTTGGGCTCCTGAAGCCAACTCCAGTGTATATTTGGGCTCCTGCTGCTACTACTGTCAACTCCTGCCAACTCCAGGGTGTGATTCATCCAATTTTTGGGCTCCTGAGGCCAACTCCAGTGTATATTTGGGCTCCTGCTGCTGCTGCTGCCAACTTCTGCCAACTCCAGGGTGTGATTCATCCAATTTTTGGGCTCCTGAGGCCAACTCCAGTGTATATTTGGGCTCCTGCTCCTGCTGCTGCCAACTTCTGCCAACTCCAGGGTGTGATTCATCCAATTTTTGGGCTCCTGAAGCCAACTCCAGTGTATATTTGGGCTCCTGCTGCTGCTGCCAACTTCTGCCAACTCCAGGGTGTGATTCATCCAATTTTTGGGCTCCTGAGGCCAACTCCAGTGTATATTTGGGCTCCTTCTGCCCCTCATAGTGATGCCACTTCAACTCTCTGCAATTGTGCCGCTCTGCGATTCTATTAGCGATGCCTCTGATCTGCATGTGATATTTCTTCAAAGTATTATTTAACAAACCCAGCACGCATCCTGTGCGTGTTACAGCAAGGCTGAATGGTTTACAACCCTATTGAGGCTGTAGGAGGCTCAGAAATAGCCGTTTTTAATAGCGATTCGTCGCGAATTTATTCGGGTCGAAACGATTTTTGTCGGAAAATTCGGCGAATCAGTCGAATCGAATTTTTCAAAAGTTCACTCATCTCTAATTATAATGAATATGCTATTAGGACATTATTTAAATTTTCGGGCGCGGTTGCACAAGTTATTTAATTATCACCCTGCAAAACTACTTGCTGCAAGTTTTTTACCCCATTGCCCCAACTGACAAAGACTGATACTCTTATACAGCATGTAGCCACCATGTATTGTCAGGTGGTTAGACCTGCTTGAACCCTGTGATCCCCCGATCCCTTGAAAAAACTAAATTTCCTCCTCTGAATCTATACTTTGCGAATTAAAGTGATTTGAATTTGTATTACACTAGACATGAGCAGGGGCGTAGCAAGGGGGTGCAGGGGGGCAGGTGCCCCAGGTTCAGCAGGGCAGGCCAAAGGGGGGCCTGAGCACAAGTGAGGGACGCCATTTCAAATCTTTTGGTGTCAGAAAGTCTAGCTACTTCTCTGGACAGGAGGATGGTCAGATGAACAGAGGTTGGAGTCCCAAGCTGAGGATAAAATGTGAGAAGCAGGCTGAAGTTGGGGTCTCAGACAGGGGATCATATGCCAAGATGCCAACCTTGGAGACCATCTTACAGGGTGATGACAGGAGTGTGGTTTAGGGACATGGGTTTTGTGGAACAAATATACTTACCCAAACCTCCAAAATTGTGCTCGGTTTTGCTAAAGCTAAAGTCTGGGCTATGTCCACCCTGCTGCGGTATAGCCCCCGATGTGAGGTGCCTGCTGCCGAATATCCCCACCCTACAGCTAAAGTTACTGATTCACATTTACGGGCTGTCGGGGGGGGGGGGGGGGGACAGAAACATGACACATAGAAAGCTATATATAAGGATGGGAAGTTAAAATATCAGGATGCGTTATCTCTCCCTCCTGCTGTGACTATAACAAACAAGATGAGTCATTCTGAACAGCCTGTCAGCTCCCTGCTGAAAGTTACATTGTGTTACATTGTTATAGCCAAAGAGAAGCTGATTTATATGTTAGAGGGTTAGACCGGGAAAGAAGGTGAGCTTATGGGTGACCTGGTGGGTTTCACACAGCGGGTACCCAAATCTGGATGCCCCGGGGGGAGGTAATCAATTGGCCCACACATATTATAGATTCCTGAGCCACTCTCAGTGGGTTTTGGTCCACTTTACCACCTTTGCCATTAAGTTACAGTGGGCGGAGCTGAACCGAGCTGATGCAAAAGATGCCGCACATGTACCATGGGCACATCAGAAAGGTAAGAAAAGCGGGCGATTGGTTTGAAATAGCGGTCATCTCAATCTGGGATGCCCCAGGGGGAGGTTGTTTAACTGGACCTAGTGACTTACAGATGCTAGGTCCACTTTTGGTCCACTTTAATGGCTTGTCTGGGCACGGCCCACCATGCCATTCAGTTACAGTGATCGGGGCTGAACCGAGCTGATGCAAGAGATGCCGCACATGTACCATGGGCACTTTAGAAAAGTAAGAAAAGTGGGCAATCGGTTTGACATAGCGGTAATATCAATCCGGGATGCCCCAGAAGGTGGTTGTTTAACTGGACCTAGCGACTCACAGATGCTAGGTCCAGTTTTGGTCCATTTTAATGGCTTGGCTGTGCATGACGCCGCCATGCCATTAAGTTACAGTGGGCGGGGCTGAACCGAGTTGATGCAAGCGATGCCACACGTACCATAGGCACACCATAGTTTTGTTTTGGTCCACTTTAATGCCTCGGCTGGGCACAGCCCACCATGCCATTAAGTTACAGCGGGCGGGGCTGAACCGAGCTGTTGCAAGAGCACCATGGGCCCATCGGAAAGGTAAGAAAAGTGGTTTGAAATAGCGGTTATCTCAATCCCAGGTGCCCCAGAGGCTGGTTGTTTTACTGGACTTAGCGACTTATAAATGCTAGGTCCGGTTTTGGTCCACTTTAAATATGTCCGATTACAGTTTGTTTTATTTTTGAGGGATTCACTCTATATTTCCCTTCAGATCACTTTTTGGTCAAGACAAACTCTTATTCCCGCTGCGGAGGCCGCGGCACTCGCCCCATCGTTTCTGAGTGTCGGCGAGCTTTTAATTCCTAATCAGCTTTCTCGTACTTTCAGCACCGCAATCAAAATCTCAGGACCTGGAGGAGATAAAGAAAATGAAGCCTATTAACATGTCCCAGAATTGTTTGATTTACCCGTCATAAATTATTTGCAATGTAGAAAAGCTCCGATGAAAAGCCCGACGGGGAGGGAGCGGCTTGACTGGCAGGAGGAGATTAGGCCAGGACAATATGAGCCTTTTTACTAATTAGCTTATTGGGCGACAGATAAAGACGAGCTTAATAACGGTGAGGCGGCCGGCGACGGGTCTGATCTCTCCAAACGCTTCTTTTTTTTTTTTCTTCTTTAACATTCGGAAGAAACATCTTGAATGTTAATTGGAAAAAAAATGACACTCGGGAAATTCTTATTGCCGCTAAATATCATCACTTCAGGAGCACGCAATTATCGGTGAGATGAAAAATCGAGAGGGTATAAGAGATGAGCGGACTTCCTGAAAGCTCGAGTCGGACGATTTCTCCACGAAATTCGGGTTCATTTCTGAATTTTTACAGGTCGCTCATCTCTAGGGTTAAAAAAAACTTACCTGTTCCAAGTGGCAGGCTTCGTCCAGCCTCCCTTCTCGGGTGGTGGGTGGGTGTCAGCACTTCGGGTGGGGCTACGTCATCTCAGAAAAAGAAAAACAACTCACCTCCATCCTCGTTCCAGCCTCGTCGGACAGTTCTGCTTGGCTGTCAGCACGGACAGCCTACCCCGCTACACTCCTGCTGTTTGGAGCGATGGGGGAGCCAACATGGTGGTGGTGTGGCTTCCCTAAGGCATGCTGCTGGAGCAGCGGGTAGGGGTTCTGGTGTCCCCTGTTTGGCTTCTCTGTCTGTGGGCTTTCCATGCCCGATTCCATGGGCAAGTGGGGAGCCAGCTTCAGGGGCAGCGGTCCTTCCATGTTCCGGCACTTCGGGCCCGGCTGTGTCTTCTTAGGAAAAAAAAATAAACTTACCTGTTCTGCGATGCAGACTTCCTCTGGCACCCCTTCTCGGGTGACAGGTGGTGGTGTGGCTTCCCTCAGCCATGCTGCTGGGGCAGTGGGTAGGGGTTCTGGTGTCCCCTGTTTGGCTTCTCTGTCTGTGGGCTTTCCATGCCTGGCTTCCATGGGCAGATGGGGAGTCCTTGCATGAGTTCTCGTCTTCTGGTTGTCACGCTCTGGTAACTCCAGCCATCTAGGTAAGCCCTCAACCCCCAATCTCCGCAGCCAGCTTCACCTGTAGGAGCCCCCGCTTGACGGGACGCAGAATACGCCTGCCCGGGATCGGTTGCCCCCAGGACTTCAATGGCTCAAAGGATGAGAGCTTACTGGTTTAGAGGTCTGAAGAACCAATGGCTAAGAGCGAGTGTAGCTGAAGTCCAGAACCAGGCCAGAGGTTGACACGGGGAAGTCAGAGATCGTAGCGGTACAGAGGGAAGAGGCAGCTCGAGGTCAAGGTACAAAGCAGAGGTCGGCAACGGAGATCAGATCGAGAATGGTCGGTTCAGGCAGGGGTCGGCAACGGAGATCAGATCGAGAATGGTCGGTTCAGGCAGGGGTCGGCAACGGAGATCAGATCGAGAATAGTCGGTTCAGGCAGGGGTCGGCAACGGAGATCAAACAGATATATCACAAGACAATGCAGGGTACAAGGCGCTATAACAGGCACTGAAGAAGTGACGGGGGCGAACCTTTATAGGAACCAGATATGATTGGCCAAAGGGAACGAGTGTAGTGATTGGTGCAACTTAGATCCAACCTAGGATTGGACCAGCAGGGCGAGTAGCCCAGAACTTCCCTAGGCTCATAGGCCTATAGTCGGAACCAAGGGGCGTGCCTGTGCCCCTTGGTTCAACCCCCCCCTAACTACAGCCTCCGGCGGGCGCGCTGTGTGCTGCTCTTGCTGTTTGGAACGATGAGGGAGACAGTGTGGTGACACTCTAGTACTGAGAATAACTCATCTCTATGGTTTAAAAGAAATACTCACTGGATGGCAGGCTTTTTCCGGCCTCCCTTCTCGAGTGGTGGGTGTGTCTCAGGAAAAGAAAAAAAACTCACTTCCGTCCTCAATTCAACCTTGTTGGCCAGTCCTGCTTGGCTAGCAGCATGGCGGGCCTACCCAGATACCTTCCTGCTGTTAGGAGCAATGGGTGGAGCCAACATGGCACACTGTAGTACTGAGGATTGTTCATTTGTAGGGTTAAACTCATCTGTTCTGGGTGGCAGGCTTCTTTTGGCCCTGCTTCTAGGGTGACAGATGGTGGTGTGGGCTTCCTTCAGCCATGCTGCTCTGGCAGTGGGTAGGGTTTCTGGTGTCTCCTGTCTGGCTTCTCCAGCAGCGAGCTTTACATGGCTGGCATCCATGGACAGATGGGTTCCCCCGTCCGGCTTCTGGTGGTGGGTGTGTGTTTCCGCACTTCAGGCGGGGCTGCACCATTTCAGGAAAAGAAAAATCAATCACCTCCGTCCTCATTCCAGTCTTGTTAGCCAGTCCTGTTTGAGGCGGAAGCCGGCTCACACAGCTGACAGCGTGGCAGGCGTTCTCCGCTACCTTCCTGCTGTTTGGAGCGATGGGGGGGCCAACGTGGGACACTCTAGTACTGAGGATCGCTCATCTCCAGGGTTAAAAAAAAATAAACTCACCTGCTCCGGGTGGCAATTTTCCTCCAGCCTCCCTTCTCGGGTGGTAGGTGTGTGTGTCGCACTTCAGGTGGGGCTACGTCATCTCAGGAAAAGTTAAAAAAAACTCACCTCCATCCTCGTTCTAGTCTGGTTGGCCAGTCCTGCTTGGCTAACAGCATGGCCGGCCTAACCCGCTACCCTCCTGCTGTTTGGAGTGACAGGGGGAGCCGGCGTGGGACACTCTAGTACTGAGGATCGCTCATCTCTGGGGTTAAAAAAAAATACGCTCTTCTGTTCCGGGTGGCAGGATTCCTCCGGCCCCCTTCTCGGCTGAGAGGTGGTGGTGTGGGCTTCCTTCAGCCATGATGTTCGGGCAGTGGGTAGGGGTTGCTCGTCCCCTGTCTGGCTTCTCCATGTGTGGGATTTCCATGCCCGGCTTCCATGGGCAGGTGGGGAGCGGGCTTTCCTTGCATGGGTTCCCCTGTCCCGCTTCTGGTGGTGGGTGTGTGTGCACCGGCACTTAGGCCGGGGCTGTGTCTTAGAAAAAAACCTCACCTCCGTCCTTGTTCCAGTCTCGTCGGCCGGTCCTGCTTGGGATGGAAGCCGACTTGCACAGCTGATAGCGTGGCCAGCCTCCCCCTTTACCCTCCTCCTGTTTTGTATGACGGGGGAGCCAGCGTGGGACACTCTAGTACTGAGAATCGCTCATCTCTAGGGTTAAAAAAAATAAACTCACCTGTTCCAGGCTTCCTCCGGCACCCCTTTTCGTGACTGGTTGTGGTGTGGGCTTCCTTCAGCCATGCTGATCGGGCAGCGGGTAGGGGTTCTGGTGTCCCCTATCTGCCTTCTCCGTTTGTGGGAGTTCCATACCTGCTTCTATGGGCAGGTGGGGAGCGGGCTTTCGTTGCATGGGTTCCCGGCTTCTGGAGGTGGGTGTGTGTGCCGCACTTCTGGGGGCTGCATCTTCTTAGGAAAAGAAAAAAAACTCACCTACATCCTCGTTCCAGTCTCGTCTGCCGGACCTGCTTGGGGCGGAAGCCGGCTTGCACAGCGGACAGCGCGGCTGGCCTCCGCCGCTACCCTCCTGCTGTGGGGAAGACAGCGTCAGACACTTCTCTTCCCTCTGGGTCCCCTTTTTGGGTGATGGTGATGTGGTGATGTGGGCTTCCTTCAGCCACGATGTTCGCGCAGCGGGTAGAGGTTCTGGTGTCCCCTGTCTGGCCTCTTCATCTCTGGGCTTTTTATGCCCGCTTCCATGGGCAGGTGGCGAGCTTTAATTACATGGGTTCCCCCCGCCCGGCTTCTAGTGGTGGGTGGGTGTTCCGGCACTTCGGGCAGGGCTGCGTCTTAGGTAAAAAAACAAAACTCACCTCCGTCCTAGTTCCAGCCTCATTGGCTGGTCCTGTTTGAGGCAGATGCCAGCTTGCACAGCTGACCGAACGGCTGACCCCCCCCCCCGCTACCATCCTGCTGTTTGGAGCGACGGGGGGAGCTGGCATGAGACACTCTAGTACTGATGATTGCTCATTTCTAGAGTTAAAAAAAAAACTCACCTGTTCTAGGTGGCAGGCTTCCTCCAGCACCCCTTCTCAGGTGACAGGTGCTGGTGTGGGCTTACTTCAGCCATGCTACTCGGGCAGCAGGTATGGGTTCTGGCGCCCCATGTCTGGCTTCTCCGGCTGGCAGGCTTTCCATGTCCGGCTTCCATGGGCAGGAGCCGGCTTCAGGGGGAGCGGGCATTCCTTTCATGGGTTCCCCCACCCGGCTTCTGGAGGTGGGTGTGGGTGCCGGCATTTCGGGCGGGGCTGCATCTTCTTAGAAAAAGAAAAAAAAACTCACCTCCGTCCTTGTTCCAGTCTCGTCGGCTGTTCCTGCTTGGGGCGGAAGCCATCTTGCACAGCTGACAGCGTGGCCGGCCTCCTCCGCTACCCTCCTGCTGTTTGGAGCAACAGGGGAGCCGGCATGGGACACCCTAGTACTGAGGATCGCTTATTTCTAGAGTTTAAAAAAAACTCACCTGTTCTAGGTGGTGTCCCCTGTCTGGCTTCTCCCCCTTTGGGATTTCCATGCTTGCTTCCATGGGCAAGTGGGGAGCTGGCTTCAGGGGCCTTCCTTGCAAGGGTTCCTGTCTCCTGGTGGTAGGTGTGTGTTCCGGCACATCGGGCGGGGTTGCGTCTTCTCAGGAAAAGAAAAAAAACTCACCTCCGTCCTCGTCCCAGCCTCGTTGGCCGGTCTTTATTTGGGACTGAAGCTGCTGTTTGGAGCGACAGGCAAGCCGGCGTGGGACACTCTAGTACTGAGGATCGCTCATCTCTAGGGTTAAAAAAATATAAGCTCACCTGTTCTGGGTGGCAGGCTTCCTCTGGCCCCGTTTTGCGGGCAGCGGGTAGGGGTTCTGGCATCCGCTGTCTGGCTTCTCCGGTGATGGGCTTTCAATGCCCGGCTTCCATGGGAAGGTGGGGAGCCGAATTGCATGGGTTCCCGCCTTTTGGTGGTGGGTGTGTGTTCCGGCAATTTGAGCAGGGCTACGTAGTCTCAGGAAAAGAGAAAACTCACCTCATTCTTGTTCCAGCATCGTCGGCTGGTCCTGCTTGGCTGACCTGCTCTGCTACACTCGTGCTGTTTGGAGCGACGGGGGAGCCGGCGTGGGACACTCTAGTACTGAGGATCGCTCATCTCTAGAGTTAAAAAAAAAAATAAACTCTCCGGTTTGCACAGCTGACGGTGCAGCCTGTCTCTATGCATAAGCAAACAACATGCCAGGGCTAGCTTACAGCCAGGGCCCAAGGGGCATGCGCCATTGGGCCTTCACTATTTGCAAAGTCAAGGAGGCCCCAGCACCTTGTTCATTGTGGTCATCAGGATGCCAGCGGCAGCATGTCTGCATCAGTAAAGCAGTAAGCATGAGATAAAGGTAAAGGAAGCTCCCGATTACAGCCATGGGAACAGATTCAACTGCACAGCAGCAAAATCAGCCCAAAAAGCAGGGTCAGGATCGACAGTGGTGGACCCACCCAGCCTGGGAAAGGCCTTGTCTAGTCTACGGTGCAGGCAAGTGGCTTGTTGCACCCTGTACGAAAAGTGAACTAACTACCAGCATCTCTTTAGCCAGAGGAAGGTGACTCGGAGCCGCGGTGGTGAGAATTGGACCCTACTGACGGTGGCGAACTGGAGCCAAAAATCAGCAATCGATTTTACCAGCCCCTGGCCGGCCCGAGACGTCCCTGCTGCGGCCGCTCCAACCATGATGCCGGGGCTATAGCATTGGGGGCTGGGGCTCCTTGACTTGTGGGTACAGTGGGGTTGGGTACAGTGGGCCCCCCCAACCATGATTCCAGGGCTATAGCATTGGGGGCTGGGGTTCAGTGGGGCTGGGTACAGTGGACCCCCACCAACCATGATGCCGGGGCTATAGCATTGGGGGCTGGGGTTCAGTGGGGCTGGGTACAGTGGGCCCCCACCAACCATGATGCCGGGGATATAGCATTGGGGGCTGGGGTTCCTTGGCTTGTGGGTACAATGGGGCTGGGTACAGTGGGCCCCCACCAACCATGATTCCGGGGCTATAGCATTGGGGGCTGGGGTTCCTTGGCTTGTGGGTACAGTGGGGTTGGGTACAATGGACCCCCACCAACCATGATTCCGGGGCTAAAGCATTGGGGGCTGGGGCTCCTTGGCTTGTGGGTACAGTGGGGCTGGGTACAGTGGGCCCCCACCAACCATGATGCCGGGGCTATAGCATTTGGGGCTGGGGCTCCTTGGCTTGTGGGTACAGTGGGGCTGGGTACAATGGACCCCCACCAACCATGATTCCGGGGCTAAAGCATTGTGGGCTGGGGCTCCTTGGCTTGTGGGTACAGTGGGGCTGGGTCAATGGGCCCCCACCAACCATGATTCCAGGGCTATAGCATTGGGGCTGGGGTTCCTTGCCTTGTGGGTACAGTGGGGCTGGGTACAGGGGACCCCCACCAACCATGATTCCGGGGCTATAGCATTGGGGGCTGGGGTTCCTTGCCTTGTGGGTACAGTGGGGCTGGGTACACGACGCTGAGAGGGAGACTAAGGGGGCAGGGATTGAATGTGGGCGTTAAAAGCAGCAGCCCAACATGGAGGGCCGGCGTCAGCACAGGGCAAACCTGGGCAACAACCAGGGCCTCTGGCATCTTCAGGGGCCCACTCAGGCCCACATTTTGCCATGGTATTATTTTACAGTGGACCTGAACCACAGAATGCCGGGTGTTGTGTGCAAACCTGCTCATGGCCGGCCTCAGGAACAGGGGAAGATCAGCAACAATGGAGAAGGTGGCCTGGAATGGAGGAGGGCAAATGATGGAAGCTCAGAAGGTGGCGAGAACCAGGTGACATCTGAACCAGGTGAGAAGGACTGAAGGGCGATCAACAGCAGGAATTGACCCATTTGTGGCAGCGGAGCTGAAAGGTGACATCATGTGACTCAATACTTTGGGGCCCACAAAGACTTTCTTGCCCCCACAAACCTGGAGCCGGCCCTGCCAACAGAGGTGGGGGTTTGGTGGCTATGGCAGTAGAATTCCCTATATTGTCACAAGGCCGGTGGCGCTATTGCGGGCATGATCAGAGGGGACCAGCAATTCATGGGATTCACTGGTCCATTACATTTAAGGAAAAAGTTACTGTATCAGGACCATCACCAGATTTAATGCCCAGGGACTTCCACAACACAAAGGATCCACAGAATGCTGGATCCCACCCTGACTCTGTGCCTGGGGCCCACGCAACTGTATAGTATGCAAAGTGGTAAAGGCCATCGCTGTAGATACTATGGGGGTTTATTCATCAGGGGATAGCGCCAGGTAGCGCCTCATAGCGGCAGGCAGTGTCTGGTGAACGTCGGGCGCTGTACGCAAAACCACATTTATGAAAGCGATTCTGGTGAGCGGCTCTAACAGCGCCATGTAGCGTCACATGTATTATTACAGGCAGGTGAGTGTATAGCGCCTCTAACAGCGCCATGTAGCGTCACATGTATTATTACAGGCAGGTCAGTGTATAGCGCCTCTAACAGCGTCATGTAGCGTCACATGTATTATTACAGGCAGGTCAGTGTATAGCGCCTCTAACAGCGCCATGTAGCATCACATGTATTATTACAGGCAGGTCAGTGTATAGCGCCTCTAACAGCGCCATGTAGCGACACATGTATTATTACAGGCAGGTCAGTGTATAGCGCCTCTAACAGCGTCATGTAGCGTCACATGTATTATTACAGGCAGGTCAGTGTATAGCTCCTCTAACAGCGCCATGTAGTGTCACATGTATTATTACAGGCAGGTCAGTGTATAGCGCCTCTAACAGCGCCATGTAGCGTCACATGTATTATTACAGGCAGGTCAGTGTATAGCACCTCTAACAGCGCCATGTAGCGTCACATGTATTATTACAGGCAGCTCAGTGTATATTGCCTCTAACAGCGCCATGTAGTGTCACATGTATTATTACAGGCAGGTCAGTGTATAGCGCCTCTAACAGCGCCATGTAGCGTCACATGTATTATTACAGGCAGGTCAGTGTATAGCACCTCTAACAGCGCCATGTAGCATCACATGTATTATTACAGGCAGCTCAGTGTATAGCACCTCTAACAGCGCCATGTAGCGTCACATGTATTATTACAGACAGGTCAGTGTATAGCGCCTCTAACAGCGCCATGTAGCGTCACATGTATTATTACAGGCAGGTCAGTGTATAGCACCTCTAACAGCGCCATGTAGCATCACATGTATTATTACAGGCAGGTCAGTGTATAGCGCCTCTAACAGCGCCATGTAGCGTCACATGTATTATTACAGGCAGGTCAGTGTATAGCGCCTCTAACAGCGACATGTAGCGTCACATGTATTATTACAGGCAGGTCAGTGTATAGCGCCTCTAACAGCGCCATGTAGCATCACATGTATTATTACAGGCAGGTCAGTGTATAGCGCCTCTAACAGCGACATGTAGCGTCACATGTATTATTACAGGCAGGTCAGTGTATAGCGCCTCTAACAGCGCCATGTAGTGTCACATGTATTATTACAGGCAGGTCAGTGTATAGCGCCTCTAACAGCGCCATGTAGCGTCACATGTATTATTACAGGCAGGTCAGTGTATAGCGCCTCTAACAGCGCCATGTAGTGTCACATGTATTATTACAGGCAGGTCAGTGTATAGCGCCTCTAACAGCGCCATGTAGTGTCACATGTATTATTACAGGCAGGTCAGTGTATAGCGCCTCTAACAGCGCCATGTAGCGTCACATGTATTATTACAGGCAGGTCAGTGTATAGCGCCTCTAACAGCGCCATGTAGTGTCACATGTATTATTACAGGCAGGTCAGTGTATAGCGCCTCTAACAGCGCCATGTAGCGTCACATGTATTATTACAGGCAGGTCAGTGTATAGCGCCTCTAACAGCGCCATGTAGTGTCACATGTATTATTACAGGCAGGTCAGTGTATAGCGCCTCTAACAGCGACATGTAGCGTCACATGTATTATTACAGGCAGGTCAGTGTATAGCGTCTCTAACAGCGCCATGTAGTGTCACATGTATTATTACAGGCGGCTCAGTGTATAGCGCCTCTAACAGCGCCATGTAGCGTCACATGTATTATTACAGGCAGGTCAGTGTATAGCGCCTCTAACAGCGCCATGTAGTGTCACATGTATTATTACAGGCAGGTCAGTGTATAGCGCCTCTAACAGCGCCATGTAGCGTCACATGTATTATTACAGGCAGGTCAGTGTATAGCGCCTCTAACAGCGTCATGTAGTGTCACATGTATTATTACAGGCAGGTCAGTGTATAGCGCCTCTAACAGCGCCATGTAGTGTCACATGTATTATTACAGGCAGGTCAGTGTATAGCGCCTCTAACAGCGCCATGTAGCGTCACATGTATTATTACAGGCAGGTCAGTGTATAGCGCCTCTAACAGCGTCATGTAGCGTCACATGTATTATTACAGGCAGGTCAGTGTATAGCACCTCTAACAGCGCCATGTAGCGGCACATGTATTATTACAGGCAGGTCAGTGTATAGCGCCTCTAACAGCGTCATGTAGTGTCACATGTATTATTACAGGCAGGTCAGTGTATAGCGCCTCTAACAGCGCCATGTAGCATCACATGTATTATTACAGGCAGCTCAGTGTATAGCACCTCTAACAGCGCCATGTAGCGTCACATGTATTATTACAGGCAGGTCAGTGTATAGCACCTCTAACAGCGCCATGTAGTGTCACATGTATTATTACAGGCAGGTCAGTGTATAGCGCCTCTAACAGCGCCATGTAGCGTCACATGTATTATTACAGGCAGGTCAGTGTATAGCACCTCTAACAGCGCCATGTAGTGTCACATGTATTATTACAGGCAGGTCAGTGTATAGCGCCTCTAACAGCGCCATGTAGCGTCACATGTATTATTACAGGCAGGTCAGTGTATAGCGCCTCTAACAGCGCCATGTAGCGTCACATGTATTATTACAGGCAGGTCAGTGTATAGCGCCTCTAACAGCGTCATGTAGCATCACATGTATTATTACAGGCATGTCAGTGTATAGCGCCTCTAACAGCGTCATGTAGTGTCACATGTATTATTACAGGCAGGTCAGTGTATAGCGCCTCTAACAGCGCCATGTAGCGTCACATGTATTATTACAGGCAGGTCAGTGTATAGCGCCTCTAACAGCGTCATGTAGTGTCACATGTATTATTACAGGCAGGTCAGTGTATAGCGCCTCTAACAGCGCCATGTAGCATCACATGTATTATTACAGGCAGGTCAGTGTATAGCGCCTCTAACAGCGCCATGTAGCGTCACATGTATTATTACAGGCAGGTCAGTGTATAGCGCCTCTAACAGCGCCATGTAGTGTCACATGTATTATTACAGGCAGGTCAGTGTATAGCACCTCTAACAGCGCCATGTAGTGTCACATGTATTATTACAGGCAGGTCAGTGTATAGCGCCTCTAACAGCGCCATGTAGCGTCACATGTATTATTACAGGCAGGTCAGTGTATAGCGCCTCTAACAGCGCCATGTAGTGTCACATGTATTATTACAGGCAGGTCAGTGTATAGCACCTCTAACAGCGTCATGTAGCGTCACATGTATTATTACAGGCAGCTCAGTGTATAGCACCTCTAACAGCGTCATGTAGTGTCACATGTATTATTACAGGCAGGTCAGTGTATAGCGCCGGCGCTCTAGATTCCAGAGCTTGTTATTACCTGTCGCTACCTATCGCTCTCCCATACATTTTAATAGACGTTACTTTTCTTCTGTTTAAACAGGGTTTTTTGTTTTTTTTTTCTCTCCAATCATTGTGTGACGTCTCCTGGCCTAGAAAGAGTCATTTTTGAAAACTTTTTGGATTTTTTATATTTTTATGCAGAATTGTCATTACAGGTCTGGCACTAAAGTGTTATTGTCACAACAATGTAATTCCATGTGTTTTCGCTTTATTACTGGTGGATATGTGTTCAAAAACAGCCTTTAATCACACAGCGTCTGGTGCTACAGCGCCCAGCTTTAGAGTGCCAATGCTGTGTGCGTTTTTTTTTTTATGAATATGGTGTGAGTCGCTGAGAGTCGGTCGCAATGAGCTGGTGCTACCTTTCGCTCCCAGCAGCACTGTACTGGTGTTAGAGAGCCCAACATACATCACATTCATCAATGGCGGCCAGGTTACTACAGCAACTGAGGCGCTCTGTTACAGCGCCCGATAGCCGATCACAGAGTATACTAGCGGCCGCTCTTAGCGCTGTTATACAGAGGCTCATCTGCCGATACCTGGCGCTAGTAATGCATCAGCCTGCCCATTCTCCAGCAATCCCTACAGCACAGTTGCCCCTTATCCAGAGACACATCCAATGGGCTTGAGGCCCCGACAGTCACCGATGACTTGTTGATTGCCGAATACTTTGTTATATTTAAACTGAGGAAACGTGTGATGTCACTCCCATCCCGCTCCCCCGCCGGGCTGTATCACAGCGCCCATTGCCAATTCTTTCTGTAGTCTTTATCATCATAATTAGCGTAAAGCTGTCTCAGCATCTTCCCTGATCTTCATATGAAGATTCTTCTTCATTGTTCTCCTGTATAGTCGCGATGTCGCCGCCTTTGATATCGCTGGAGACACTAGCTTTGTAAATACGAAAATATATTAACTTCCCGATCTTCAAAAGGAAAGCCGGGCTTTTATGTCATTTCCCAACAAGTCTTTGATAATCGACAAAGTTTATATCAGTTCAGATCCCCGTGTGTTTAAAGACAAAATAAATGTTACTTCTTATTATTGTGAGGAGCCGTGCTGCCGAATCCCGCCCCTCTCCTGTGCCGATGAGGAGTTTGGAAAACTTTTTGCAGTCAGCATAATAATAACAGGTAGAAAAAGGTAAATAAACACCATAAGAGCCGACATAAAACACGAGGAACAATAATATTACAAACATACTTGAATGCGTCTAAACCGGACCAACAGCCTGGCACAGCTGGAAAAGGAAGGTAGCTGCCATTCCCACCAGCAATTCCTGTTTGCAGGAGGCCTGCAGGTCCATGAACCGCCATCTTGTTTTAATAGTACGTATGCATGTTGGGTATTGTTCTTTTGAGGGGACCTTGTGCTTTCAGATTTTGGCCCTTATTTAACAAGGGATAGCGCCAGGTAGCGAATGGTGAGCGAACGGTAATGACGCTCACCGCCATGAGAACGTCGGCTCCCCTCCGCAATCACACATTTATCAAGCCGATCCTGCTTAGCGACTGACAGAGCGCCAGATAGCGAATCATTCATCATTATTCCAGCCTTAGCCCACAGCGCCAGCGAGCGACCTTGAACAGCGACAGGTATGACCTCTCGCTACCTGGCGCTCTCCAATGCATTTCGATGGAGCAATCTTTAAATATTCCTAATTAATTGCTATTATTTATTTATTTATTTTTTTTTTTTTTAATTTCAAAAATTCTGTGACCACTTCTGCAATGTTAGATATTTTTTTTAAGCTAAAAAAAAAAAAATTGTGCAGAATTGATATTACAGGTCTGATATTAATGTATTCATATTACAAAATGTTTTTTTTTTTCTAAAAATATGGTTGTTTGGAGGTTAAAAAACTACTTTTAACACATCGCCGCCAGCGCTCTGGGGTTTAAACAAGCATTTCACAGCGTGAGAATTTTTTGAGCGTGATTTTTTGATGAATATGGTGGAAGGCAGTCGCTCTGACCAGTCGCTATCATGCGCACCCATACATCGCGGAACCTGTCAAATAGCGACTCCTCACCCAATATTCAACATTACGCCACACCGACTGAGTCGCTGTCAACAACCGAACAATGGCCAAGCACAGCGACTACTAGCGGCGCTGTGAAAATACAGCTACAGTCGCTCAACTGTTGCTACATGTCGCTATTAATAAATCAGCCTCCCCATTAATGAGAGGGGCTTATTCAGGACAATGAGGCCGATTCATTAATAGCGCCAGGTAGCGACAGATGAGCGACAGTAGCGGTATTTTCACAGCGCCCGTTAGTATTCTCGCTGTGCTTGGCCGTTGTTGACAGCGACTCAGCCGGTGTGCAGTAATGTTGAATACGGGGTTCGGAGTCGCTGTTTGACAGGTTCCGCGCTGTATGGGAGCGCATGACAGCGAATGGCCATAGCGACCGGCTCCCACCATATTCATTAACAAATCACGCTCAAAAAATTCTGGCGCTGTGAAATGCTTGTTTAAACTCCAGAGCGCTGGCGGCGATGGGTTAAAAGTAGTTTTTTAACCCCAAAACAACCATATTTTTTGGAAAAAAAAAAACAAGTTTTACAAAACATTTTGTAATATGAATACATTAATATCAGACCTGTAATATCAATTCTGCACAATTTTTTTTTTTTTTTTTTTAACCATAAAAAAAATATCTAACATTGCAGAAGTGGTCACAGAATTTTTGACATTTAAAAAAATTAATAGCAATTAATTATGACTATTTGAAGATTGCTCCATTGAAATGCATTGGAGAGCGACAGGTAGCGAGAAGTCATACCTGTCGCTGTTCAAGGTCGCTCCCTGGCGCTGTGGGGTGAGGCTGGAATAATGATGAATGCTTCGCTATCTGGCGCTCTGTCAGTCGCTAAGCAGGATCGGCTTGATAAATGTGTGATTGCGGAGGGGAGCCGGCGTTCTCGTGGCGGTGACCGTCATTACCGTTCGCTCACCATTCGCTACCTGGCGCTAACCCTTGTTAAATAAGGGCCTATGAGACCTTTCATTTGATATCAAACATAACATGTATATGTTGTTCAGAACCTGGTAATCCACATAGTACCGGACCCTGGATGATATATATGGGGTGTTTGGGTTCATTTAACTAAGAAATTAATGGGGATCATGAATTTCTAGGTTACAATATGATAACATGCATATTGTGGGATTTATACCCTTTATGCAATATATCTCTGATCTCATAGATCTGATGTGGGCGGACCTTGGCAGACACTCCCACGAGGCGGGAAATGCTGGCCACTCCCCCTATTGTTCGATACATTAAGCTGTGTGCAGGGGGGCAGTCAGGCGATGGATGGATGGCCGCCTTACCTGAATGACCTTGAAATCATAAGTATCTGTATATCCACTATCATTTATGTAACAACTGCCTATAGCATCTTGGGGAAGCTTTAGGAACATATTGGGTTAGTGAAGGTTATTTACTGTGCTGGTAATTAAACCTGTTTTAATTTATACATCTTACTGTGTGTGGTGGATAATTTCTCACACAATAGATTGCAGTTGCAAAGTATTTACGGTTAATAATATATTTCTTCTTAGGACATGTCACTGGTTGTGTAGGGAGAGCCTTAGCGCCCACTGTTTTGAATCAGATTAGTGGCCGCTGGGCTGATATGATTGTTAGTAATTGCGCTATTTATCATATTAACCTCTAGTAGAAATATTGGAGGTTAATGTGCAGCGAATATTGTTAATAGAAATCATATAATTTCCCATTTTTCACCCACATGAACAAGCCTCATATGCCTAGAAAGCTTGAGGTGTGTACTTCCAAATAATATATAGTTTGTGGGGGTTATTTCTAATGTAAATGGTTGTTTTTCTTGAAAAACTGCGATGTGCGCATAGCGCCTAGCATAACCGTATTTTATCTGAATAACTCCTAAAGCGGTTTCAATTTGGGGGAGTCTCCTGGGCAGGAAAGGGTGTCTACCAATACATATGTGGTACTGCTGTAACCGGGAGAAACCGGGGTTTCACACGCAATAAGATTTTATTGACAAACTTACATTTACAAATTGCCAAAAATAGATTTTTAAAAAAATGTTTTGCACATATTTCACCAAAAAGTATTGAGAATAAACAAAAAAAGGCCAAACAAGACATTTTTATGTTGAAGCCCAGACCCTGCTGAAAAAAAACATATATAATTTCCCTGGAAAATCCCTGGAAATCCCCTCGAAAATCAAGGTTGAACATGTGGAGTAGGGATGAGCGAATCGATCCGGACGAACTCGAATTCGTTCCGAATTGCATGAAAAATTCGATTCCGAACGAATCCGAATTTCCCCGCGATTCGATCGATCGAAGTTTTCCTTTAAACTCCATTCATTTCAATTACAGGCATTCTAAAATGGTGGAAGCACATGTCCGGATATATCCCCTGGGGCAAGGTATCATGGGAAAGTCACATGCAGCCTATCAGCAGCCAGGAAGCCCGGTGACGTCACCGTGCTATATAAAGCGGCGGCCATCTTCCTTGTGCGCATTTCAGCCTTGCATTGCGGGCAGAGCACAGCTGGTTACAGACTGGGACAGAGAGTTAGAGATAGGTAGGGAGAGTCAGAGAGGCAGACAGAGAGGCAGACAGAGCCAGGGAAAGATAGGGAAAAACCGGAACCATCCAGCCAGGGACAGCTTAGAAGTGACAGTGAAATTTTTTTTTTTTCATTAGCCAGATCAGTTTTCAATTCAATTTCAGTTCTTTGTGCTGTAAACCTGCCTTGCCGCTGTGCATCCCATCTATGCAGTGGCATATTTAACCCTATCTGTTACACACAAGCATTTCTAAAAACTGGATTAGTTTTAATTTAGTTTTAATATTTTTTGGTCTGCTTTAAATACACCAGCCCACATGGGCATCCCAAACCTGCACTTAGCACCCTATCTGTTATACTAAATACCCTTGTTCATCCTCAGCTTAATCAAACTATTGCATTTTGAATTGGTTTTTGTCCTGCTGCCAAAACACTAGGCTGCAGGGTATCCCAAACCTGCACGTAGCACCCTATCTGTTATACTAAATACCCTTGTTCATCCTCAGCTTAATCAAACTATTGCATTTTGAATTGGTTTTTGTCCTGCTTTAAATACACCAGCCCACATGGGCATCCCAAACCAGCACATGTCACCCTATCTGTTATACTAAATAAGCGTTGTTCAGCCTCATTTTAATTAAGCTATTGCATTTTGAATTGGGTTTTGTCTGCTTTAAATACACCAGCCCACATGGGCATCCCAAACCAGCACATGTCACCTTATCTGTTATACTAAATAGGAGTTATTCAGCCTCATTTTAATTAAGCTATTGCATTTTGATTTGGTTTTTGGTCTGCTGTCAAAACACCAGGCCGCAGGGTATCCCAAACCTGCACGTAGCCCCCTATCTGTTATACTAAATACGTTTGTTCATCCTCAGCTTAATCAAGCTATCGCATTTTGAATTCCAGCTCCTGCGCCAGACACTGTTGAGGAAACCGAGAACATCAGTGACGTGCAGCCACAACTCGGTGATGATGATGATGAAGAAGCCGATCGCACTTGGGAGCCGGATGCAGAAGGGGCTTCATCGTCATCATCAGGAGAAGAGGGGCGCAGGTTGCCCCGGAGTCAGCAGTAGCAAGGTGTTAGCAGCATGGGGGCACAATTGTAAAGCCTGGAGCCAAACGGGGCCGGGGTAGAGCACCTGCTGCACGGCAGGCTACCTTATCGGGAGGTAGTGGAGCAGGGGTTCCTGGAGTTGGCGACAGTAGCAGTGAATCAGTGTGGCCTGTTAGTGGGAAAAGTAGCTACTCGGCAGTGTGGCAGTTTTTCCTGAAGCATCCGCAGGAGGGTAACATGGCCGCATGCAAGATATGTAGGCAGAAGGTGAAGCGTGGCCAGGGCCCAAATGTTCGCACCACGGCCCTGCATCAACATATGATGCGTCACCATAAAGCGGCCTGGGAGAACCGAGGCTCCCAAGGGGTGGTCCAGTCTGCTTCCTCACAATTTCTGCCAGCCAAGGCTCCAGCACCTCAGCTGAAGGCAGCTGTGCGTCATACCCATCCTCTGTCGCTCCTGCTCCTCCTCCAATTCATGCATCCTGCCAGCAATCCATCAGCGAAGCCATGTCCAAGAGACAGCAGTATGCGCCCACTCATCCTACGGCGCAGAAGCTGAATGTGCTGCTGTCCAAGTTGCTGGTGCTGCAGTCGCTCCCTTTTCAGGTGGTGGACTCTGCACCTTTCAGAGAACTGATGGCTTGTGCCGAGCCGAGGTGGAGAGTCCCAAGCCATCATTTTTTTTGCCAAGAAGGCAGTACCAGCGCTGCACAATTTTGTTGAACAAAAGGTGGGCCAGTCCTTGAGCCTGTCGGTGTGTACCAAAGTGCATGGCAGCGCCGACGTCTGGAGCTGTAACTACGGTCAAAGACAGTACATGTCGTTTACGGCCCACTGGGTGAATGTGGTTCCTTTGCAGCAGCAGCAACTTGGACAGGTCACGCCGCTTCGGCCTCCGCGCTCCCTGGGCATTGGGCCTGTGACACCGTGCGACTCGGCCTCCTCATCCTCCGCCATCTCCTCACCCTCCACTGTAGGCTCAAGTCTCAGTGCCCCTCCAGTCTACCATGTGTGCAGGGCACGGAGGTGTCACGCTGTGCTTCACATGGTTTGTCTTGGCGAACGGAGTCACACAGGGGAGGAACTGCTAAAATGTATTCATCAAGAAATCCAAACATGGCTTACTCCAAGAAAACTGAAAATGGGAACCATGGTTACCGACAATGGGAAGAACATTTTGTCTGCGCTGCGCCAAGGAAGCCTGACCCATGCCCCCTGCATGGCTCACGTCTTCAATCTGGTTGTCAAGCGGTTTCTGAAGTGTTCCCCCCATCTGCAAGACATCCTAACAACTTCAAGGAAACTTTGCATGCACTTCAGCCACTCATACACCGCCAAACACACCCTTCTTGAGCTACAGCGTCAGAACGGTATCCCCCAACATAGTCTGATTTGCGATGTTTCCACCCGTTGGAATTCCACCCTTCACATGTTGGACCGATTATATGAACAGAGAAAAGCCATCACGGATTTCCTGATGATCCAAGCGGATAGGGGGACTCCCCTGTGTAACTTCAATGTCAACCAGTGGCAGCTCATATGTGGCTGGTTTATCTAGTCAGCGGACAGGAGAGGAGGAGCAGGAGCAGCCAGAGGAGCTAGAGGGTTGGGAGGAAGGCGAGACAGAGGACCCGGGCACACCGTGGCAGTATGCAGTGGAGATGGAGACAGGTAGTCCATCCGAGTCACTTGCGCAAATGGCACGAAGCATGCTCACGTGCTTGCGTAGTGACCCCAGAATTGTTTCCATCTGTCGGCGGGATGACTTCTGGCTGTCCACCTTATTGGACCCTCGCTTCCGGCACAAAATGGGGGCATTTTTTAAACCCACCGAGAGGGAGGACAAACTCAACTACTACAAAGACATTCTACGTAGGCAGTTGGCCGATGCCTATCTGCGCCATGGTCCATACTCTCGCAGGTCTGACTCGAGGGGACCTCTGCGCTCACCTTCCACTGCCATGGCCGCTGGGGGGGTTGGCAGCAGCAGCAGCAGCAGCTCCATCAGCAGCAACCTCAGTCTTCAGTCGCTAATGAGTAGCTTTCTACACCCGCATAGTGAGGCTACTCATGAGCAGCAGGAAGACCTGAAGCAGGACATAAACCAGCAGGTCATGTCATACATTGACATGACCATGCCAACACACCTTGAGGATCCGCTGGACTTCTGGGCAGCCAAACTTGGCTTGTGGCCGCAACTAGCAGAGTTTGCCCTGGAAAAGCTGTCCTGCCCGGCAAGTAGCGTGCCATCTGAGCGGGTGTTTAGTGCGGTGGGGGCCATAGTTATGGCGAGGAGAACTCGTCTGTCAACTAAAATGTGGAGAGACTCACCTTTGTGAAAATGAATCAGGGATGGATCAGCCAGGATTTCCACCCACCAATGCCTGATGCATGCGACTAGATTCAGCATGGTGCCACGTTTTACACTTTCCAAATGGTGCAAAACATATTTATGTGTTTAGGCCAATTTTTGGGCTCCTGCTGATGCCAACTTCAGGGTGTGCCTTTCAGCCTATTTTGGGCCTCCTGCTGCTGCCAACTGCAATGTGTCTTTCAAGCTATGTTTGGGCTCCTACTGCTGCTGCTTGCAACTCCAGGGTGTGATTCATCCAATTTTTGGGCTCCTGCAGCCAACTCCAATGTCTCTTTCAAGCAATGTTCGGGCTCCTGCTGCTGCTGCTGCTTGCAACTCCTGGGTGTGATTCATACAATTTTGGGCTCCTGAAGCCAACTCCAGTGTCTCTTTAAAGCAATCTTTGGGCTCCTGCTGCTGCTTGCAACTCCAGGGTGTGATTCATCAAATTTTTGGGCTCCTGCTGCCAACTCCAGTGTCTCTTTCAAGCTATGTTTCGGCTCCTGCTGCTGCTGCTTGCAACTCCAGGGTGTGATTCATCCAATTTTTGGGCTCCTGCAGCCAACTCCAATGTCTCTTTCACGCAATGCTTGGGCTCCTGCTGCTGCTGCTGCTGCTTGCAACTCCAGGGTGTGATTCATCCAATGTTTGGGCTCCTGCAGCCAACTCCAGTGTCTCTTTCAAGCAATGTTTGGGCTCCTGCTGCTGCTGCTTGCAACTCCAGGGTGTTATTCATCCAATTTTTGGGCTCCTGCAGCCAACTCCAGTGTCTCTTTCAAGCTATGTTTGGGTTCCTGCTGCTGCTGCTGCTTGCAACTCCAGGGTGTGATTCATCCAATTTTTGGGCTCCTGCAGCCAACTCCAGTGTCTCTTTCAACCAATGTTTGGGCGGCTGCTGCTGCTTGCAACTCCAGGGTTTGATTCAGCTAATTCTTGGGTTCCTGCTGCTGCCAGCTCCAGGGTGTTTTTCAGACACTATAGGGGCCCCTCATAGTGATGCCACCTCAACTCTCTGCAATTTTGCCGCTCTGCGATTCTATTAGCGATGCCTCTGATCTGCATGTGATAATTATTTACAGTATTATTTCAGTAACCCAGCACGCATCCTATGCGTGTTACAGCAAGGCAGAATGGTTTACAACCCTATTGAGGCTCTAGGAGGCTCAGAAATAGTTGTTTTTAATAGCGATTCATCGCAAATAAATTCGGACCGAAACTAATTTTGTCAGAAAATTCTCACGTCATCACATACTGAGGAGAGGAGAGGGGTGAAAAGTTCAGGGGGGCAGGTTATAGCTGCGCTTTGCACAGACAGAGCAGAGCTGGGGTCCTGACGTGACGTCATCCCACAATGCATAGTCGGAGGACACTCCCTGTCTGCAGGCAGCCTGAGACTCCATGGCTGCCATCTTGCCCCAGAAGCATCACATACGGGGAAGAGGGGTGAAAAGTACAGGGGGCAGGTTATAGCTGTGCTTTGCACAGACAGAGCAGAGCTGGGATCAGGAAAAGGACAGCAATCCCAGAATGCAGAGTGGCATAGTCGGAAGACACTGCCTGTCTGCAGACAGCCTGAGACTCCATGGGCCGCCATCTTGGATGTTAAAAGGCTCAAAAAACGCAATAGGTGCAGGTAGGATGATTTTTAATGTGGACAATCTGTATGTACAGGGGGGGAACGTACAAGATAGGCTCTTATTCAGGGTGAAGGTCCGGATTAATGTGAGCAATCTGTATGTACAGGGGGGAAAACAAACAAGATAGGCTCTTACTCAAGGTGAGGGTCGGGATTAATGTGGGCAATCTGTATGTGCAGGGGGGGAAACATACAAGATAGGCTCTTATTCAGTGTGAAGGTCCGGATCAATGTGGGCAATCTGTATGTACGGGGGGGGGGGGGGAAACATACAAGATAGGCTCTTATTCAGGGTGAAGGTCCAATTAATGTGAGCAATCTGTATGTACAGGGTGTGGGAAACATATAAGATAGGCTCTTATTCAGGGTGAAGTTCCGGATTAATTTGGGCAATCTGTATGTACAGGGGGGAAACATACAAGATAGGCTCTTATTCAGGGTGAAGGTCCAGATTAATGTGAGCAATCTGTATGTACAGGGGGGGGGGGAACATACAAGATAGGCTCTTATTCAGGGTGAAGGTCCAATTAATGTGAGCAATCTGTATGTACAGGGTGTGGGAAACATATAAGATAGGCTCTTATTCGGGGTGAAGATCTGGATTAATGTGAGCCATCTGTATGTACAGGGGGGGGAAACATACAAGATAGGCTCTTATTCAGGGTGAAGGTCCAGATTAATGTGAGCAATCTGTATGTACAGGGTGTGGGAAACATATAAGATAGGCTCTTATTCAGGGTGAAGTTCCGGATTAATTTGGGAAATCTGTATGTACAGGGGGGAAACACACAAGATAGGCTCTTATTCAGGGTGAAGGTCTGGATTAATGTGAGCCATCTGTATGTATGAAGTGGGGGAAACTCTAAGGACAAATACACTTGACTGCAGCTCCAGCAGCCGCCAGAGAACGAACCCACTGCACCAAAAGACACACATAATTACATGGCAGGGGACCACTCTGGGCCAAAGAGAGCTAAACAATCTACCCTATTAAACAACTAATCAAGTGTCAATAAATAGATAGAATTTACTAAGTGCTAAGTATAATTCTGAATATAAAGTGCTACAGTGCTGAAATAGTGCAAGGCAGATTAGTGCAAATTACGCAATAATGGTTTGTGAATCACTTAAATGTGATGCCCATGTAAATGGTACCCCGCCGTCCCCTGAAACAGGAGATTAGATTCTACGCGTTCCGTGGCCAGATCACAGCCACTTCATCAGGTGGGTATAAGAAACATACAAGAAAGAATCTTATTCAGGGTTAAAGTTCGGTTCAGAGATGTGTTGCCTCTGTTTACCCCTCCTGACACCTCTACACCATATAAAGGCCACTGAGATATAGGGAAAGGGAACCTTAATTTTAGATTTAGAGCCAAGCATTACTGAATGTTTCCTGGAGTAAGGCAGGATCTTGCTGTTGTCCCTATTTGTATCTCGCCTTTCTCCAAAACAATAGAAACAACAACAAAATTACTTCATTGTTAACAATTGTTAACAACACCCTCCTCTGTGGTTTGCCAACAAACAGACTGGCTCCACCTCCAATCTGTTCAAAACTCCGCTGCTTGCCTCATCCATCTCTCCTCTCGCTTCTCCAGTGCTACTCCCCTCTGTCAATCCCTCCACTGGTTACCTGTCTCCCATAGAGTTCAAACTTCTAACACTAACCTACAAAGCTCTCTCTAACCAGGCCCTTTCCTACTTTCCTACTTTTCATCTCTGATCCAGCGTTACCAACCCAAGTGCAACCTCCGCTCTGCCTCTGACATTCTCATGTCCTCCTCCTTGGCCACCTCCTCGCATTCCCGCCTCCAAGACTTCTCCCGTGCCTCCTCACTTCTCTGGAATGCACTCCCCCCCGCTCAATCCGCCACTCTCCAACACTCCAAGCCTTTAAATGTGCCCTCAATACTCACTTCTTCAGACAAGCATATGGCCTGGCTTAAGTAATTCCTATAACCTTCAAATGGCACATGCCGCCAAACTCAAGCTCTGCCACTTGTGATCCCCACCTTTTGTCTCCACCCCCATCCTTTAGACCGTAAGCTCGGAGAGGCGCGGCTCTCTCTCCTATTGTCTCCTGTGCTCCCAACACTTGGTTTAAACCTCGTGGCATCAAGTTTTGTATTGTTCCCTGTACTGTATGTTTTACCTTGTCTGTATTGTATGAGTTTTCTTTTTTGGGGGGTTACTAAGTTATATTATAGTTCCCCACCCTGGATGAGAGACCCTCTCTTTCTCTTTCTATGGGTAAGTTAAAAAAAGTCTGGTCCCTTTAAGGATAAACCAAAAGAATGTATTGGGATTAGGCCCCTCCCGATCATGTGTTATGGACCTAGAAATCCGACCACACCACTAAATTCTTAATTAAAATGTTTCCTTTATTTTTGTATTTTCACCCTGAATTTCCCACATTAATCACATTGTACGGAGAACACCCCCATCTCTCTTGTGGCAAATTAAGGTCTTACGTACGTATGATTCAAAATCGGAAGGGCACTGAAGAAGTCTTGGCAGGCGAAACACGTTTGCCCCCCCTTTGAATACAGTATTATTAAGAAACAAGGAAGACATGCAACAAATTATGTCAAAAAATCCTTTTTTATTATATAATATCTGTTTTTGCATTAAATATTCTGACCTTGTGAACTTGTGGAACACACATATGAATGTGCATGTGTAACAGAGTAAGCTTTTGAAAGCAATTTTAATGATTACAAAAACAAAGGGAACATTTTAACTAAGAATTAAGCGGTGTGGTGGGATCTCTAGGTCCATAACACATAATCGGGAGGAGCCTAATCCCGATACATTCTTTTGGTTTTACCTTGTCTGTAATCATACCTTGTAAAGCGATACGGAAGATGATGGCGCTATATAAATAAACAATAATAATAATAACAAGACAAATGGCCCAAATTTTCACCACCCCAACGCGAAAGCCGCAGGTCAAATTCTCCAAACTTTCCCCTTGTAAAATATTTACACTCTTTGAGTCTAACAAGCAGCTGAAATGGCAGTAGGCTAAAAAAAAAAAAAAAAAAAAAACTTTGATGTTCTGTGCTATCATAAAACCAATCAGAGAATCTGACAACATACCCCAAGGACGCGTCTAAAGCGTCTGTGAAATCACACAGAGCAAACCGAATTTAAAAAAGGCACTGAGATGAAAATTACAAGAATTTTATAAATTTAAACTGTATTGTGGCAGAAGGCGGTCTATTTATATCGAAGCCCGTGGGGAAACCCGGAGGTAAATTGGGTAAAGTAGAAAAAGTAACTAAGAAAATTGATGTTCTGACGTACAAACCGGCAAGGAGAATGGAAAGTTAGGAACTTAACTTTGAGAGAGAAAAAGTAAAAAAAAAAAACATTCTGAGCTCTTCTCTGCAGTGTTTTTTTTATTATTATTTTCTTCTTTCGTTTGAGGAACGTTTAAAGTAAACCTAAAAGAAAACTCCATTGTATATTATACAATTACACGGGTCGTAATGTTGCGGGAACTGAGAACGCGCTCGTCTCAATTGTGTTTTACGACGGTGAAGAGCCTTTTTAATGCTCCTGTTGACTCTTATCTCTTCTGGCTTTTGAATATTTCGGAGCTTAAAGTGGACCAACACCCAGGATTTTGACTATCCTGGGTCTTGGTCCACTTCGGTGGGGCACCCCCGATCGGGGTGCCCCGCTGTGTGAAACCCCCCCGAACCCCCCGAACTCACCTCTGTCCGCTGTGACGGACAAGCCGCGGACAAGCGGCTCCTCCGCCACCGCCTCCCAGACGGCCGGCGCGGGCGCGCGCACGACTAGAGGGGCGCGAGGGAGGCGGCGGTGGCCGGCCGCCGCCGAAACTAAGGTAAGGAGTTTGGGGGGGTTTCACCCCGCGGGACATCTCGATCTCGGATGTCCCGCGGGGAGGGAGGTGATCGGCCCGGGAATCTTATAGATTCCCGGGCCGATCACCGGTGGGTGTTGGTCCACTTTAAGGAACTGGACCACATTTTTCCAAGGGTTTTCTAATGCTGTGTAAAATATTTTATATGACCCTTTTTTTTTCTTTTTTTTTTTTTAGTTTTTGTCTCTAGCCCTTTCTATATCTTCTCTCTTAGGCCTTTTCTTTTCTCTTCCTCTATTTCTATTCCTGTCCACTCCTACCTGACCTCCCTCCCTTATCCTTTCCCTCCCTTGGTTCTCTATATGAACCTTTAGTCCTGTGAAAATCGTGTCCCTAAGTCTAGGCCCGGTAAATGGATCGATTGATTATGGGCCATAGGCTTTTATTTATGCTACCGGGGTATCCTAGGTTAGGCAATGAGCAGTAGCTTGATGGTTATAACTGTATCTTCATGAACAGTAGTCGCCTGGACTACAGTATTGTAACTGCTGTGTTTATCTTTTGTTGACAATAAAAATTTAATGAGATATTAAATAAAAAAAAAATTATGAGGTCTTTTCTCAACCACAATAATAGACCGGAGAGAACGTAGTTACCGTTGTTACACTTGTTTTCCCCAAAAGCAGGGGGACAATGTCAGTGGGTCTTATAGGGCGAATGTAAAAAAAAAAAAAAATAATAATAATAATAATAACAATAATAAATGTAAACTAACCTTACCATCGTTCCCGCGCTGCTGGCCAGGCCGCCACAGCCATGGGAGGCCAGAAGATGGAGGAGCGGCGGGCTGGTAGGGTTCTCTGCACGCTGTCTCCACCACTCATGCTGTATTTGCCATCGCCACACAGAGCAAGCACCCAGCTCTGTACAGTGGGTGGGCATTGCTGAGGCTCATCGCTCCTCCGTCTGCTGCTCCTCAATCTTCGGGGCTCCCGTGGCTGTAGTGGCCTGGTCCGGCGGGGGTATGAAGGAAGGGTGAGTTTACTTTTTTTTTTGCCTATGGGGAATGGGAGGGGGGATTCCACACTGCCTATGGGAATGGGAGAGGGAAATGCCACACTGCCTATGGGAATGGGAGAGGGAAATGCCATACTGCCTATGGGGAATGGGAGGGGGAATGTCACACTGCCTATGGGGAATGGGAGGGGGAATGTCACACTGCCGAGGGGGAATGCCACACTGCCTATGGGAATGGGAGAGGGAAATGCCACACTGCCTATGGGAATGGGAGGGGGGATGCCATACTGCCTATGGGGAATGGGAGGGGGAATGTCACACTGCCTATGGGGATGGGAGGGGGATGCCACACTGCCTATGGGGAATGGGAGGGGAAATGCCACACTGCCTATGGGGAATGGGAGGGGGAATGCCACACTGCCTATGGGAATGGGAGGGGGGGATGCCATACTGCCTATGGGGAATGGGAGGGGGAATGTCACACTGCCTATATGGGGAATGGGAGGGGGGATGCCACACTGCCTATGGAAATGGGAGGGGAAATGCCACACTGCCTATGGGAATGGGAGGGGGGATGCCATACTGCCTATGGGGAATGGGAGGGGGAATGTCACACTGCCTATATGGGGAATGGGAGGCGGGATGCCACACTGCCTATATGGGGAATGGGAGGGGGAATGCCACACTGCCTATATGGGAATGGGAGGGGGAATGCCACACTGCCTATGGGAATGGGGGTGGGGATGCCACACTGCCTATGGGAATTGGAGGGGGGATGCCACACTGCCTATATGGGAAATGGGAGGGGGGAATGCCACACTGCCTATGGGGAATGGGAGGAGGGAAATGCCACACTGCCTATATGGGAAATGGGAGGGGGGAATGCCACACTGCCTATGGGGAATGGGAGGAGGGAAATGCCACACTGCCTATATGGGGAATGGGAGCGGGGAATGCCACACTGCCTATATGGGGAATGGGAGGGGGGAATGCCACACTGCCTATGGGGAATGGGAGGAGGGAAATGCCACACTGCCTATATGGGAAATGGGAGGGGGGAATGCCACACTGCCTATGGGGAATGGGAGGAGGGAAATGCCACACTGCCTATATGGGGAATGGGAGGGGGGATGCCACACTGCCTATATGGGAAATGGGAGGGGGGAATGCCACACTGCCTATGGGGAATGGGAGGAGGGAAATGCCACACTGCCTATATGGGGAATGGGAGGGGGAATGCCACACTGCCTATGGGAATTGGAGGGGGGATGCCACACTGCCTATATGGGAAATGGGAGGGGGGAATGCCACACTGCCTATGGGGAATGGGAGGAGGGAAATGCCACACTGCCTATATGGGGAATGGGAGGGGGAATGCCACACTGCCTATGGGGAATGGGAGGAGGGAAATGCCACACTGCCTATATGGGGAATGGGAGGGGGAATGCCACACTGCCTATGGGAATTGTAGGGGGGATGCCACACTGCCTATGGGGAATGGGAGGAGGGAAATGCCACACTGCCTATGGCCGACCTGGGTCTGAATGTGAACCTCAGCGCCAGATTTCCGGCCCCCTGCCATGACCTTCCTGCACTCAGTTGCTTCTGTGTTGCCAATATAGTGCTTAGTTTCCCGGCTAGCGTCATGGCTGCCCGGCACCTAGCATTGCGATATTAAGTACTGCATGGGCAGGAAGTGGCATTGCAAGGTACACACAAACTTTGTTTCTTAGTCTCTTTGACCCATCCAATCTCTTCCCCCCACCCCACCTCAGGCCCATCCATCCCTGTCCCCATCCATTCCTGTAACCCCAGCTTTGCCCCATCCAGCCCAGTCTCTCTGCCCCATCCATCCCTGTCCTCCCAGTTTTATTCTTTCTTCCAGCTCTGGCAATCTACCCCCCCCCCCCCCTGCTCATCCACTCTTGTCCTTTCTCCCAGCTCTCTTCATCCCTCCCTGCCCATCCTGTTCTGTCTATCCATCCCTCTTCCTTACAGCTTCTCTCCCATTCATCCCTCTCCCCCGAGTCTTATCTATCCATCCTTGTTATCTGTAGGTTCTGTGGGGCCCAAAAAAAGCTCCTGTTTTTTCCCAGTGCCCAATAGGATTTTTTGGGTGAGAGGGTAAGCAGCCTTTTTTGTTTTGCCTGGGGAATCTATAGCCCATCCACCAGTGTGCTGATTTGTAACTATTCACCCCCCGTGACAGCCCTCTGTCTGGCCCTTCACCTCTCACCGGAGGCCTGTAAATAGACCTTTACAAGTGGTTGAGTACCCCTGGCCTATGGGAATGGGAAATGCCACACTGTGTACGGGAATCGGAGAGGGGGAATGCCACACTGCCTATGGGAATGGGAGGGGGAATGCCATACTGCCTATGGGAATGGGAGGGGGAATGCCACACTGCCTATGGGAATAGGATGGGGAATGCCACACTGCCTATGGGAATGGGAGGGGGAATATTACACTGCCTATGGGAATGGGAGGGGGAATGTTACACTGCCTATGGGAATGGGAGGGGGATGCCACACTGCCTATGGGAATGGGAGGGGGAATGTTACACTGCCTATGGGAATGGGAGGGGGATGCCACACTGCCTATGGGAATGGGAGGGGGAATGTTACACTGCCTATGGGAATGGGAGGGGGAAATGCCACACTGCCTATATGGGGAATGGAAGGGGGATGCCACACTGCCTATATGGGAAATGGAAGGGGGGATGACACACTGCCTATATGGGGAATGGGAGGAGGAATGTCACACTGCCTATGGGAATGGGAGGGGGGAATGCCACACTGCCTATGGGAATGGGAGGGGGAATGCCACACTGCCTATATGGGGAATGGGAGGGGGAATGCAACACTGCCTATATGGGGAATGGAAGGGGGGATGCCACACTGCCTATTTGGGAAATGGAAGGAGGGATGCCACACTGCCTATTTGGGAAATGGAAGGGGGGATGACACACTGCTTATATGGGGAATGGGAGGAGGAATGCCACACTGCCTATATGGGGAATGGAAGGGGGGAATGCCACACTGCCTATATGGGGAATGGGAGGGGGGATGCCACACTGCCTATGGGAATGGGAGGGGGAATGCCACACTGCCTGTATGGGGAATGGGAGGGGGGAATGCCACACTGCGTATATGGGGAATGGGAGGGGGGATGCCACACTGCCTATGGGAATGGGAGGGGGAATGCCACACTGCCTATATGCGGAATGGAGGGAAAATGCCACACTGCCTATAGGAATGGGAGGGGGACATGCCACACTGCCTATATGGGGAATGGGAGGGGGGAATGCCACACTGCCTGTATGGGGAATGGGAGGGGGAATGCCACACTGCCTGTATGGGGAATGGGAGGGGGAATGCCACACTGCCTATATGGGGAATGGGAGGGGGAATGCCACACTGCCTATATGGGGAATGGGAGGGGGGAATGCCACACTGCCTATATGGGGAATGGGAGGGGGAATGCCACACTGCCTATATGGGGAATGGGAGGGGGGAATGCCACACTGCCTGTATGGGGAATGGGAGGGGGAATGTCACACTGCCTATATGGGGAATGGGAGGGGGGAATGCCACACTGCGTATATGGGGAATGGGAGGGGGGATGCCACACTGCCTATATGGGGAATGGAAGGGGGAATGTCACACTGCCTATATGGGGAATGGGAGGGGGGATGCCACACTGCCTATATGGGGAATGGGAGGGGGAATGCCACATTGCCTATATGGGGAATGGGAGGGGGAATGTCACACTGCCTATATGGGGAATGGGAGGGGGAATGCAACACTGCCTATATGGGGAATGGGAGGGGGAATGCAACACTGCCTATATGGGGAATGGGAGGAGGGAATGCCACACTGCCTATATGGGAAATGGAAGGAGGGATGCCACACTGCCTATTTGGGAAATGGAAGGAGGGATGCCACACTGCCTATTTGGGAAATGGAAGGGGGGATGACACACTGCTTATATGGGGAATGGGAGGAGGAATGCCACACTGCCTATATGGGGAATGGAAGGGGGGAATGCCACACTGCCTATATGGGGAATGGGAGGGGGGATGCCACACTGCCTATGGGAATGGGAGGGGGAATGCCACACTGCCTATATGGGGAATGGGAGGGGGGAATGCCACACTGCCTATATGGGGAATGGGAGGGGGGATGCCACACTGCCTATGGGAATGGGAGGGGGAATGCCACACTGCCTATATGCGGAATGGAGGGAAAATGCCACACTGCCTATAGGAATGGGAGGGGGACATGCCACACTGCCTATATGGGGAATGGGAGGAGGGATGCCACACTGCCTATATGGGGAATGGGAGGGGGAATGCAACACTGCCTATATGGGGAATGGAAGGGGGGATGCCACACTGCCTATTTGGGAAATGGAAGGAGGGATGCCACACTGCCTATTTGGGAAATGGAAGGGGGGATGACACACTGCTTATATGGGGAATGGGAGGAGGAATGCCACACTGCCTATATGGGGAATGGAAGGGGGGAATGCCACACTGCCTATATGGGGAATGGGAGGGGGGATGCCACACTGCCTATGGGAATGGGAGGGGGAATGCCACACTGCCTATATGGGGAATGGGAGGGGGGAATGCCACACTGCCTATATGGGGAATGGGAGGGGGGATGCCACACTGCCTATGGGAATGGGAGGGGGAATGCCACACTGCCTATATGCGGAATGGAGGGAAAATGCCACACTGCCTATAGGAATGGGAGGGGGACATGCCACACTGCCTATATGGGGAATGGGAGGGGGGAATGCCACACTGCCTGTATGGGGAATGGGAGGGGGAATGCCACACTGCCTGTATGGGGAATGGGAGGGGGAATGCCACACTGCCTATATGGGGAATGGGAGGGGGAATGCCACACTGCCTATATGGGGAATGGGAGGGGGGAATGCCACACTGCCTATATGGGGAATGGGAGGGGGGAATGCCACACTGCCTGTATGGGGAATGGGAGGGGGAATGTCACACTGCCTATATGGGGAATGGGAGGGGGGAATGCCACACTGCCTATATGGGGAATGGGAGGGGGAATGTCACACTGCCTATATGGGGAATGGGAGGGGGGATGCCACACTGCCTATATGGGGAATGGGAGGGGGAATGCCACATTGCCTATATGGGGAATGGGAGGGGGAATGTCACACTGCCTATATGGGGAATGGGAGGGGGAATGCAACACTGCCTATATGGGGAATGGGAGGGGAATGTCACACTGCCTATATGGGGAATGGGAGGAGGAATGTCACACTGCCTATATGGGGAATGGAAGGGGGGATGCCACACTGCCTATATGGGAAATGGAAGGGGGGATGACACACTGCCTATATGGGGAATGGGAGGGGGAATGCCACACTGCCTATATGGGGAATGGGAGGGGGAATGTCACACTGCCTATATGGGGAATGGGAGGGGGAATGTCACACTGCCTATATGGGGAATGGGAGGGGGGGAATGTCACACTGCCTATATGGGGAATGGGAGGGGGAATGTCACACTGCCTATATGGGGAATGGGAGGAGGAATGTCACACTGCCTATATGGGGAATGGGAGGGGGAATGCCACACTGCCTATATGGGGAATGGGAGGAGGGATGTTACACTGCCTATGGGAATGGGAGGGGGAATGCCACACTGCCTATATGGGGAATGGAAGGGGGGATGCCACACTGCCTATATGGGAAATGGAAGGGGGGATGACACACTGCCTATATGGGGAATGGGAGGGGGAATGCAACACTGCCTATATGGGGAATGGGAGGGGGGAATGCCACACTGCCTATATGGGGAATGGGAGGGGGGATGCCACACTGCCTGTGGGAATGGGAGGGGGAATGCCACACTGCCTATGGGGAATGGGGGCGGGGGGATACCACACTGTCTGTATTGGGGGATTTTGCACCCTGCCTATTATTTGGCTCTGGGGGGGGGGGGGGGGGTTTAGCACAACATTTATTTCAAAATATTTATTTTCCTCATCCAAATCCTAAGTGCATTCTGTGGGCAGGTACGTCTTATAGGGCGCAAAATATGGTGAGTAGTTGGTGGAACAACATCATGGTGTTTCCTGCACAGAGGCTGAATTTAGAATGGCTTCTGCTTGGGCTGGTGCCAGCTGTGGCTCTTCGGTGTCCTATTGGCAAGCTGTCCTTCAGAGCTGTAATTCTGTGTTCTTCTGGGGAATTAGCTTACAGGGACCACTGTTGACTTTAGGTCCAACAGTTGGTCTTACCACTGTGACCCCCACTAATAGACATGTGTCAAACATATGTGAGAAGCCAGGGATTTTTCATGGTACGCCCAGTCCTTGTTACCTCCCAAGACCACAAGAATTGAATGTTGAGTACTTGAGTTGCGTTCCTGGTGGAAAAACATCATGATGTTGTCTGCACAGCGGCTGAATTTGGAATGGCTTTGACTTGGGCTGGTGCCAGCCGTGGCTTCTCGGTGCCCTTATTGGCAACCCGTCCTTCAGAGCTGTGCTCCTGTTTTCTTCTGGGGTATTAGCTTACAGGTGATACTCTTGACTTTGTCCCTTTGGTCCAACAGTTCGTCTTACAAGGCATTGTGGTACTATGTGCCACCAGTGTGACACCCACTTGATTGTACAGGTGCTAATTTTGGAATGGCTTTGGGAGGGCCAGCTGTGGCTCTTTGGTGTCCTATTGGCAACCTATCCTTCATAGCTGTGTTCCTCTGGGTTATCAGCTTACAGGGGCCACTGTTGACTTTGTCCCTACTGATTCAGATGAGTACTGTTTATTGTGTTGGTCTGGTTTATGTCGTTTTTGACTGCTGTTCCACTTTTTGAAGAGGAACAGGGAGGTTAAAACTTCCCCCAAACCTCACCGATCTGCTGCCCTCCACTCCGGTTTGGACAATTGTTACTCACCTTGCCAGGGAATCCATCATCTGGGTCCCTCAGATTTCGGGCGGCCTCCGGATGGATGGATGTCACTGCAGCAGGCTGCGACAACATCCAAAAGGTACGTAGGGGGCCGAGGGGGAATCAGACCCTTTTTATTTTAGGTCCTCTTTTAGGAGGCACTGTTGTCTTTGTCCCCACTGTCCAACAGTTGATCTTACAAGTGTGACACCCATTAATATACATGAGTCAAACATATTTGAGAAGTCAGAGGCTTCACATAGCAAAGAAAAACCCTCGACGTTTCGGTATAGACCTTCTTCAACAGGAAGCCGTAAAAAAGGTCCATACAAAAACGTTGAGGGTTTTTCTTTATCTCTGAAGGTGATCTTTTGCATTAATCGCTATCTCTATGAGTGGCTGCAAGCCACTATGGCTGCAATTCAGACTCTGAATCTTTCTAAGTCTGCAGCTAATTTAACCTGAATTCACTCTATGGACCCAGAACCACACCACTCTTCCTCCACATCCCCACCTTCTGCATTCTGATATGTCTCCTCTCTCATTCACAAGTATGCATTCATCATTTGATTTCATCTGCAACTATTAACCCTTTGCTGCCCATGTAAATCCTGCTGTTTTTATCTAATCCTTAGTTGTGTGATTATTTTGAATGCCCCATCTGGTTCCCCTGGCCATATCTATATTTGTGAAACTATCATATGTTACTATCTGCTAAACTTTTATTGACCAATATTGCCCCTTGTGTGTTCACTGACCCATAGCACCTAGCAACATTCCTTTTGGAGTTTTATTAATTTGTGCCCTCCCAGACAAAACCTTTAGGCCTGACCTGAGCCCCACCCTTTAGGCCCAACTGTTGTGCATGAGCTAATCAAAGGCAGTTAGAAACTGTTCATATTGAGAGGCAGTGGCTGCAAATCCACTATGGCTGCAATTCAGACTCCTTTCCAAGTGTGAATCTTTCTAAGTCTGCAGCAAATTTAACCTGAAGGAAACCTGCACCGGATTCTACTTGTCTGAATAGCCCAGTATCGGCTAAAATGTTTACCTTTTATCTCATCACACTACTTCCTCTTACCCTCAGAATCCTAGTCACACAGTATCCCCCTGCTCCTGGTAAGTCCCTATATATCTCCCCCTCTCTGCTCTCCTCCCCCTACCTCTCTGCTCACGAATTCCTTTCTTTGGCAAAATCAATCACCCCCTCTATATCCAAGCACAAGACACATTACTCCACCCTCAAAAGCCACAACCATCTATTCTCTCTCCTTTTACTCTTACTTGCTGCTGGAGACATCAGTCCTAATCCAGGCCCACTCTCTCCACCACACTCCTCCAGAACTATTCATTTTTCATCAAATTCAAAAATCTGCAACTGTGTTAAACTGGGATACACACGCAACCCATCGAATCTGATTCATCTTACTCCCTCCCCACCCCTTCCCGCCACAGTCACCTGCGCATTGTGGGATGCACGCTCAGTGCGCAATAAACTCACCTATATTCACGACCTGTTTCTCTCCAACTCTTTTACCTTCATGGGATTCACAGAAACATGGCTGACCCCATCAGACACAGCCTCACCCGCTGCCCTCTCACATGGGGGACTACATCTCAGCCACACCCCCAGATCCAACAACAAACAGGGTGGGGGTGTCGGCATCCTTCTATCTGAACTCTGCCCTTTAAAGCGGACCTTCACTCTGAATAAGAGTCTATCTTATATGTTTCCCACACCCTGTACATACAGATTGCTCACATTAATCCGGACCTTTACCCTGAATAAGAGCCTATCTTATATGTTTTCCCCCTGTACATACAGATTGCTCACATTAAAAATCATCCTACCTGCATCTACTGCATGTTATGAGCCTTTAAACATCCAAGATGGCGGCTTATGGAAGCCGCCATCTTATCAGGCAGCCTACAAACAGGAAGTGTCTTGTAACTGTGCTGCACTGCATTCTGGGACTGCTGACCGTTACCTGACCCCAGCTCTGCTCTGTCTGAGCAAAGCACAGCTATAACCCCGCCCCCTGTACCTTATCCCACTCTCCTCTCCTCAGTAAGTGTGATGCTTCTGAGTCAAGATGGCGGCGCCCGTATCCTAAATTCCTGAACAGAGTTGCAGCCAAGTGGGGGAAAGAATAATACATTAGTGACTAAAAACGTAAAATATATTAATTTTATATGCTGGGGAACCATTTTTTAAGAGTTTGGGCTTTTCATTAAATCACGCTGAAGGTCCGGTTTAAACCCACTCCCTGCCTTGCCATCTCTATCCTTCTCATCTTTTGAAGTTCACTGCGTCCGTTTATATTCTCCCTGTAACCTGAAAATCGCAGTCATCTACCGCCCTCCTGGAACTACTACTCTTTTCTTCAACCACTTTTCTACCTGGCTCCTTCAGTTTCTGTCCACAGACATCCCTGCAATCATCATGGGTGACTTCAACATATCTGTGGACACTAGCAACCCTGCTGCCACCAGACTACTGTCACTAACCTCATCTTTTGGACTCAAGCAATGGTCTACAGCACCCACCCACAAAGACGGCCACACAATTGACCTCTTCACTAACCTCTGCTCTGTATCAAACCTCTCATCCTCCTTGCTCCCCCTCTCTGACCATAATCTGCTGATTATGACCCTCTCTCCAATGCCTGCTAACCCCCCTCCACACAAACCCACAACTCAACGCAGGAAGTAACCTAGATCTTCAGTCCCTTTCTGCCTCACTTCAACCTCTTCAGACCTTGACCTCATTCACGGACATAGACGCTGCATCATCACACTACCATAATACTCTCTCCTCAGCTCTGGACTTTGTCGCCCCCCTCACCTATAACCGTCCCCGCACCAAAAACCCCCAACCCTGGCTAAATGCACGCACAACCAGATTGAAACAGCTGTCTCAAGCTGCAGAACGGCGATGGAGGAAAACCAAAGCCAATCATGACTTTCTATTCTATAAACAAGCCCTTCAGGAACTCAGGACGGCCCTTTCATCTGCTAAGCAAGCTTATTTCTCCTCACTGATTTCTGCACAAGCCCGGAATCCCAAACAACTCTTCAATACTTTCAGTTCCCTACTCCGCCCACCACCCCCTCCTCCAACCTCCCAAATAACAGCAGAAGAATTTTCTACATTCTTCAAAGAAAAAATTAACAACATTCGACTGGCCTTTGCCTCTCAGAATCCCTCACCACTTCAAGCAATCCCCCCGCCTTACTCACTTACTTTCTTCACTCCAATAACTGAACTTGGACTAACCTCTCTCATTTCTAGGGCCCACCTGACTACCTGCTCCCTCGATCCTATTCCATCTCACCTTATTCCTCAACCATCTCCATCCCTCACTCCAGCCTTAACCTCCATATTCAACCTTTCTCTCTCCACTGGCACCTTTCCTTCTTCCTACAAACATGCAGTTATTACTCCGATAATCAAGAAACCCTCTCTCGACCCCTCTGCCCTCTCTAGCTATCGCCCTATCTCACGCCTCCTTTCTCCTCCAAACTTCTTGAACAACATGTCCACTCAGAACTGTCACAATACTTATCCACTAACAACTTACTTGACCCCTTACAATCAGGATTCTGCCGTAACCACTCCACTGAAACTGCCCTCACCAAAGTCACCAATGATCTGCTCACTGCAAAAAGCAAAGGTCAGTACTCCATCCTCATCCTTCTTGACCTCTCCTCAGCCTTTGACACCGTCGACCACTCTCTGCTTCTTGATATTCTCTCCTCTCTTGGGGTTCAAGGTCTTGCACTCTCTTGGCTCTCCTCTTACCTCTCTGACAGATCATTCAGTGCATCCTATTCTAACACAGTCTCATCCTCACGTTCCCTTTCTGTTGGTGGGCCACAAGGTTCTGTCCTAGGCCCCCTACTTTTCTCAGTCTACACCTATGGCCTTGGCAAACTTATAACTTCACTAGGCTTTCAATACCACTTCTATGCGGATGACACTCAGATATATCTCTCAGGCCCCAATCTCTCCTCTCTCCTATCTGGCCTCCCCAACTGCCTCTCAGCTATTTCTTCATTCATGTCATCTCGCTACCTCAAGCTAAACATGGACAAGACAGAACTGGTCATTTTCCCACCATCTAACTCCCCTCCCCTCTCTAACACATCTATTTCTGTCAACAATTACACAATAACAGCAACTCCCCAAGCTTGGTGCCTGGGAGTCATTCTGGACTCTGCACTCTCATTCAAACCACATATTCACTCCCTGGCCACCTCCTGTCGCCTCCAACTTAAAACATCTCCCGCATCCGTCCCTTCCTCTCACCTGACACCACTAAAATGCTAGTGCATGCCCTGGTCATATCCCGACTGGATTACTGCAACATCATTCTTTGTGGCTACCAACTAACAGACTGGCACCACTCCAATCTATCCTCTGCTGCTCGCCTCATCCATCTCTCCTCTCGCTCCTCCAGTTCTGCGCCTCTCTGCCAATCCCTACACTGGCTGCCAGTCCCACAGCGACTCCTGTTCAAAACTCTAACTCTCGCCTACAAAGCTCTCTCCAACAAGGTCCCTCCCTACATCTCATCTCTAATCCAACAATATCAACCTAGATGCAGCCTCCGCTCTGCTGCTGACCTTCTCCTGTCCTCCACCCTGGTCACCTCCTCTCACGCCCACCTCCAGGACTTCTCACGTGCAACTCCAATCTTCTTTAATGCCCCCCACACCCAATCCGCCACTCCACAACACTCAAAACCTTCAGAGGAGCCCTCAAAACTCACTTATTCAGACAAGCATATAATCTGGCCTAACCAATCTTCTAAAGAGCACAAAGCTCAATACTGACTGTTTGTGATCCTTCCCCCTTGTCTTCACCCCTCTTCCTTTAGACTGTAAGCTCCTCGGGGGCGGGGCTCTCTCCCCTATTGTATCTTGTACTCAGAATATCCATTGTCAACTCTGTAAAACTGTACTTGATATATTATATGTACCGTATGTTTCTACCCTGTCTGTAATTACTACTCTGTAAAGCGCTACGGAAGATGATGACGCTATATAAATAAACAATAATAATAATAATCTCTATGCACAAAATGTGATGTACTATGACTGCCCAGGATGTGCCTATGGGAGCTTTTTGCTTTATATCTATTGTATAATTTATAAGCCTGTATCCTAATTACCCATGGGGGTACCATACAAGAGTAGTTACCCTACATATGCTGGAACCCTATTTTAATACTATCCAGCTGACCACTTTTTTGTACTAATCTTAATACTGTATGTACTTTGTGTGATACATTTTGATACATTGTTTTTCTGTTGTATTATATACTATATTACCCAGGGGTAGTGACCCTACATATGCTGGAACCCGATTTTAATACTATCCAATGGTCCACTTTTTAGTACTCATGTTTATATTGTATGTACCTTGTGTGATATATTTTGATACATTGTCTTTCTGTTGTGTTACATACCATATCACCAGCATTAAATCACTTTTTTGATTGCATAGTCTTGTATGGGTGTTCGTTTTCCATTCTCCTTTGCATACAGTGTATTGGTGCACAGTGAGTGGGCGCACATTGGGATTACTGAGCCCCTTCATTAGTATACTTGTAGGTCTTATTGGCTAATGCCACATTTACGTTGATATATGCCCGGTGTGCTTCAACTTAACTCTAACATATTGTGTTACCAGGGCACCAGGAGGCCATCACTAGGACCTAAATGCTGTGATAGCAATGGTACCAGGGGCCTCACAAGAACTTCTTGGGGCCAGGGACGGACTGGCAGTAGGGTGCACCATGACAAATCCCGGTAAGCCGCAGCTAGTCCCACATTGGTGGGCCTCTATTTACCTTTGCTGGGCTGCTCCAGGTCTTGCAATGTGTTCCACAGTGGAACACGGGTGAATGAAGTGAGGGTGCTGGCTATCTTATTGCTTCTTATATGTTGTGGCTGCAACACAGGAAGCAGCAATAGTTCCGGACAGGTCGGAGGCTAGGGTCAGCACCAGTGATTTAATGCTGGTGATATAGTATATAATACAACAGAAAAACAATGTATCAACATTAATCACACAAGGGACATACAGTATTAACATGAGTACAAAAGTGGACCACTGGATAGTATTAAAATAGGGTTCCAGCATATGTAGGGTTACTACCCCTGGGTAATATAATATATAATGCAACAGAAAAGCAATGTATCAAAATGTATCGCACAAGGTACACACAGGATTAACATGAGTACAAAAAAGTGGACCGCTGGATAGTATTAAAACAGGGTTCCAGGATATGTGGGGTTACTACCCTTGTATAGTACCCCCATGGGTAATTAGGATACAGGCTTTAAATCTATTATATGCTGTAAATCTATTGTATATGAATTAAAAAGTTCCCGTAGGTACATCCTGGGTAGTCCCACATGCATCACATTTTGTGCATAGAGATAGCAATTAATGCAAAAAATCAGGGCTGTACAAAGTACAGCAGGGCCATCGTAACCAAAAAGTCCCTGGCCATTTTTTGACCCCAGTCCGCCCCTGCTTGGGGCCACTTGCTCCTATTAGAAGTCCAGGAGAACAAAGAGAGTAAGTATGTAATTTTTTTTTTTAGATGAAAATCACCAATTTCAGAAAGAAGAAACGCTGATCCCGACTTCTGTATAAGAAGCGTCGCCTCGAGTAACCCCCCCGATCATCCGCTGGAAACACTAAGTCGGGATGATGTTGTTTGCCACGATAGCAGACAAAGCTCTTCCCTTATCCCGGCAGACTCCCTTCGCCTCACCTTCTTATCCCGGCAGGCCGCCGGAGGTTTGAGATTGGATGAGACAAATCTGAGATTGGGAAAAAAAATAAGACTCGGAACCACACTGACTGGCGAGATCAGATGCCGGCATCATCCCTCGGCGGGAACTGCTTAGCGCTTCACATTTCATCCATATTTCATTATTTCATTTGGCCAAGGTGGAAAAATAAACCGTCTGGGGGATCGCTGTGCCCCGTTCCTGCGGTGTCTTCTACAAAGTCATCCGAGCAAAACTTCAAATAAGTTCGGAACTTTATTATCACAAATTGTGATGCAGTGAAGCGACCGTCACCTTTACTATGAGACAACACGAGATACTGAAAAAGTGACGAGACTCCATCGCCTTTACTATGAGACAAGTAACGAGACACCTGACCAGGGCAGTTTATAGGAAAAATAGGGCTCATTCAAATATTCTGCCCCCTCCTCATCCGTCCTATGTTGCTGCTGCTGCCCCATATTAGAAAATGTGACTAGACAACATGAGAAACTGAAAAAGTAACGAGACTCCGTCGCCTTTACTATGAGACAACACGAGAAACTGAAGAAGTGACGAGACACCGCCGCCTTTACTATGAGACAAGTATTTTCCTATTGTGGCTCCAGCATCCACCCAATTAGCCCCAAACCGCAGCAGCCTCTCAACAGCAATCAATCAACTCAAATCTATCTCATGAATTTATCTTTATTAAAGTCTCCACTAAAAATTACATATAGACATACAATTTCAAATTACCCCAAATTCATTCATTATATGGGATATCCTGTACAGACTTGTAATCCCATTATCGTCCCCAAAGGTGGAATAACAATTATTTAAAAAATATATAAAGAAAATAATTTTTAAAAATTCAAAAATCTGCCCTAATAATTAATTATATATAAAGTGCCATTTAGGGTTAGGGTTAGACATTGTCGCCTTTACTATGAGACAACATGAGAAACTGAAAAAGTGACGAGACTCCGTCGCCTTTACTATGAGACAACGTGAGAAAGTGAAAAAATGACGAGACTCCGTCGCCTTTACTATGAGACAACATGAGGAACCGAAAAAGTAACGAGACTCCGTCGCCTTTACTATGAGACAACATGAGGAACCGAAAAAGTAATGAGACTCCGTCACCTTTACTATGAGACAACATGAGAAACTGAAAAAGTGACGAGACTCCGTCGCCTTTACTATGGGACAACATGAGAAACTGAAGAAGTGACGAGACTCCGTCGCCTTTACTATGAGACAACACGAGAAACTGAAGAAGTGACGAGACTCCCTCGCCTTTACTATGAGACAACATGAGAAACTGAAAAAGTGACGAGACTCTGTTGCCTTTACTATGAGACAACATGAGAAACTGAAAAAGTGACGAGACTCCGTCGCCTTTACTATGAGACAACATGAGAAACTGAAAAAGTGACGAGACTCCGTCGCCTTTACTATGAGACAACATGAGAAACTGAAAAAGAGACGAGACTCCGTCGCCTTTACTATGAGATAACATGAGAAACTGAAAATGTGACGAGACTCCGTCGCCTTTAATATGAGACAACACGAGAAACTGAAGAAGTGACGAGACTCCGTCACCTTTACTATGAGACAACATGAGAAACTGAAAAAGTGACGAGACTCTGTCGCCTTTACTATGAGACAACATGAGAAACTGAAAAAGTGACGAGACTCCGTCGCCTTTACTATGAGACAACATGAGAAACTGAAAAAGTGACGAGACTCCGTCACTTTTACTATGAGATAACATGAGAAACTGAAAATGTGACGAGACTCCGTCACCTTTACTATGAGACAACATGAGAAACTGAAAAAGAGACGAGACTCCGTCGCCTTTACTATGACACAAAATGAGAAACTGAAAAAGTGACGAGACTCCGTCGCCTTTACTATGACACAAAATGAGAAACTGAAAAAGTGACGAGACTCCGTCGCCTTTACTATGAGACAACATGAGAAACTGAAAAAGTGACGAGACTCCGTCGCCTTTACTATGAGACAACATGAGAAACTGAAGAAGTGACGAGACACCGTCGCCTTTACTATGAGACAACATGAGAAACTGAAAAGAGACGAGACTCCGTCGCCTTTACTATGAGATAACATGAGAAACTGAAAAGAGACGAGACACCGTCGCCTTTACTATGAGACAACATGAGAAACTGAAAAGAGACGAGACTCCGTCGCCTTTACTATGAGACAAGTATTTTCCTATATACGACCACGTCTCTGTCTCATCCCTTGTACCGCGCAGCTCTCTGACCTCCTGGTGTGACCCTTGGCTTGATGTCCAACTTTGCTTTATTTCTCCTGAGCCGGCGAATTGCTTCCAGTACTTACCTGTTCCAGAGCACCCGAACTGTTCCAGTATTTACCTGTTTCAGAGCACCCGAACTGTTCCAGTACTTACCTACTTTGCTCAGTCTGGCCTTCGGTCTACCTGTCCTCACTCCCTGTAGGCCTACAATCTTTGTGCCATCAAGTCCTGGGGGCAACCGTGTCCGGCGAGGCTTGTATAGCAGCCTGGCAAATGGGGGCTTATCTAAAGGTGAAGCTTGCAGTGGAGATTGGGGGGTTGCAAGCTCACAACAACAAGACAGGTATTCTCGGGGTCTGACACCTTCCCTATAAAGACCCTGCACCTGATCCTCAGCCATCCAGATCTCATCAGCATTGTGCATGTGAGTAGCGGTCTCTTCTGTCTGGTCTGCACATACAGATGTGTCCTTCCTCAGCTCTTTTCTCATTAGAGGTTATTAGAGGTCAGCGAATCGATCCGGTTGAACCACAATTCAAATTTCAGGGAAATATTTATTCACCCCAAAGCAGAATTTCTTGACATTTCATGGTTTCCCTAAAACACGAACATATTATATAAATGGTAGGTAATGGCACACACTACGTAATTTCTTAAGGTAATAGTGTAATCGGGTGCAAAAAATCCTGAGGTATCTCCCCAAAGTCACCTCAATAGACCATATAGTAGAAGTATGGATTAATGCACACCACACACAAATGATAAGTTGCAATTAAAAGATATATTGTGTATAATACATAAACAAAAAAATAAGTTGAAGCTAAATTGCAAAAAGGATACAGTGTATAGGTTCAAAAAGTAAACAAGATATATGTACAAAAATGCTCTGGTCAGAGTTTGCATCATTTCATAAATCTATAAGATTCCCGGGGCGATCAGATCCCTCCCTGCGGGGCATCCGAAATCGGGATGTCCCGCGGGGTGAAACCCCCCAGGAAGCCCACAATCCTACCTTTTCCACGTTCCAGTGGCGCATGCACGTCCGTCACCTCCCGCGCGTCCTTCTAGCAGGGACTCTTTAAACTGGACCAACACCCACCGCTGATCTATAACATTCCCGGGCCGATCAGCTCCCTGCCTGCAGGGCACCCCGATCGAGGGTGCCCCGCTGTGTGAAACCCCCCAGGACGCCCGCAAATCCTACCTGTTTCTCGTTCCAACGGCGCATGCGCGGGCCACCGCCGCCTCTCGCGCATCCCTCTAGCAGGGCACGCACCCGCGCCGGCCGTTTGTGAATGGCCGGCGCGGACGCGCTCCCTGTAAGAGGGACGCGCGAGAGGCGGCGGCGGGCGCTCTCACCTTGTCAGTCGACGGACCTCGCTTGTCTGTCGGCGGTGATTAGTGGAGCGAGTCACGTGGGAGCGGGGTCAGGTGAGTTTTTGGGGCTTTCTGGGGGGTTTCACACAGCGGGGCTGATCGGGGTGTCCCGCCGAAGTGGACCAACACCCAGGATAGTGAAAATCCTGGGTGTTGGTCCACTTTAACCTGTTCCTGGTCAGCTGTATTAAAGCAACACTCCTCAGGACCGATGTATTAACCCCTCATAGGATAAGCTGGGTAATTACCTATAGTCTCTATAATCTTCTGATTACTTACAGTGCTAAGTATACTCACCTATATCACTTTATTTGAGGTGGTCTACGATCCTGGAGACTGGATATACCTAGTATTTTTTGAACCTATATACTGTATGATTTTTGCAACTTAGCTTGAACTTGTTTTTTTGTTTATGTATTATACCCAATATATCTTGTAATTGCAACCTATCATTTGTGTGTGGTGCTCATTAATCCATACTTCTACTATATTCCGTAAAACACCCCAAAATTAAAAAAACAACTCACATCCTTCCTCTTTCCATCACCAGACAATAGGGTTGATTCAGAGCCCCTTCCTCGCCATTTTTGGGGAGGTCTTGCAGCTAAACAAAAAATCACGCAAACATTAAAACATTTCACACAAAAATCCTTGCAGACAAAAAGGCTCTGCTGAATCAGACAAAAAATGGACGAGAATGGAAATTTTCATGTAAAAAAAATTTCGAGAAAGGGGCTCTGAATCAACCCTAATGTTCTCATCAGCCAGGCGGAGGGGGGCTGCTATTGGTTCTGGTGGTGGCGGCTTCAGTGTCCTACTCTTCATCCCGGGAGCAACTTTCTTAGCAGGGTGTGAGCCATTTCTTAGCAGCTATATCTTTAGCGTCACAGGCATGCACCCTGATAGAGGGAAGCGGGGATGCGTCCACCAGCGTGCTCAGCTCCGCTCAGCTCTTTTTGGCTAGACCCTAAGCCGAGTCTTATCCGATATTGAGAAGCACAGCCGAACACACTGATTGGACGAGAGCCCACGAGGACCAGGGAAAGGTGAATTTTACTAGGAGACCTCGGGGGCTTCACACAGAAGACATCCCAAATTGGGGTGCCCCGGGGAAAATGCCCAAATAGTCAAAAAGCGGAACAAAACCCAACCTGCATGCCTCCATACCAAAACGGGAGCCCCACTTGTGACCAAACCGGTATATAATGTGTCTGTGCGTGTGTGTGTGTGTGTATATATATATATATATATATATATATATATATATATATACCACTAATTTCTTGTTCCCCCTCTCCCACTTGGGTTTCACCTTTATCTCACCCTCGCAAATATACATGCCAGGTCAATGTTGATAACCCCTCAAATGTATCCTCTCCTACTCATTTCCTTCCCCTCTCCCACCTAGTAATAAATACAGAGTGGTTGGGGGAAATAAAACCTCCAGTGTGGAAACCAAATAAACAACAGATCACAAAGTCCCAAAGTTCCTCTCCTGCTTGTGTCCCCCCTCCCTGTGGAATCCCAGGACAGATGGGGGATGTCATATGGACAAACTTTCAGCTTCTTTAAAGATGGAGAATCCCAGATGCACCAATCAGACAGTGGGTGACTCCAATCACTCTGCCCATAGGAGGGGTCAGAAACTAATCCCTGGGTAGATGGAATAAGGTGAGCTTCAGAATGGGCAGAGGGACACTCTAATCTTATCATCAAGATTGACACACGCTCCCTTTTAACATCTTAACAATTAACAAGAAGACCAGAAGCGTGTGAGGACTGACAGGAGCCCAGACAGACTCTTAAGTATATTTTTCACCTTTTTTATTTGTAATTGCTATCTAAATTATTTGTACGGTGTTTTATAGTTAATTCTGTTTTTATCACCTCGCACCGTTTTTCTTGTTGCTTTTGTGTTTTTCTGTTTGTTTAAATACATTCTAAAAATACAGCAGAGGGTCACTGATGCTCTGAATTAAGGATCTAAAAAGCTCACGCTATTTCTGAAGAGCCCGGCTACCTTACATGCCTAGGACGCTCGATCGCCCCCCCGCCTGGAAGTGGTTGTGGGTCGATCGATCTGATTGTGTTGTGTGTGGCTTATATAGAGGTGAACACTGTTTGTGTTCTGGCGGCAGCAGTTTATAGCCACGCGTGTTGCCATTTGAACAATTGCGGTGTCACACGTGGGGTACGATTGGTCGGTTTGATTAGATAAACGATCAATAGGTCGGATAAACCGGTCACACCACTATGTGAACCCCCTCTGCTCTGTCGCCACATAATTCAACATTCATGATTGCTCCTATGCCGATGTAAACATTGGAGGCCACGTCCTCGATATGTCGGGGCTGTGACTCAGATGGGCCGGACGGGGGGCAGGAGCGCGTCTGCTCCTGGGGATGCGGTCACTGTTGTATCCGATTGCCGAATGCAGAGCCAATAACAAACAGCTCTGATTGGACAAGAGCCCACACATGTGCCGTAGAACCAGGGAAAGGTGAGTTTGCACTGGGCGATCTGGGGGGTTTCACACAGCTGGGCTTCCCAAATCGGGATGACCCCGAGGTCAAGGAATCCCAGGATAGTCAAAATCACAGGTTTTGTTGCACTTTAAGGTATTTACAGATTTGCCTTTCCTTAGGCTACGTGTCCAAATTTTCAGGGTTTGGAAAGAGGGGCAATATGTAAATTAAGCCACGCCTCCTCAGTGAGGATGGATGAAGCCACGCCCCCCTCATTGAGGGATATATTAAGCCACGCCCCCTCATTGAGGGATGGATAGGAGATACATTGTAACAGTTACAACAATAGAAACACTTTGAATAGGAAATGAATCATTTATTGCTGCAGATCTGCATGTTACACCTCAAAGAGGGACAGATGAGAACAACGAGGGGCAGGGGGACATGGACTTAATAGAGGGACAGTGCCTCCAAATCAGGGACACTTGGAAGGCATATATACCCCAACCCTATATTTCACCCAGGTCACACCCCCTCATTGAGGGATGGATAGGAGATAGGATGTAACAGTTTCAACAATAGAAACACTTTGAATAAGCAAATTAGCCATTTATTGCTGCAGATCTGCATGTTACACCTAAAAAAGAGGGACAATATGTAAATGAAGCCACACCCCTCAGTGAGGGATGTATGAAGCCACGCCCCCTCAGTGAGGGATGTATGAAGCCACGCCCCCTCAGTGAGGGATGGACGAAGCCACGCCCCCTCATGAAGGGATGGATGACGCCACGCCTCCTCATTAAGGGATGGATAGGAGATACATTGTAACCGTCACAACAATTGAAAGACTTTGAATAGGCAAATTAATCATTTATTGCTGCAGATCTGCATGTTACACCTCAAAGAGGGACAATATGTAAATGGAGCCACGTCCACTCATTGAGGGATGGATGAAGCCACACACCCTCATTGAGGGATGGATGAAGCCACGCCCCCTCATTGGGGGATGGATGAAGCCACACCCCCTCATTGAGGAATGGATGAAGCCATGCCTCCTCATTAAGGGATGGATAGGAGATACATTGTAACAGTTCCAACAATAGAAACACTCTGAATAGGCAAATGAATCATTTATTGCTGCAGATCTGCATGTCACACCTCGAAGAGGGACAAAGGAAAACAACGGGGGACATGGCCTCAAACGAGAGACAGTCCCGCCAAATTAGGATCCTCATCAGCACAAAGCTAGATGTAGATAGCTGTACGTGGGTGAGGATTGGAGATAATATAGTCACAAGCCAGGGAGAGACCCAAACCACCCTGGGCGGCTTTACCAGGAACTTTTGTGCATAGCTTAAACATGGAAAAAGATTGATTTGCATGACCCTGCCTACTGCAAGGGATCTTGGGAGAAACGTGATTATCCTTTGTGGTGTGCAGCATGTAAAAACATAATGTTTTAGGAAAGTGCTCCCCCGCCTTTAAATAAAGGGCATTTTGGTCCACTTTAATCTCTTTATATACCACCTAATAAGAGTCTCCCCCTAACCTGCTTGTGACAATGTTTAGTTTAATAGATACATTTGTTTCTTTTTCTCGGAAACCTTTATAAATTGTTCTAATAATTTATTTTTTAATCTTAATATCTTTCCACTTTAGTGAGCTATATTTCAGGCTCGACCTCCTCCCCGACCTTGACAAATAATTTAATTGTGGCTTCTCAAAGTTCAGCTCTGGATGGAAGTTATCAAACACCGAACCATTGACAGGCCGTCAGTATTTTATGTCAAAGAAAAGGTCAAAAGAGACGACGTTAAAGAAATAATAAAATAACAAAAATGGATTCAATTGATGTGAGGCCATAATGGGATTAGCGTCCGGCGGCCACGGGATCCTATTAATGTCATACGCGTCCTTTGTCCTCGCCCGTCATTACGGCAAAGGCGTTTTTTTGTAAAGGAACATTTTGTATATTTCGTTGACATGTTAGAGACTGAAAATAAAGGACACAGAATCATAAAGGGAGGCACTCAAGAAATGTATCAAAAAAATATATTTTATTCCATATCACTAAATTAATCACTGCACATAACCACTACACAATTAAAATCCCTTAAAAAAACTTAATGAGACAATATACAAAAGACAAACCAACATAAAAGTGTGTAGGCGATGGGGAGATACTGGCACATAAATATCAATCAGCATCTATATATAAAACACATAAACACAAGTGATCTAATCAATGCAAATAACAATGTGCAAATCCTGCCTTTGATCCGGATCCTATATCAAACAACTATAAAGTGCAAAGTGCAACCAATCAATAGATACAAATAGCAATGTGCAAATCCTGCCTATGATCCGGATCCTATATCAAACAACTATAAAGTGCAACCAATCAATAGATACAAATGACAATGTGCAAATCCTGCCTATGATCTGGATCCTATATCAAATAACTATAAAGTGCAAAGTGCGACCAATCAATAGATACAAATAACGATGTGCAAATCCTGCCTATGATCCGGATCCTATATCAAATAACTATAAAGTGCAACCAATCAATAGATACAAATAACAATGTGCAAATCCTGCCTATGATCCGGATTCTATATCAAATAACTATAAAGTGCAACCAATCAATAGATACAAATGACAATGTGCAAATCCTGCCTATGATCTGGATCCTATATCAAGTAACTATAAAGTGCAAAGTGCAACCAATCAATAGATACAAATAACAATGTGCAAATCCTGCCTATGATCCGGATTCCATATCAAATAACTATAAAGTGCAACCAATCAATAGATACAAATAACAATGTGCAAATCCTGCCTATGATCCGGATTCTATATCAAATAACTATAAAGTGCAACCAATCAATAGATACAATAACAATGTGCAAATCCTGCCTACGATCTGAATCCTATATCAAATAACTATAAAGTGCAACCAATCAATAGATGCAAATAACAATGTGCAAATCCTGCCTATGATCCGGATCCTATATCAAATAACTATAAAGTGCAACCAATCAATAGATACAAATAACAATGTGCAAATCCTGCCTATGATCCGGATTCCATATCAAATAACTATAAAGTGCAACCAATCAATAGATACAAATAACAATGTGCAAATCCTGCCTATGATCCGGATTCTATATCAAATAACTATAAAGTGCAACCAATCAATAGATACAAATAACAATGTGCAAATCCTGCCTATGATCTGGATTCTATATCAAATAACTATAAAGTGCAACCAATCAATAGATACAAATAACAATGTGCAAATCCTGCCTACGATCCGGATCCTATATTAACTAACTATAAAGTGCAAAGTGCAACCGATCAATAGATGCAAATAACAATGTGCAAATCCTGCCTATGATCCGGATCCTATATCAAATAACTATAAAGTGCAACCGATCAATAGATACAAATAACAATGTGCAAATCCTGCCTGTGATCCGGATCCTATATCAAGTAACTATAAAGTGCAACCAATCAATAGATACAAATAACAATGTGCAAATCCTGCCTATAATCCGGATCCTATATCAAATAACTATAAAGTGCAACCAATCAATAGATACAAATAACAATGTGCAAATCCTGCCTATAATCCGGATCCTATATCAAATAACTATAAAGTGCAACCAATCAATAGATACAAATAACAATGTGCAAATCCAGCCTATGATCCGGATCATATATCAAACAACTATAAAGTGCAACCAATCAATAGATACAAATAACAATGTGCAAATCCTGCCTATGATCCGGATCCTATATCAAATAACTATAAAGTGCAAAGTGCAACCAGTCAATAGTTACAAATAACAATGTGCAAATCATGCCTATGATCCGGATCCTATATCAAATAACTATAAAGTGCAACCAATCAATAGATACAAATAACAATGTGCAAATCCTGCCTATGATCCGGATCCTATATCAAATAACTATAAAGTGCAACCAATCAATAGATACAAATAACAATGTGCAAATCCTGCCTATGATCTGGATTCTATATCAAATAACTATAAAGTGCAACCAATCAATAGATACAAATAACAATGTGCAAATCCTGCCTATGATCCGGATCCTATAGCAAATAACTATAAAGTGCAAAGTGCAACCAATCAATAGATACAAATAACAATGTGCAAATCCTGCCTATGATCTGGATTCTATATCAAATAACTATAAAGTGCAACCAATCAATAGATACAAATAACAATGTGCAAATCCTGCCTATGATCCGGATCCTATATCAAATAACTATAAAGTGCAACCAATCAATAGATACAATGTGTAATCACAAACAGAACCTACATGATTATCCAGTAACTAAATACCCCATAAGAAATGTAAATGAGCACAAAATACTTACCAATGTAGATGCTAGTATCAATCAACCATTAGGTACCAAATACAGCGCAAAAATATATCCAACCAAAATATACTCAAGGTATCACAGGTATGCCAGTAAAGGGTCTCCCCATCGCCTACACACTTTTATGTTGGTTTGTCTTTTATGTATTGTCTCATTATGTGTTTTTAAGGGATTTTAGAGGTTATGTGCAGTGATTGATTTAGTGATATGGAATAATATCTATTTTTTTTATAAATTTCTTGAGTGCCTCCCTCTATGATTCTGTGTTTTTGAGGTGAGCCTTATGTAGCTTTGGGGGTGGCACCTTTAGTGATTATAGGGTATTGTGCGGATCCCCTTGCCTTTATCTACTGAAAATAAAGGAGACGCTTACATGAGGGCGAAACTCTAACCGGTAACAATTAGGGGTGACGACCCCCAAAAAATTGATTAGAACAATTTATAAAGGCTTGTGACCAGTGGTGGACTGAGGCCAAAAATCAGCCCTGGATCTTACCAGCCCCTGCCCAGGCTGGGGTTCCCTGGCTTGTCGGTGAGGCTGAGAGGGAGACTAAGGGGACAGGGATTGGATGTGGCTGTTAAATGCAGCAGCCCAACTGGCCCCAAAGCAGTGCGGCCCACCGGGCATTGTCTCCCTATGGCCAGTCCGCCCCTGCTTGTGACGATATATTGGCACTTTCCAGTCCTCACCCACGTACAGCTTTCTACATCTAGCGTGCTGAGGAGGATCCAAAAGCCTGAGACATGAATACCTTCAAAGTGTCCCTGATTTGGAGGGACTGTCCCTCTTTTGAGCCCATGTCCCCCTGTCCTTCGTTGTACTCATTTGTCCCTCTTTGAGGTGCAACATGCAGATCTGCAGCAATAAATGATTCATTTGCCAATTCAAAGTGTTTCTATTGTTATAACTGTTACACCCTATCTCCTATCTATTCCTCAATGAGGGGGTGTGGCTTTACTCATCCCTCAATGAGAGGCGTGGCTTCATGTAAAAAATGTCCCTCTTTTGAGTCTGCGTCCCCCTGTCCCTTGTTGTTCTTATTTATCTTTCTTTGAGGTGTAACATGCAGATCTGCAGCAATAAATTATTCATTTGCCTATTCAAAGTGTTTCTATGGTTGTAACTGTTACATACTCTCTCCTATCCATCCCTCAATGAGAAGGCGTGGCTTCATCCATCCCTCAATGAGGGGGCGTGGCTTCATCCATTCCTCAATGAGGGGGTGTGGCTTCATCCATCCCTCAATGAGGGGGCGTGGCTTCATCCATTCCTCAACGGGGGGTGTGGCTTCATCCATCCCTCAACGAGGCAATGTTGCAGCAAACACTTCTTACTGCAGGAATCTCGACATGTACTTTCAATACAGCAGGAAACTTGTGATGTAACCCATCCAGCAACAGCAGGTAGAAAGACTGTAGCTGCAGAAGGGATCAGTGAATAAATAGAATACATTTACTAATACTTTTAATTATTATTATTATTATTATTACTTTTTAAATCTTTTTGAGAGTGTGGCTAATTACTTGGGGCTTATTTGGGGTATCTCTAGAACCCCGAGTACTGTATACACATTTCAGGAACAGTTTTAACAACGAGAACAACTTCAAAAGCATTTCCCCCTCTCCGGTAAAGACTGATGCACACAGAAATACATTTATGGAAGGCTCGCCCCCCCTCCCCCCCCCCCGCATCCCGTGGCGCCTAAGAGTGGCATTTTTTTATTCTCGAAATAAAGTATGCAAAAAGCAATCGTGGCGCCACAATTCAGTGGGATCAACAGCTGGAAATTGAAACGAGCAATGCCTCACGCTGCTTTCTATAATTTTCAGAAGTCGTAAAACACAAACGCAATCTTTAAAACACATGTGCCGGCATTTATATCCCTCAGAATGAAACAACGATGTGATAACTCCGACCTCATTTACAACACAAATGTGGATAAAAACCTTCTCGGGAACGGGCTGCGGCTGAATTAAAGCCCCGCCGCCGAACATCTATCCCGCTCGGGATCTGATACTCCTGACAGTTCAGAACAAAATAATTGATTTCTAATGAAGCGTAAATAGCTGAAAGCGACAAACCATACTATAGACGGGAGGAGCTGAGGGAGCGCTCGCACTATCGGGGGGACATTGAAGTTCCGGGAGAGGCCATCACTTATTCCGATCTGCGTTACCGCCAGAGAGAGGGGGGGGGGGATGAGTTGAGGTTTTTTACTGACAGGCTTTATTTTTTTTTTCGTCTTTTCATTATTACATCTTAGAAAAGGGCTGATTCATCACTAACGCCAGGTAGCGACAGATGAGCGTCTGTAGCACGCATTTTCAGAGCGCCCGCTAGTAGCCGCTGTGCTCGGCCGTGGGTCGCTACTTCATAGCGACGGGCAGGCTGATTCATCACTAACGCCAGGTAGCGACAGATGAGCGTCTGTAGCAGGCATTTTCAGAGCGCCCGCTAGTAGCCGCTGTGCTCGGCCGTGGGTCGCTACTTCATAGCGACGGGCAGGCTGATTCATCACTAACGCCAGGTAGCGACAGATGAGCGTCTGTAGCGGCATTTTCAGAGTGCCCGCTAGTAGCCGCTGTGCTCGGCCGTGGGTCGCTACTTCATAGCGACGGGCAGGCTGATTCATCACTAACGCCAGGTAGCAACAGATGAGCGTCTGTAGCGGCATTTTCAGAGCGCCCGCTAGTAGCCGCTGTGCTCGGCCGCGGGTCGCTACTTCATAGCGACGGGCAGGCTGATTCATCACTAACGCCAGGTAGCGACAGATGAGCGTCTGTAGCGGCATTTTCAGAGCGCCCGCTAGTAGCCGCTGTGCTCGGCCGCGGGTCGCTACTTCATAGCGACGGGCAGGCTGATTCATCACTAACGCCAGGTAGCGCCAGATGAGCGTCTATAGCAGGCATTTTCAGAGCGCCCGCTAGTAGTCGCAGTGCTCGGCCGTGGGTCGCTAATTTATAGCGACTCAGTCGCTGTGCAGTAATGTTGAATACATTGTGAGGAGTCGCTATTTGACCAGTACAGCGCTGTATGGGAGCGCATGTTAGGGACTGCTCATAGCGACCGACTCACACCATATTCAGCAAAAAAACAGCCTCACAAATCTCTGGCGCTGAAAAATGCTTCTCTGAAGCCCAGAGCGCAGGAGGCTGTGTGATTAAAGTCTGTTTTTCAGCATCTATCCACCAGTAACAAAGCGAAAACATATGGAATTACATTGTAACAACATTGTAACATGACACTTTAATGGCAGAGCTGTGATGTCATTTCTGAGGAAATATATAAAACATGAAAAAATTGTGAAAAAGCTGCTTATTCAATGTCAGGAGAGGTCACAGAATAAATGTGACCTCTAGGAGGCTAGAGGAGGCTAATTTAAGATTAGCGCCACGTTTTTCCACGTGAGCGTCTATGTAGCGACGCTTAGAGCGACCGCTAGTAAATGCTGCAAGCGGGTGTCTGGCGCTGTGACCTAGCTTAGTGGGTGGACAAGTGGCGCTGTAGTATCCTGCGCAGCAGTGATAAATTTGATGTCTGTAGGGGGCGCTGTCAAAGCGCTCTCCCTGATTCACCGCAGAGCCAATCGCGAATGCTAGGTGGTGTCCCGAGGTCAAAACGCCCAAGACGACACTACATCTAACAACAGGGCAACGCTGCAGCGAGCGATAGGTAGCGCCAGTTAAGTGCACTCGGCGCTGAAGCCCATATTTAAGAAAAAAATACACACACCCAGTCGGCTCTAAAACTAGGTTCTAGCTTTGAGTGCCAGACGCTATGTGATCAAAGTTTGTTTCTCATCACAACTCCATCGCCCATTGCAGTGTCAGCGTCACAGTGTTACACAATGTCATTCCATGACATTGTGTAACACTGTGCGAAAGAGCGAAAACACATGGAATGACATTGTGTAACACTATGACGCTGACACTGCAATGGCCGACCTGCACATACAATTCTGCATAAAAAAACACAAAAAAAAAACTATATAAAACAAATAACTACAAAAAATAACTTTAAAACAATAAAAAAATATAAATAATTCACATATAAAAATATATATAAATAATAATAATAATAATAATAATAATAATAATAATAATAATAATAATAATAATAAAATAAATAAAAATATAAATAAAATATAAATAATTTAATTATGTAAAACAATAAGAAAAAAAAATTTTAAATAATTCATATATAAACATATAAATAATTATAATAATATAATAATAAAATAAATAAAAATATAAAATAAAATATAAATAATTTAAATATGTAAAACAATAAAAAATATAAATAATTCATATATAAAAATATAAATAATAATAATAATATAATAATATAAAGAAAAATATAAAGAAAATATAAATAATTTAAATATGTAAAACAATAAAAAATATAAATAATTCATATATAAAAATATAAATAATAATAATAATAATAATAATAATAATAATAATAATAATAATAATAATAATAAAATAAAAATATAAATAAAATATAAATAATTTAAATATGTAAAACAATAAAAAAATATAAATAATTCATATATAAAATATAAATAATCATAATATAAAAATAAAATAAATAAAATATAAATAAAATATAAATAATTTAAATATGTAAAACAATAACAAATATAAATAATTCATATATAAAAATATAAATAATAATAATATAATAATAAAATAAATAAAATATAAATAAAATATAAATAATTTAAATTTAAATAATTCATATATAATAATAATAATAATAATAATAATAATAATGATAATAATAATAATAATAATAATAATAATAATAATAATAATATAATAAAATAAATGAAAATATAAATAATTTAAATATGTAAAACAATAAAAAAAACAACAAAAAATAACAACAATGTAAAACAACTAAAAAAAACTAAAATAATAAAAGTGTTTGGTTGCCGGGCAGGAGAGGACACACAATCATTTGAGCCAAAAGTTTAAAAATGTATTTAGCAACACACTATTTATACACAACCAAATGATACACGATTGAACTGTATGGGAGAGCGGCACTGACCTACAGGTGCAACATGGCGCTGCTGAACACACAGTGCCGTCGCTTTACACTTAGCCACCGCAAGTGATACATGTGACGCTACATGACGCTATTAGAGGCGCTATAAACTGAGCCACCGCTAGTGATACATGTGACGCTACATGACGCTATTAGAGGCGCTCACCAGATTGACTTTTATATATATGGTTTTCACATACTGTGCCCGGCGTTCACCCAACGCTACGTGGCGCTACCTGGCGTTATTGTTTCTTAAACCAACTGGTGTTGGTCCGGCGCTTTGCCGCAAGAAAGAAGCTTGAGGGGGAATCCAGAACACCTTTCTAATGAGGGAAAAGGAGTCCGCGATTGGCCACCAGCCGGTCACGTGGGCTGTAGTCGCGTTCTCTGTGTACCGCCCACGTGACCGGCCGGTGTCCTGTGCATTTAGGTGTGAGGGGGCGCCAGTGTTCTGGATGCCCCCTCGAGCTTCTTTCTAGCAGCAAAGAGCCAGACCAACACTCGTTTATGTAATACCGGGTGTTGGTCCGGTTTAAATAACCCTTTTACTGTTGTTGACCCATCATTCAAATATTCATGTCCGATTCTGACTCCTGCGATCCTGTCCTAAACCCCATCACTTTGTCATCCCCGTCCAATCCAAGCTCCTGTTCCCAATCTGCACCTTCTTGTAGCGATAACCTTTATCGCCGGAGGGCTTCCCCGCCAGGGACGTCCTTTTCCCAATGGTGAGAGGTGCTGCAGGAATTCCAGAGTCATCCGTGAGGAACCAGGAACAGCCCTTACAAGGGCTAGTGAATTGTAATATAGCGTTTCCCCCAATAAGAGACGGAACTCAGTATTGAGGGTGAAGATGAACTTCCTTTATTAGTGCCACCCTGTGCCTTATATGCAAGTCTCCATGCAAGGGGACCTCCCCCGTGGACTGCATGACAAACACACAGACCAATGGGAGCAGGACACACAATCCCTCAACTCTGCCGGTAACGCAATCAGCAACACAATAGCAGTCTGTAACACAATCAATAACACAATGGCAGTCTGTAACACAATCAACAACCTAATGATATTGCAGTCTGTAATACAATCAACAACACAATGACAGTCTGTAACGTAATCAATAGCACAATGACATTGTCTGTGACATGCTCAAGAAAATGAAAGTAATGAGTCTATGCAAAAGTCCAAGGGCAGAAACAATGCCTTTAAAATCCAAAAGGCATAGAGTCTGTCACACTTCTCTTTTCCATGATTGTCTTGCAAGACAGAGTTCAGGTCTACATGAGCCCCTGAGTGTCAGTGAGCCTCTTTGCAGTGTGTCATGTCACCCTTTAGCGTTGCAGCCACTGATCCTCCTTTGAAGTTCTCCTTTGTTGATGATCTTCCTCAAGCCCTCACTGCCTTCACCACTGCCACAAATTGTCCTCTAACACTTGATGACCTCTTTGTTACCGCTAATGGCCCTCTGGTCCTTTTGCCTTCACCACTGCCACCAACTGTCCTCTAATCCTTGATGCCCTCTTTGTTACCGCTAACGGTCCTCTGGTCCTTTTGCCTTCACCACTGCCACCAACTGTCCTCTAACCCTTGATGCCCTCTTTGTTACCACTAATGGTCCTCTGGTCCTTTTGCCTTCACCACTGCCACCAACTGTCCTCTAACACTTGATGCCCTCTTTGTTACCGCTAACGGTCCTCTGGTGCTTTTGCCTTCACCACTGCCACCAACTGTCCTCTAATCCTTGATGCCCTCTTTGTTACCACTAACGGTCCTCTGGTCCTTTTGCCTTCACCACTGCCACCAACTGTCCTCTAACCCTTGATGCCCTCTTTGTTACCACTAACGGTCCTCTGGTCCTTTTGCCTTCACCACTGCCACCAACTGTCCTCTAGCACTTGATGCCCTCTTTGTTGCCGCTAATGGTCCTCTGGCTCTGGCGTGGTGTCCCCCTCGCCAGTAAAACCAGCCGGGGCGCGAGATACGAGGCCCCGTAGACCATGGCGCGGAGGCAAACAGTCAGCCCCTATGCCTAAAGGCGACTAGCTCCCACACGGGCCGCAGGCCTTTGGGGATGCAGATAATGGAGCACCAGCTATGGGGGTCGATAGCAAACGGGGCGGAGGTAAACAGTCAGCCTCTATCCCTAAAGGCTCCCACATGGGCCACAGGCCTTTGGGGATGCAGATAATGGAGCACCAGCTATGGGGGTCAGTAGACCACGGTGCAGAGGTAAACAGTCAGCCCCTATCCCTAAAGGCTCCCACACGGGCCGCAGGCCTTTGAGGATGCAGATAATGGAGCACCAGCTATGGGGGTCAGTAGACCACGGTGCAGAGGCAAAGAGTCAGCCCCTATCTCTAAAGGCGACTAGCTCCCACACAGGCTGCAGGCCTTTGGGGATGCAGATAATGGAGCACCAGCTATGGGGGTCAGTAGACCACGGCGCAGCGGCAAAGAGTCAGCCCCTATCCCTAAAGGCGACTAGCTCCCACACAGGCCGAAGGCCTTTGGGGATGCAGATAATGGAGCACCAGCTATGGGGGTCGGTAGACCACGGGCGGAGGCAAACAGTCAGCCCCTATCCCTAAAAGCTCCCACACGGGCCGTAGGCCTTTGAGGATGCAGATAATGGAGCACCAGCTATGTGGGGCGGTAAACCACGGTGCAAAGGCAAAGAGTCAGCCCCTATCCCTAAAGGCGACTAGCTCACCACACGGGCCGCAGGCCTTTGATGATGCAGATAATGGAGCACCAGCTATGGGGGTCAGTAGACCACGGTGCGGAGGCAAACAGTCAGCCCCTATCCCTAAATGCGACTAGCTCCCACATGGGCCGCAGGCCTTTGATGATGCAGATAATGGAGCACCAGCTATGGGGGTCGGTAGACCACGGTGCGGAGGCAAACAGTCAGCCCCTATCCCTAAATGCGACTAGCTCCCACACGGGCCGCAGGCCTTTGGGGATTCTGATAATGGAGCAACAGCTATGGGGATCGGTAGACCACGGAGCGGCCAGCCCCTGGCCCTGAAGGATAGCCCGCATAGGCCACACAGGTTGCGGCCTCTTCTCCACCCATCTGCCCTATGGGGACGTAGATAATGGGATTGCCAACCCTTCCCAACCTTGTGAACTGGTATAGAGGTCTCGAAGATAAAACACACACACACAATATAACAGGTCTCCCCCACATACGGGCCACAGGCCTTTGGGGATGTAGGAATGGGGCACCAGCTATGGGGGTCAGTGGACCAGGAGCAGTAGCCCTTGAAGGATAACAACCTGCATAGCTCACACAGGCTGTGGCCTCTTCTGCACCTCCTGCCCTTTGGGGATGTAGGTAATGGGATTTGCCAGCCCTTCCTGCCTAAATAATATGTAAAAAACACACACAAACAAAATAACAGCCCCCCCCCCCCCCACTTACCTTACTTTTCCTGCACCGTCTGCCGCTGTCTCTGATTGATCGGCAGAAGATGGACGTGGGGCAGAGGATCAGAGTCTCGGCTCCCATCGATCACTCCGGCTTCTGACATCGCACTCCCGCTGCAGGGAGGGGCCTTTTATACCGGCGAGCGAGCTGACGTCAGAAAGCGAGATGTCGGGAGCCCAGGCTGGGACAGAGGATCTTTCTTCTCTGCAGAGGAGTAGCTGGGCTTTCTGACACCCAGGGCAAAGATTCGAAATGGCCCCCCCAACCTGTTCTCAGGCCCCCCTTTGGTGCCCTCTTGAACTGCTGCACCTGGGGCAAGTGCACCCTCCGCTCCCCCCCCCCCTAGCTATGCCCCTGGTTCTCTGAAACCCACTGAAGACACCGCGGCCAGCCGGAGGGAAAAGATTCTAAATGGTGCCCCGACCTGTTCTTAGACCCCCCTATGGCACCCCCCTGACCTGCTGCACCCGGGCAAGTGCCCCCCCCCCCCCCCGGTCCCTCTAGCTACGCCCCTGGTTTTCTGAATCCCACTGGAGACACCGCGACCAACCGGAGAGCAAAGATTCGAAATGGCGCCCCCATCTATTCCCAGGCCCCCCTTTGGTGTTCGCCTGACCTGCTGCACCTGGGGCAAGTGCACCCTCCGCTCCCCACAAGCTATGCCCCTGGTTCTCTCAAACCCACTGAAGACACTGTGGCCAGCCGGAGGGTGAAGACATTGTGTACCGCTGGAAGGAGAGGTAAGCTTATTTTTTAATTCTGTTATTAATAATTATTAATAATAATAAAGCTTATGTTTTAATATTGTTTTATGAGCGGAGTTAGTATTGGGATGAACCCGGACTTCTTTCCTAATCAAACTTTTAAAAAAGTTCTCTAACCGCAGCATTACAGTGTGGCCACATGTGACACCAGCTCTGTTGACCTCACAAGCCCTTTACCTTGGCTGGCCCTGGAGTTTCTCCCCATGATCCTCTGCAGTCAGCTGCTTGCCGGCATGACAGCACTAGTTTATGGTGTAAATAGATCTTCTACTTCAAATTGGATGAACCTGAATTTCTTTCCGAATCGAACTTTGAAAAAAGTTTGCTCATCTCTAACCTCAGCCTTACCGCATGGCCACATGTGACACCAGCTCTGTTGACCTCACAAGCCCTTTACCTTGGCTGGCCCTGGAGTTTCTCCCCATGATCCTCTGCAGTCAGCTGCTTGCCGGCATGACAGCACTAGTTTATGGTGTAAATAGATCTTCTACTTCGAATTGGATGAACCTGAATTTCTTTCCGAATCGAATTTGGAAAAAGTTTGCTCATCTCTAACCTCAGCCTTACCGCATGGCCACATGTGACACCAGCTCTGTTGACCTCACAAGCCCTTTACCTTGGCTGGCCCTGGAGTTTCTCCCCATGATCCTCTGCAGTCAGCTGCTTGCCGGCATGACAGCACTAGTTTATGGTGTAAATAGATCTTCTACTTCGAATTGGATGAACCTGAATTTCTTTCCGAATCGAATTTGGAAAAAGTTTGCTCATCTCTAACCTCAGCCTTACCGCATGGCCACATGTGACACCAGCTCTGTTGACCTCACAAGCCCTTTACCTTGACGGGCCCCGGGTTTCTCGCTATGATCCTCAGTGGTCAGCATGACAGCACTAGTTTATGGTGTTAATAGATCTTCCAGTTCGATTCGGACGAACCTGAATTTCTGTCCGATTCAATCTATTAAAAAAATTTGCTCATCTCTTACCGCAGCGTTACCGTATGGCCACACGTGACACTAACTCTGTTGACCTCACAAGCCCTTGGCGGACCCCGGGGTTTCTTGCCATGATCCTCAGCGGCCAGCTGCTTGCCGACATGACAGCACTAGTTTATGGTGTAAATAGATCTTCCACTTCGAATTGGATGAACCTGAATTTCTTTACGAATCTAACTTTTGAAAACCTTTGCTCGTCTCTGACCGCTTGGCCACATGTGACCCCCAGCTCTGTCGCCCTCACAAGCCCTTTACCTTGGTGGACCCCGGGTTTCTCCCCATGATCCTCTGCAGTCAGCTTCTTGCCGGCATGATAGCATTAGTTTACGGTGTAAATAGATCTTCCATTCCTGACTCGGTAATCAGCTATTTTTGCTTCTAGATCATCTGTAATGAAGGATATCTAAACACCGAGAGCTGTTTCTGTTTCTGTTGACCTCACAAGCCCTTTACCTTGGTGGGCCACAGTGTTTCTCACCCTGATCCTCAGATGCTTGCCGGCATGACAGCACTAGTTTATGGTGTAAATAGATCTTCCAGTTCGAATTGGATGAACCTGAATTTCTATCCGAATCGAACTTTTAAAAATGTTCGCTCATCTCTAACCCCAGCCTTACCGCGTGGCCACATGTGACACCAGCTCTGTTGACCTCACAAGCCCTTTACCTTGGCTGGCCCCGGGGTTTCTCCCCATGATCCTCAGCTGTTTGCCGGCATGACAGCACTAGTTTATCGTGTAAATAGATCTTCCAGTTCGAATTGGATGAACCTGAATTTCTATCCGAAACGAACTTTTAAAAAAGTTCTCTTATGTCTAACCCCAGCATTACCGCGTGGTCACATGTGACCTCAGCTCTGCCGACCTCACAAGCCCTTTACCTTGGTGGACCCCGGAGTTTCTCCCCATGATCCTCTGCAGTCAGCTTCTTGCCGGCATGGCAGCAATGGTTTATGGTGTAAACAGATCTTTCAGTTCGAACTGGATGAACCTAATTCTTTCCGAATGGAACTTTTAAAACATTTTGCTAATCTCTAACCTCAGCATTACCGCGTGGCCACATGTGACACAGGCTCTGCTGACCTCACAAGCCCTTTACCTTGGTGGACCCCAGGGTTTCTCCCCATGATCCTCTGCAGTCAGCTTCTTGCCGGCATGACAGCACTAGTTTACGGTGTAAATAGATCTTCCATTCCTGACTCGGTAATAAGCTATTTTTGCTTCTAGATCATCTGTAATGAAGGATATCTAAACAGCGAGATTCGGGCCCCGGGACTCCCTGAGTTATCAGCCCTTTAATTTGTTCGGAGAGTTGATTAAAGCGTGGGGAGAGAAATGTCCCTTCCCATATAGGGAACAGATAGAGCGTAGATTAACAAAAGCTCGGGATGCCAAATTTCATCTGCGCCCCGGCTCGGATATTGAGGCGTCGCGTGGTGATTCGCGAGGATGATTTAATACTTTTGCCAGCAGGAATTTGGTCCGGCGGAGTCGGGGAGCCATCACGAAAGACAGGTCCGGCCTCTCGATGGGGAAAGATGACTCGCTGAATAAATCACCGCGCATCAAAGAGAATTTCCATACCGGATCAAATTTCCTGCGCAAGGCGCTGCGTATGGGAGAGAGCGGCGCGCGGGGAAGGAGCGGTGCAGCCTAATATAATAACTGCCGTGTTGCCTCAGAATTGAAGGTCAGTTTCGATTGTGGAATGATAGTTATGTTTATCATCGTAAATTAATTGGACTGTCCGATCCGAACATTGTCACAACTCGAGGCCTCTCCCCCCCGCCACCGCCGCGTCCACATTCATTGCTGCACTCAGCCTTATTTCTGAGAGGAACGTTTAACACTTTCAATTCATCCCCCAAATAATTTTTCCCACCAAAAACATACGGTGACGAGGAGAAGAAAAAGAAGAACGCAGGAGTAGAGGACATAACTCTTAACTTTTGAAAGCCATAAAGATGGACATGAGAAGCGACACGCGTAGCCGCCATATTTATGCCCAGCCAATTTGGGGGGTTTCACAAAGCGGGGCATCCCGAAAATCGGGATGCCCCAGCGGGAGGGGACCAATCTATAAGATTGAGCTGTGTTTTGGTCCACTTTAATGTAACAAGGATGAGTGAGTGGGTTTAAACACACATACAGATGTCCTGTAAACCTCAGCTAATCGAGCGCCTGACCCTTGAAATAAAGCTCATGCAACCAAATGACTTCCCTATTCACCCTACAGAGCGCGTCACACACATACAGCGGCGGCGTGTTGTTCACAGCCCGTGTTTTATTATTTTGTATATAAATTAGATGTTGTTAGAAGTTTATGAGGCGATCATTAAACTCATCGTTCACACAACTCGGGTTATTGTCCTTTCGTTGTTCCGGCGAGAGACCGCCATTTATAAAGGCGAAAGGAAGCGCCCGTGTCGCAGCCATTATTTTAAAATTAAATGATAATATCCTTAATTTGATGTTAATCTAGTACAGTCTGCCTTAATGGCGGCCATAAGAGGCTGCACCGTTAATCAAACATATTGCCACCGGATAGAGGCGCGCGCCCGGCTTGAATTCTAATGAGCGTTTCGGGATAGGAACCGAAGAAAGATGCCGGAGGTACAAGGTGCGGGGGGGGGGGGAGGAGGAACCAGTCATGAGAAACAGAACAACAAGAAATACGTCATGATAATTTGCCTCCAGCACTTTCTGCGCAGGTGCAGGTACGAACGTCGGTTGCAAACGCCAGAGCACAGGGGTGAACAGCGGCAGCTGACCTGCCATGTGAGCCAACATTGCCATACTCTTTAAACCAGACGGGGGGTCCCACACCACCCCCCAAAACCCCTACAAAAACACTATGGAAATACAAATAACTTCAAATTTTATTAGTACACATATTTACAGGACAGTGTTATATAACAAATTAAAACCATTTAAAAGGCATATAACACACTAAACAAAGGAGGGAGGGACATGGCACGCTGCTCTCAACTATGAAAAAGGAACCAATTAGATGACAACCCAAGGTCACCTCAATGATGGATAATGTCCTATCAAAACTACCTACTTAGACCACTATAGTGCCACCAATCATAAAAAGTGTGACAATAAATATAAAACTACTATAAATACGGCGCCCGTGCAATCTGATATCTATCTAAGTGCCAATATATCTTAAAAAAATGTGCAAACAATGCTACAACCTAAAGTGACATATGCACAGCAATAAACTGAGGACCCACCAGGTGAAAATGAACCAACAATAAATATAAACCGAAGGATATTCACAAAAGAAAGGAGCTCACATATCCAGAGCAGTCTAACGGGATAGTCCCCCCCCCCCCCCGCACACCCGCACTCCTCACCGCCGACGCGTTCCGTGACGTCCCAGCGTCACTTCCTCAGGGCGTGTGAGGAACCCCCCAGCCAGGACCCTATTTAAGCTCACCCAACCAACGCTCCCGTGCGCCGCAGACCAATCCTGGTGGAAGTCCGCCAACGATTGCCATACCCACCGACCGCCCCGATTTTCCCGGGACAGTCCTGATTTTTAACCACTGGTTTCGCGTCCCACGGTGCATGCACTTGTCCCGCACTGTCCCACGTCGTCGTCGCTCAGTTAATCACAAGGATATGGCCGAACTAACTAATGTATGGGGCCTGCTATACTGGCCATACAATATATACTCCACCCTAGGAGGAGATCCCACAATCCCCTCAACCTGCCAGAAAAGGAGCACCACCCAAATGAGAGTACAAAATCACCTATTTATTTTCAATAATGAAACATAGATCAAATTACAGACATTTAAAAACATACTAAAAGGGTCACAACAATGACCACCAGGGGGCAATAAGCGCCGGCTCTTTACATATATCCTGTATCCACTGACATACCCTCTATATCCAAACTCCCATGACTAGTGCATAATATCAAATATAAAACATTAAAGTGCTAAGTGCTAAGTGATTAAACCTATATATATCTAGTGAGGACCGCCGAGAGCGGAAAAAGCTCAGTTACACGCCGCCGCCCGGAGGGTTACCACGGCCTCTCAGACGCCCGCTGCCGCCGGCTCCGAGTATAAGCGCTCAGCTGCATACTCTGGGCCGGTGGCAGGGGGCGCCTGAGAGGCAGGTTTTTTTTTTTCTCTTTATTAATCTCATTGGTGGTTCAGTGGGTGGGGGCGGGACTATAGGAAGAAGCCTGTTGCTGCCTCTAAGCTGAAGGTGGCCCTATTTAATATATAATATCCTGAAATAGTCCACATAATTACAAACACTATAACCTTGATTCAGAGCCTCTGTTCACTCGTTCACCCGTAATTAGAGATGAGCGAGTAGTGAAATATTCGAAATTTCGAATTTCGATTCGAATAGACCGCGTTACTCGACTACTCGACCGATTATCGAATCCCATTATAGTCTATGGGAAAAAAATGCTCGACACTTGGAAATCTCAATTCGACCACTTGGAGGTCACCAAGTCCACCCTGAAACATCAGAAAATGATGCCAACACTGCTGGAATGCAACTGGGACAGCAGGGGAAGCATGTCTGGGTGCATATAACGCGCCCAAGTCGCACTATTACGCCACTATCACAGCCACTCAACAATACACTCCAAACACAATATAACTTCTACGTAAAGTGAGACAAGACAAGGAAACCTTCTTTCCTCTACATTGCCATGGACCCCAAGCCAAACTATACAAAAAAGAACAAAATTCTGCACCCCTTAAAATCACGTTGCCTAATGACAACCACAGATGGCATAGGCAAGGGGGAAAATAAATAGACCCCACCCCTAATTGTCATTGTGTGTGTGTGTGTGTGTGTGTGTGTGAGATGTGGTCAGACATGTCCTCTTGTGTCATTGTGTCACCCCAGCAGTAAGGGAAGCTTAAAGGAGGAGGTTTGTTACAGTGTGTTACCCCAGCAGTAAGGGAAGCTTACAGGAGGAGGTTTGTTACATTGTGTCACCCCAGCAGTAAGGGAAGCTTACAGGAGGAGGTTTGTTACAGTGTGTCACCCCAGCAGTAAGGGAAGCTTACAGGAGGAGGTTTGTTACAGTGTGTTACCCCAGCAGTAAGGGAAGCTTAAAGGAGGAGGTTTGTTACATTGTGTCACCCCAGCAGTAAGGGAAGCTTAAAGGAGGAGGTATGTTACAGTGTGTTACCCCAGCAGTAAGGGAAGCTTACAGGAGGAGGTTTGTTACAGTGTGTCACCCCAGCAGTCAGGGAAGCTTACAGGAGGAGGTTTGTTACAGTGTGTCACCCCAGCAGTAAGGGAAGCTTACAGGAGGAGGTTTGTTACAGTGTGTCACCCCAGCAGTAAGGGAAGCTTACAGGAGGAGGTTTGTTACAGTGTGTCACCCCAGCAGTAAGGGAAGCTTACAGGAGGAGGTTTGTTACAGTGTGTTACCCCAGCAGTAAGGGAAGCTTAAAGGAGGAGGTTTGTTACATTGTGTCACCCCAGCAGTAAGGGAAGCTTAAAGGAGGAGGTATGTTACAGTGTGTTACCCCAGCAGTAAGGGAAGCTTACAGGAGGAGGTTTGTTACAGTGTGTCACCCCAGCAGTCAGGGAAGCTTACAGGAGGAGGTTTGTTACAGTGTGTCACCCCAGCAGTAAGGGAAGCTTACAGGAGGAGGTTTGTTACAGTGTGTTACCCCAGCAGTAAGGGAAGCTTAAAGGAAGAGGTTTGTTACATTGTGTCACCCCAGCAGTCAGGGAAGCTTACAGGAGGAGGTTTGTTACAGTGTGTCACCCCAGCAGTAAGGGAAGCTTACAGGAGGAGGTTTGTTACAGTGTGTTACCCCAGCAGTAAGGGAAGCTTAAAGGAGGAGGTTTGTTACATTGTGTCACCCCAGCAGTCAGGGAAGCTTACAGGAGGAGGTTTGTTACAGTGTGTCACCCCAGCAGTAAGGGAAGCTTACAGGAGGAGGTTTGTTACAGTGTGTCACCCCAGCAGTAAGGGAAGCTTACAGGAGGAGGTTTGTTACAATGTGTCACCCCAGCAGTAAGGGAAGCTTACAGGAGGAGGTTTGTTACAGTGTGTCACCCCAGCAGTAAGGGAAGCTTACAGGAGGAGGTTTGTTACAGTGTGTCACCCCAGCAGTAAGGGAAGCTTACAGGAGGAGGTTTGTTACAGTGTGTTACCCCAGCAGTAAGGGAAGCTTAAAGGAGGAGGTTTGTTACATTGTGTCACCCCAGCAGTAAGGGAAGCTTAAAGGAGGAGGTATGTTACAGTGTGTTACCCCAGCAGTAAGGGAAGCTTACAGGAGGAGGTTTGTTACAGTGTGTCACCCCAGCAGTAAGGGAAGCTTACAGGAGGAGGTTTGTTACAGTGTGTTACCCCAGCAGTAAGGGAAGCTTAAAGGAGGAGGTTTGTTACATTGTGTCACCCCAGCAGTCAGGGAAGCTTACAGGAGGAGGTTTGTTACAGTGTGTCACCCCAGCAGTAAGGGAAGCTTACAGGAGGAGGTTTGTTACATTGTGTCACCCCAGCAGTAAGGGAAGCTTACAGGAGGAGGTTTGTTACATTGTGTCACCGCAGCAGTCAGGGAAGCTTACAGGAGGAGGTTTGTTACATTGTGTCACCCCAGCAGTCAGGGAAGCTTACAGGAGGAGGTTTGTTACAGTGTGTCACCCCAGCAGTAAGGGAAGCTTACAGGAGGAGGTTTGTTACAGTGTGTCACCCCAGCAGTAAGGGAAGCTTACAGGAGGAGGTTTGTTACATTGTGTCACCCCAGCAGTAAGGGAAGCTTACAGGAGGAGGTTTGTTACATTGTGTCACCCCAGTAGTCAGGGAAGCTTACAGGAGGAGGTTTGTTACAGTGTGTCACCCCAGCAGTAAGGGAAGCTTACAGGAGGAGGTTTGTTACATTGTGTCACCCCAGCAGTAAGGGAAGCTTACAGGAGGAGGTTTGTTACATTGTGTCACCCCAGCAGTCAGGGAAGCTTACAGGAGGAGGTTTGTTACAGTGTGTCACCCCAGCAGTAAGGGAAGCTTACAGGAGGAGGTTTGTTACAGTGTGTTACCCCAGCAGTCAGGGAAGCTTAAAGGAGGAGGTTTGTTACATTGTGTCACCCCAGCAGTCAGGGAAGCTTACAGGAGGAGGTTTGTTACATTGTGTCACCCCAGCAGTCAGGGAAGCTTACAGGAGGAGGTTTGTTACATTGTGTCACCCCAGCAGTCAGGGAAGCTTACAGGAGGAGGTTTGTTACAGTGTGTCACCCCAGCAGTCAGGGAAGCTTACAGGAGGAGGTTTGTTACAGTGTGTCACCCCAGCAGTAAGGGAAGCTTACAGGAGGAGGTTTGTTACAGTGTGTCACCCCAGCAGTAAGGGAAGCTTACAGGAGGAGGTTTGTTACAGTGTGTCACCCCAGCAGTAAGGGAAGCTTACAGGAGGAGGTTTGTTACAGTGTGTTACCCCAGCAGTAAGGGAAGCTTAAAGGAGGAGGTTTGTTACATTGTGTCACCCCAGCAGTAAGGGAAGCTTAAAGGAGGAGGTATGTTACAGTGTGTTACCCCAGCAGTAAGGGAAGCTTACAGGAGGAGGTTTGTTACAGTGTGTCACCCCAGCAGTCAGGGAAGCTTACAGGAGGAGGTTTGTTACAGTGTGTCACCCCAGCAGTAAGGGAAGCTTACAGGAGGAGGTTTGTTACAGTGTGTTACCCCAGCAGTAAGGGAAGCTTAAAGGAGGAGGTTTGTTACATTGTGTCACCCCAGCAGTCAGGGAAGCTTACAGGAGGAGGTTTGTTACAGTGTGTCACCCCAGCAGTAAGGGAAGCTTACAGGAGGAGGTTTGTTACAGTGTGTTACCCCAGCAGTAAGGGAAGCTTAAAGGAGGAGGTTTGTTACATTGTGTCACCCCAGCAGTCACGGAAGCTTACAGGAGGAGGTTTGTTACAGTGTGTCACCCCAGCAGTAAGGGAAGCTTACAGGAGGAGGTTTGTTACAGTGTGTCACCCCAGCAGTAAGGGAAGCTTGCAGGAGGAGGTTTGTTACAATGTGTCACCCCAGCAGTAAGGGAAGCTTACAGGAGGAGGTTTGTTACAGTGTGTCACCCCAGCAGTCAGGGAAGCTTACAGGAGGAGGTTTGTTACAGTGTGTCACCCCAGCAGTAAGGGAAGCTTACAGGAGGAGGTTTGTTACAGTGTGTTACCCCAGCAGTAAGGGAAGCTTAAAGGAGGAGGTTTGTTACATTGTGTCACCCCAGCAGTCAGGGAAGCTTACAGGAGGAGGTTTGTTACAGTGTGTCACCCCAGCAGTAAGGGAAGCTTACAGGAGGAGGTTTGTTACAGTGTGTCACCCCAGCAGTAAGGGAAGCTTGCAGGAGGAGGTTTGTTACAATGTGTCACCCCAGCAGTAAGGGAAGCTTACAGGAGGAGGTTTGTTACAGTGTGTCACCCCAGCAGTAAGGGAAGCTTACAGGAGGAGGTTTGTTACATTGTGTCACCCCAGCAGTAAGGGAAGCTTACAGGAGGAGGTTTGTTACAGTGTGTTACCCCAGCAGTAAGGGAAGCTTAAAGGAGGAGGTTTGTTACATTGTGTCACCCCAGCAGTAAGGGAAGCTTAAAGGAGGAGGTATGTTACAGTGTGTTACCCCAGCAGTAAGGGAAGCTTACAGGAGGAGGTTTGTTACAGTGTGTCACCCCAGCAGTAAGGGAAGCTTACAGGAGGAGGTTTGTTACAGTGTGTTACCCCAGCAGTAAGGGAAGCTTAAAGGAGGAGGTTTGTTACATTGTGTCACCCCAGCAGTCAGGGAAGCTTACAGGAGGAGGTTTGTTACAGTGTGTCACCCCAGCAGTAAGGGAAGCTTACAGGAGGAGGTTTGTTACATTGTGTCACCCCAGCAGTAAGGGAAGCTTACAGGAGGAGGTTTGTTACATTGTGTCACCGCAGCAGTCAGGGAAGCTTACAGGAGGAGGTTTGTTACAGTGTGTCACCCCAGCAGTAAGGGAAGCTTACAGGAGGAGGTTTGTTACAGTGTGTTACCCCAGCAGTAAGGGAAGCTTAAAGGATGAGGTTTGTTACATTGTGTCACCCCAGCAGTCAGGGAAGCTTACAGGAGGAGGTTTGTTACAGTGTGTCACCCCAACAGTAAGGGAAGCTTACAGGAGGAGGTTTGTTACAGTGTGTCACCCCAGCAGTAAGGGAAGCTTACAGGAGGAGGTTTGTTACATTGTGTCACCCCAGCAGTAAGGGAAGCTTACAGGAGGAGGTTTGTTACATTGTGTCACCCCAGTAGTCAGGGAAGCTTACAGGAGGAGGTTTGTTACAGTGTGTCACCCCAGCAGTAAGGGAAGCTTACAGGAGGAGGTTTGTTACATTGTGTCACCCCAGCAGTAAGGGAAGCTTACAGGAGGAGGTTTGTTACATTGTGTCACCCCAGCAGTCAGGGAAGCTTACAGGAGGAGGTTTGTTACATTGTGTCACCCCAGCAGTCAGGGAAGCTTACAGGAGGAGGTTTGTTACAGTGTGTCACCCCAGCAGTCAGGGAAGCTTACAGGAGGAGGTTTGTTACATTGTGTCACCCCAGCAGTAAGGGAAGCTTACAGGAGGAGGTTTGTTACATTGTGTCACCCCAGCAGTCAGGGAAGCTTACAGGAGGAGGTTTGTTACAGTGTGTCACCCCAGCAGTAAGGGAAGCTTACAGGAGGAGGTTTGTTACAGTGTGTTACCCCAGCAGTCAGGGAAGCTTAAAGGAGGAGGTTTGTTACATTGTGTCACCCCAGCAGTCAGGGAAGCTTACAGGAGGAGGTTTGTTACATTGTGTCACCCCAGCAGTCAGGGAAGCTTACAGGAGGAGGTTTGTTACATTGTGTCACCCCAGCAGTCAGGGAAGCTTACAGGAGGAGGTTTGTTACAGTGTGTCACCCCAGCAGTCAGGGAAGCTTACAGGAGGAGGTTTGTTACAGTGTGTCACCCCAGCAGTAAGGGAAGCTTACAGGAGGAGGTTTGTTACAGTGTGTCACCCCAGCAGTAAGGGAAGCTTACAGGAGGAGGTTTGTTACATTGTGTCACCCCAGCAGTAAGGGAAGCTTACAGGAGGAGGTTTGTTACATTGTGTCACCCCAGTAGTCAGGGAAGCTTACAGGAGGAGGTTTGTTACAGTGTGTCACCCCAGCAGTAAGGGAAGCTTACAGGAGGAGGTTTGTTACATTGTGTCACCCCAGCAGTAAGGGAAGCTTACAGGAGGAGGTTTGTTACATTGTGTCACCCCAGCAGTCAGGGAAGCTTACAGGAGGAGGTTTGTTACAGTGTGTCACCCCAGCAGTAAGGGAAGCTTACAGGAGGAGGTTTGTTACAGTGTGTTACCCCAGCAGTAAGGGAAGCTTAAAGGAGGAGGTTTGTTACATTGTGTCACCCCAGCAGTCAGGGAAGCTTACAGGAGGAGGTTTGTTACATTGTGTCACCCCAGCAGTCAGGGAAGCTTACAGGAGGAGGTTTGTTACAGTGTGTCACCCCAGCAGTCAGGGAAGCTTACAGGAGGAGGTTTGTTACAGTGTGTCACCCCAGCAGTCAGGGAAGCTTACAGGAGGAGGTTTGTTACAGTGTGTCACCCCAGCAGTAAGGGAAGCTTACAGGAGGAGGTTTGTTACAGTGTGTCACCCCAGCAGTAAGGGAAGCTTACAGGAGGAGGTTTGTTACATTGTGTCACCCCAGCAGTAAGGGAAGCTTACAGGAGGAGGTTTGTTACAGTGTGTCACCCCAGCAGTAAGGGAAGCTTAAAGGTGGTAAATGGTGGTAAATGGTGGTATATGGTGGTAAATGCGATATTCTGAGCTTCTGGGGCCCTGCCAGCTACAGCCTGTCTTTCCCTGCTGTGAGCGTCTGTCCCTCACTAAGTTCAAGCTGCTAATGCTGACGAAGAGGAAGTGCTGAGTTTTGTAGATTCGAGGTCACATGGTTTTTCCAGCCAATGCGTCTAGACGCCGTTCTCGCGATGCCAGCGTCCTCCCAGGACCTGTCCCACCCCCCCTGCATGGTGATTGGTGTAAAAAACGCGCCAGGGAAGGTGTGAGGGGAAACGAATTGTGAGTGCGCCATCGCCGCTGTACTCGATCGAAATCGAGTACCGACTCGGTCGAATACTACTCGCTCATCTCTACCAGTAATACATGTGACGCTACATGGCGCTGTTAGAGGCGCTATACACTGACCTGCCTGTAATAATACATGTGACGCTACATGGCGCTGTTAGAGGTGCTATACACTGACCTGCCTGTAATAATACATGTGACGCTACATGACGCTGTTAGAGGCGCTATACACTGACCTGCCTGTAATAATACATGTGACACTACATGACGCTGTTAGAGGTGCTATACACTGACCTGCCTGTAATAATACATGTGACGCTACATGGCGCTGTTAGAGGTGCTATACACTGACCTGCCTGTAATACATGTGACACTACATGACGCTGTTAGAGGCGCTATACACTGACCTGCCTGTAATAATACATGTGACGCTACATGGCGCTGTTAGAGGTGCTATACACTGACCTGCCTGTAATAATACATGTGACGCTACATGACGCTGTTAGAGGTGCTATACACTGACCTGCCTGTAATAATACATGTGACACTACATGGCGCTGTTAGAGGCGCTATACACTGACCTGCCTGTATTAATACATGTGACACTACATGGCGCTGTTAGAGGCGCTATACACTGACCTGCCTGTAATAATGCATGTGACGCTACATGACGCTGTTAGAGGCGCTATACACTGACCTGCCTGTAATAATACATGTGACACTACATGGCGCTGTTAGAGGTGCTATACACTGACCTGCCTGTAATAATACATGTGACGCTACATGATGCTGTTAGAGGCGCTATACACTGACCTGCCAGTAATAATACATGTGACGCTACATGACGCTGTTAGAGGTGCTATACACTGACCTGCCTGTAATACATGTGACACTACATGACGCTGTTAGAGGCGCTATACACTGACCTGCCTGTAATAATACATGTGACGCTACATGGCGCTGTTAGAGGTGCTATACACTGACCTGCCTGTAATAATACATGTGACGCTACATGGCGCTGTTAGAGGCGCTATACACTGACCTGCCTGTAATAATACATGTGACACCACATGGCGCTGTTAGAGGTGCTATACACTGACCTGCCTGTAATAATACATGTGACGCTACATGGCGCTGTTAGAGGCGCTATACACTGACCTGCCTGTAATAATACATGTGACGCTACATGGCGCTGTTAGAGGCGCTATACACTGACCTGCCTGTAATAATACATGTGACGCTACATGGCGCTGTTAGAGGCGCTATACACTGACCTGCCTGTAATAATACATGTGACACTACATGACGCTGTTAGAGGCGCTATACACTGACCTGCCTGTAATAATACATGTGACACTACATGGCGCTGTTAGAGGCGCTATACACTGACCTGCCTGTAATAATACATGTGACACTACATGACGCTGTTAGAGGTGCTATACACTGACCTGCCTGTAATAATACATGTGACGCTACATGACGCTGTTAGAGGCGCTATACACTGACCTGCCTGTAATAATACATGTGACGCTACATGGCGCTGTTAGAGGCGCTATACACTGACCTGCCTGTAATAATACATGTGACGCTACATGACGCTGTTAGAGGCGCTATACACTGACCTGCCTGTAATAATACATGTGACACTACATGGCGCTGTTAGAGGCGCTATACACTGACCTGCCTGTAATAATACATGTGACACTACATGACGCTGTTAGAGGCGCTATACACTGACCTGCCTGTAATAATACATGTGACGCTACATGACGCTGTTAGAGGTGCTATACACTGACCTGCCTGTAATAATACATGTGACGCTACATGACGCTGTTAGAGGCGCTATACACTGACCTGCCTGTAATAATACATGTGACGCTACATGACGCTGTTAGAGGTGCTATACACTGACCTGCCTGTAATAATACATGTGACGCTACATGGCACTGTTAGAGGTGCTATACACTGACCTGCCTGTAATAATACATGTGACGCTACATGGCGCTGTTAGAGGCGCTATACACTGAGCTGCCTGTAATAATACATGTGACGCTACATGGCGCTGTTAGAGGCGCTATACACTGACCTGCCTGTAATAATACATGTGATGCTACATGACGCTGTTAGAGGCGCTATACACTGACCTGCCTGTAATAATACATGTGACGCTACATGACGCTGTTAGAGGTGCTATACACTGACCTGCCTGTAATAATACATGTGACGCTACATGGCGCTGTTAGAGGCGCTATACACTGACCTGCCTGTAATAATACATGTGATGCTACATGACGCTGTTAGAGGCGCTATACACTGACCTGCCTGTAATAATACATGTGACACTACATGACGCTGTTAGAGGCGCTATACACTGAGCTGCCTGTAATAATACATGTGACGCTACATGACGCTGTTAGAGGCGCTATACACTGATCTGCCTGTAATAATACATGTGACGCTACATGACGCTGTTAGAGGCGCTATACACTGACCTGCCTGTAATAATACATGTGACGCTACATGGCGCTGTTAGAGGTGCTATACACTGACCTGCCTGTAATAATACATGTGACGCTACATGACGCTGTTAGAGGCGCTATACACTGACTTATCTGTAATAATTAGGGATGAGCAAATCGATCCGGACGAACCCGGATTCGATCCAAATTTCAGGAAAAATTCGATTCGGATCGAATCCGAATTTCCCCGCGATTCGATCACTCGAAGTTTTCCTTTAACATCCATTCATTTACATTTACAGGCATTCTAAGATGGCGGACGGGACATGTCTGGACATGTATCCCGCGCCAGTGCAAGCTGGGGCAGTCACATGCAGCCTATCAGCAGCCAGCAAGCCCGGTGACGTCACACAGCGGTATTTAACGGCGGCCATCTTGCTTTTCCTCATTTCTCTATTGCATTCGTGACAGACAGACAGAACGCTGTGTAGCTGAGGCAGTTAGACAGGCTGGAGACAGGGACAGACAGGGACAGGCAGGAGACAGGCAGGAGACAGGCAGGAGACAGACAGGAGACAGACAGAAAGCCAGGGAAAGGTAGGAAAAACGGAGCTGGCTGACAGGGAGATTTTTTTTTTTTCATCCAGCCTTTGTTAGCGTTTTCAGGCTGCTTATAGTAACTAACTGTGCATATATACTGAACTGATCTTAAGTCTGCTGTGAGGCATCCCATTCTGTGACTAAAGCAGCCTCTGTTTAAGACCATATAAGCATTTGCTCTTATCATATTTGAAATTAGGCCTGATAAAGACACTTTTGCTGGCCAAAGCACTACTGGACCCTGCCAGGTCCATTCCTGCCCAGGGCATCCCATTCTGTGACTACAGCAGCCTCTGTTTAAGACGATATAAGCATTTGCTCTTATCATATTTGAAATTAGGCCTGATAAAGACACTTTTGCTGGCCAAAGCACTACTGGACCCTGCCAGGTCCATTCCTGCCCAGGGCATCCCATTCTGTGACTAAAGCAGCCTCTGTTTAAGACCATATAAGCATTTGCTCTTATCATATTTGAAATTAGGCCTGATAAAGACACTTTTGCTGGCCAAAGCACTACTGGACCCTGCCAGGTCCATTCCTGCCCGGGGCATCCCATTCTGTGACTACAGCAGCCTCTGTTTAAGACCATATAAGCATTTGCTCTTATCATATTTGAAATTAGCCTGATAAAGACACTTTTGCTGGCCAAAGCACTACTGGACCCTGCCAGGTCCATTCCTGCCCAGGGCATCCCATTCTGTGACTAAAGCAGCCTCTGTTTAAGACCATATAAGCATTTGCTCTTATCATATTTGAAATTAGGCCTGATAAAGACACTTTTGCTGGCCAAAGCACTACTGGACCCTGCCAGGTCCATTCCTGCCCAGGGCATCCCATTCTGTGACTACAGCAGCCTCTGTTTAAGACCATATAAGCATTTGCTCTTATCATATTTGAAATTAGGCCTGATAAAGACACTTTTGCTGGCCAAAGCACTACTGGACCCTGCCAGGTCCATTCCTGCCCAGGGCATCCCATTCTGTGACTAAAGCAGCCTCTGTTTAAGACCATATAAGCATTTGCTCTTATCATATTTGAAATTAGGCCTGATAAAGACACTTTTGCTGGCCAAAGCACTACTGGACCCTGCCAGGTCGATTCCTGTTGGGGCATCCCATTCTGTGACTACAGCAGCCTCTGTTTAAGACCATATAAGCATTTGCTCTTATCATATTTGAAATTAGCCTGATAAAGACACTTTTGCTGGCCAAAGCACTACTGGACCCTGCCAGGTCCATTCCTGCCCAGGGCATCCCATTCTGTGACTAAAGCAGCCTCTGTTTAAGACCATATAAGCATTTGCTCTTATCATATTTGAAATTAGGCCTGATAAAGACACTTTTGCTGGCCAAAGCACTACTGGACCCTGCCAGGTCCATTCCTGCCCAGGGCATCCCATTCTGTGACTAAAGCAGCCTCTGTTTAAGACCATATAAGCATTTGCTCTTATCATATTTGAAATTAGGCCTGATAAAGACACTTTTGCTGGCCAAAGCACTACTGGACCCTGCCAGGTCGATTCCTGTTGGGGCATCCCATTCTGTGACTACAGCAGCCTCTGTTTAAGACCATATAAGCATTTGCTCTTATCATATTTGAAATTAGCCTGATAAAGACACTTTTGCTGGCCAAAGCACTACTGGACCCTGCCAGGTCCATTCCTGCCCAGGGCATCCCATTCTGTGACTAAAGCAGCCTCTGTTTAAGACCATATAAGCATTTGCTCTTATCATATTTGAAATTAGGCCTGATAAAGACACTTTTGCTGGCCAAAGCACTACTGGACCCTGCCAGGTCGATTCCTGCCCGGGGCATCCCATTCTGTGACTACAGCAGCCTCTGTTTAAGACCATATAAGCATTTGCTCTTATCATATTTGAAATTAGGCCTGATAAAGACACTTTTGCTGGCCAAAGCACTACTGGACCCTGCCAGGTCCATTCCTGCCCAGGGCATCCCATTCTGTGACTACAGCAGCCTCTGTTTAAGACCATATAAGCATTTGCTCTTATCATATTTGAAATTAGGCCTGATAAAGACACTTTTGCTGGCCAAAGCACTACTGGACCCTGCCAGGTCCATTCCTGCCCAGGGCATCCCATTCTGTGACTACAGCAGCCTCTGTTTAAGACCATATAAGCATTTGCTCTTATCATATTTGAAATTAGGCCTGATAAAGACACTTTTGCTGGCCAAAGCACTACTGGACCCTGCCAGGTCCATTCCTGCCCAGGGCATCCCATTCTGTGACTAAAGCAGCCTCTGTTTAAGACCATATAAGCATTTGCTCTTATCATATTTGAAATTAGGCCTGATAAAGACACTTTTGCTGGCCAAAGCACTACTGGACCCTGCCAGGTCCATTCCTGCCCGGGGCATCCCATTCTGTGACTACAGCAGCCTCAGTTTAAGACCATATAAGCATTTGCTCTTATCATATTTGAAATTAGCCTGATAAAGACACTTTTGCTGGCCAAAGCACTACTGGACCCTGCCAGGTCCATTCCTGCCCAGGGCATCCCATTCTGTGACTAAAGCAGCCTCTGTTTAAGACCATATAAGCATTTGCTCTTATCATATTTGAAATTAGGCCTGATAAAGACACTTTTGCTGGCCAAAGCACTACTGGACCCTGCCAGGTCCATTCCTGCCCAGGGCATCCCATTCTGTGACTACAGCAGCCTCTGTTTAAGACCATATAAGCATTTGCTCTTATCATATTTGAAATTAGGCCTGATAAAGACACTTTTGCTGGCCAAAGCACTACTGGACCCTGCCAGGTCCATTCCTGCCCAGGGCATCCCATTCTGTGACTAAAGCAGCCTCTGTTTAAGACCATATAAGCATTTGCTCTTATCATATTTGAAATTAGGCCTGATAAAGACACTTTTGCTGGCCAAAGCACTACTGGACCCTGCCAGGTCGATTCCTGTTGGGGCATCCCATTCTGTGACTACAGCAGCCTCTGTTTAAGACCATATAAGCATTTGCTCTTATCATATTTGAAATTAGCCTGATAAAGACACTTTTGCTGGCCAAAGCACTACTGGACCCTGCCAGGTCCATTCCTGCCCAGGGCATCCCATTCTGTGACTAAAGCAGCCTCTGTTTAAGACCATATAAGCATTTGCTCTTATCATATTTGAAATTAGGCCTGATAAAGACACTTTTGCTGGCCAAAGCACTACTGGACCCTGCCAGGTCCATTCCTGCCCGGGGCATCCCATTCTGTGACTACAGCAGCCTCTGTTTAAGACCATATAAGCATTTGCTCTTATCATATTTGAAATTAGCCTGATAAAGACACTTTTGCTGGCCAAAGCACTACTGGACCCTGCCAGGTCCATTCCTGCCCAGGGCATCCCATTCTGTGACTAAAGCAGCCTCTGTTTAAGACCATATAAGCATTTGCTCTTATCATATTTGAAATTAGGCCTGATAAAGACACTTTTGCTGGCCAAAGCACTACTGGACCCTGCCAGGTCCATTCCTGCCCAGGGCATCCCATTCTGTGACTACAGCAGCCTCTGTTTAAGACCATATAAGCATTTGCTCTTATCATATTTGAAATTAGCCTGATAAAGACACTTTTGCTGGCCAAAGCACTACTGGACCCTGCCAGGTCCATTCCTGCCCAGGGCATCCCATTCTGTGACTACAGCAGCCTCTGTTTAAGACCATATAAGCATTTGCTCTTATCATATTTGAAATTAGCCTGATAAAGACACTTTTGCTGGCCAAAGCACTACTGGACCCTGCCAGGTCCATTCCTGCCCAGGGCATCCCATTCTGTGACTAAAGCAGCCTCTGTTTAAGACCATATAAGCATTTGCTCTTATCATATTTGAAATTAGGCCTGATAAAGACACTTTTGCTGGCCAAAGCACTACTGGACCCTGCCAGGTCCATTCCTGCCCAGGGCATCCCATTCTGTGACTACAGCAGCCTCTGTTTAAGACCATATAAGCATTTGCTCTTATCATATTTGAAATTAGCCTGATAAAGACACTTTTGCTGGCCAAAGCACTACTGGACCCTGCCAGGTCCATTCCTGCCCAGGGCATCCCATTCTGTGACTACAGCAGCCTCTGTTTAAGACCATATAAGCATTTGCTCTTATCATATTTGAAATTAGCCTGATAAAGACACTTTTGCTGGCCAAAGCACTACTGGACCCTGCCAGGTCCATTCCTGCCCAGGGCATCCCATTCTGTGACTAAAGCAGCCTCTGTTTAAGACCATATAAGCATTTGCTCTTATCATATTTGAAATTAGGCCTGATAAAGACACTTTTGCTGGCCAAAGCACTACTGGACCCTGCCAGGTCGATTCCTGTTGGGGCATCCCATTCTGTGACTACAGCAGCCTCTGTTTAAGACCATATAAGCATTTGCTCTTATCATATTTGAAATTAGCCTGATAAAGACACTTTTGCTGGCCAAAGCACTACTGGACCCTGCCAGGTCGATTCCTGTTGGGGCATCCCATTCTGTGACTAAAGCAGCCTCTGTTTAAGACCATATAAGCATTTGCTCTTATCATATTTGAAATTAGGCCTGATAAAGACACTTTTGCTGGCCAAAGCACTACTGGACCCTGCCAGGTCCATTCCTGCCCGGGGCATCCCATTCTGTGACTACAGCAGCCTCTGTTTAAGACCATATAAGCATTTGCTCTTATCATATTTGAAATTAGGCCTGATAAAGACACTTTTGCTGGCCAAAGCACTACTGGACCCTGCCAGGTCCATTCCTGCCCGGGGCATCCCATTCTCAAACTACAGAAGCCTCTGTTTAAGACCATATAAGCATTTGCTCTTATCATATTTGAAATTAGGCCTGATAAAGACACTTTTGCTGGCCAAAGCACTACTGGACCCTGCCAGGTCCATTCCTGCCCAGGGCATCCCATTCTGTGACTACAGCAGCCTCTGTTTAAGACCATATAAGCATTTGCTCTTATCATATTTGAAATTAGCCTGATAAAGACACTTTTGCTGGCCAAAGCACTACTGGACCCTGCCAGGTCCATTCCTGCCCAGGGCATCCCATTCTGTGACTAAAGCAGCCTCTGTTTAAGACCATATTAGCATTTGCTCTTATCATATTTGAAATTAGGCCTGATAAAGACACTTTTGCTGGCCAAAGCACTACTGGACCCTGCCAGGTCCATTCCTGCCCAGGGCATCCCATTCTGTGACTACAGCAGCCTCTGTTTAAGACCATATAAGCATTTGCTCTTATCATATTTGAAATTAGGCCTGATAAAGACACTTTTGCTGGCCAAAGCACTACTGGACCCTGCCAGGTCCATTCCTGCCCAGGGCATCCCATTCTGTGACTAAAGCAGCCTCTGTTTAAGACCATATAAGCATTTGCTCTTATCATATTTGAAATTAGGCCTGATAAAGACACTTTTGCTGGCCAAAGCACTACTGGACCCTGCCAGGTCCATTCCTGCCCGGGGCATCCCATTCTGTGACTACAGCAGCCTCTGTTTAAGACCATATAAGCATTTGCTCTTATCATATTTGAAATTAGGCCTGATAAAGACACTTTTGCTGGCCAAAGCACTACTGGACCCTGCCAGGTCCATTCCTGCCCAGGGCATCCCATTCTGTGACTACAGCAGCCTCTGTTTAAGACCATATAAGCATTTGCTCTTATCATATTTGAAATTAGGCCTGATAAAGACACTTTTGCTGGCCAAAGCACTACTGGACCCTGCCAGGTCCATTCCTGCCCGGGGCATCCCATTCTGTGACTACAGCAGCCTCTGTTTAAGACCATATAAGCATTTGCTCTTATCATATTTGAAATTAGCCTGATAAAGACACTTTTGCTGGCCAAAGCACTACTGGACCCTGCCAGGTCCATTCCTGCCCAGGGCATCCCATTCTGTGACTAAAGCAGCCTCTGTTTAAGACCATATAAGCATTTGCTCTTATCATATTTGAAATTAGGCCTGATAAAGACACTTTTGCTGGCCAAAGCACTACTGGACCCTGCCAGGTCGATTCCTGCCCGGGGCATCCCATTCTGTGACTACAGCAGCCTCTGTTTAAGACCATATAAGCATTTGCTCTTATCATATTTGAAATTAGCCTGATAAAGACACTTTTGCTGGCCAAAGCACTACTGGACCCTGCCAGGTCCATTCCTGCCCAGGGCATCCCATTCTGTGACTAAAGCAGCCTCTGTTTAAGACCATATAAGCATTTGCTCTTATTATATTTATATTATAAGACACTTTTGCTGGGCATAGGCTTACTGCTGCCTGCCAGGTGTACTTCTGTTGAGGCATCCCATTCTGTAACATAGCATACCCCTCTTTATTTACACTAAGCAGCTCTCTTATTTACACTAAGCAGGCCTGTTGGAGGCTGAGTGTTACTGCTCACTTTTGGTGTGCATTATATTCTGTTTCACATAGACCCACCGCTGCCCGGGGTTTTTTTAAATATCACCTACTACCACGCCAGTTAGACTATGTCGGGCAGACAAGTGCCTGGAAGTGAAAAGAGGAGTGGCAGAGGCCAAGATTCCGCAGGCAGAGCTCGCATCAGACTGGGGGCCAGTAGCAGCAGGAGTCACGCTGAGAGACCTAATCTGCCAGTATCTGCTAGCGGTCGGGTCTCCACCAGTAACGCATCTGCCGTGGTAGATTGGTTGACGCGCTCATCAACAACATCATCACAACTTACGTCTGAGACCCCCAGTCTAGGGTCGGTAGGTTCCTCTGACACAACCCTGAGTTGGCATGCCCCGAGAGCAGTCCCTGTCCTCCCATTGCCTCTGGCCTACGCCGTTCCCTCCCCCAGCGACGTATCCTATGCTTTGGGTTCAGCTCCACTCTTTAGTGAGGAGGACCATCAGATAGAGGACAGTCAGCAGCTACTGCCCAGCCAAGAAATGGAGGTGGCTTCTTTAGCTAGGCAGACAAATAGTGATGTGGACAGTGTCGTGGGTGCTGCGAGCGTTCCAGCTCCTGCGCCAGACACTGTTGACGAATCCACGAACATCAGTGACGTACAGCCACAACTCGGTGATGATGATGATGATGACGATGAAGCCGATCGCACTTGGGAGCCGGGTGATGAAGGGGCTTCATCGTCATCATCAGGAGAAGAGGGGTGCAGGTTGCCCCGGAGTCAGCAGCTGAGGCAGCAAGGTGGTAGCAGTCAGCATGGGGGCACAATTCCAAAGGCTGGAGCCGGCCGGGGCCGGGGCCGGGGTAGAGCACCTGCTGTGCGGCAGTCTACCTTATCGGGAGGTAGTGGAGCAGGGGTTCCTGGAGTTGGCAACAGCAGCAGTGAATCAGTGAGGCCAGGGGGTGGGAAAAGTAGCTACTCGGCAGTGTGGCAGTTTTTCCTGAGGCATCCGCAGGAGGGTAACATGGCCACATGCAAGATATGTAGGCAAAAGGTGAAGCGTGGCCAGGGTCCAAATGTTGGCACCACGGCCCTGCGTCAACATATGATGCGTCACCATAAAACGACCTGGGAGAACCGAGGCTCCCAAGGGGTGGTCCAGTCTGCTTCCTCACCAAGTGAGCTCCCAATTTCTGCCAGCCAAGGCTCCAGCACCTCAGCCGAAGGCAGCTGTGCGTCATACCCATCCTCTGTCGCTCCTGCTCCTCCTCCTCCAAGTCATGCATCCCGCCAGCAATCCATCAGCGAAGCCATGTCCAAGAGACAGCAGTATGCGCCCACTCATCCTACGGCGCAGAAGCTGAATGTGCTCCTGTCCAAGTTGCTGGTGCTGCAGTCGCTCCCTTTTCAGGTGGTGGAATCTGCACCTTTCAGAGAACTGATGGCTTGTGCCGAGCCGAGGTGGAGAGTCCCAAGCCGTCATTTCTTTGCCAAGAAGGCAGTACCAGCGCTGCACACTTTTGTTGAACAGAAGGTGGGCCAGTCCTTGAGCCTGTCGGTGTGTAGCAAAATACATGGCAGCGCCGACATCTGGAGCTGTAACTACGGTCAGGGGCAGTACATGTCGTTTACGGCCCACTGGGTGAATGTGGTCCCTTTGCAGCAGCAACTTGGACAGGTCACGCCGCTTCGGCCTCCGCGCTCTCTGCCCATTGGGCCTGTGACACCGTGCGACTCGGCCTCTTCATCCTCCGCCATCTCCTCACCCTCCACTGTAGGCTCAAGTCTCAGTGCCCCTCCAGTCTACCATGTGTGCAGGGCACGGAGGTGTCACGCAGTGCTTCACATGGTTTGTCTTGGCGAACGGAGTCACACAGGGGAGGAACTGCTTAAATGTATTCATCAGGAAATCCAAACATGGCTTACTCCGAGAAAACTTAAAATGGGAATCATGGTTACCGACAATGGGAAGAACATTTTGTCTGCGCTGCGCCAAGGAAGCCTGACCCATGCCCCCTGCATGGCTCACGTCTTCAATCTGGTTGTCAAGCGGTTTCTGAAGTGTTCCCCCCATCTGCAGGACATCCTAACAACTTCACGGAAACTTTGCATGCACTTCAGCCACTCCTACACCGCCAAACACACCCTTCTTGAGCTACAGCGTCAGAATGGTATCCCCCAACATAGTCTGATTTGCGATGTTTCCACCCGTTGGAATTCCACCCTTCACATGTTGGACCGATTATATGAACAGAGAAAAGCCATCACGGATTTCCTGATGATCCAAGCAGATAGGGGGACTCCCCTGTGTAACTTCAATGTCAACCAGTGGCAGCTCATACGTGACACCTGCCGTTTGCTCAGGCCCTTTGAGGAAGCCACTTTATTTGTCAGTCGGCAGGATTACGGGATGAACGACGTGATTCCACTGCTTCATGTACTACAGCACATGTTGGAAACCATGGCTGGTCAGGGCACTGGAGACATGGCGTTTACATCTTACGGCCACATGAACCCCGTTGGAGCTGAACTGGAGGAGGAGGAGGAGGAAGAGGAGGAGGAGGAGTTGCCCAGCGAAACACAGTTTAGGCTTGGCGAAATGGCTGGTTTATCTAGTCAGCGGACAGGAGAGGAGGAGCAGGAGCAGCCAGAGGAGCTAGAGGTTTTTGAGGAAGGAGAGACAGAGGACCCGGGCACACCGTGGCAGTATGCAGTGGAGATGGAGACAGGTAGTCCATCCGAGTCACTTGCGCAAATGGCGCGAAGCATGCTCACGTGCTTGCGTAGTGACCCCAGAATTGTTTCCATCTGTCGGCGGGATGACTTCTGGCTGTCCACCTTATTGGACCCTCGCTTCCGGCACAAAATGGGGGCATTTTTTAAACCCACCGAGAGGGAGGACAAACTCAACTACTACAAAGACATTCTACGTAGGCAGTTGGCCGATGCCTATCTGCGCCATGGTCCATACTCTCGCAGGTCTGACTCGAGGGGACCTCTGCGCTCACCTTCCACTGCCATGGCCGCTGGGGGGGTTGGCAGCAGCAGCAGCAGAAGCTCCATCAGCAGCAGCAGCCTCAGTCTTCAGTCGCTAATGAGTAGCTTTCTACACCCGCATAGTGAGGCTACTCATGAGCAGCAGGAAGACCTGGAGCAGGACCTGAACCAGCAGGTCATGTCATACTTTGACATGACCATGCCAACACACCTTGAGGATCCGCTGGACTTCTGGGCAGCCAAACTTGATTTGTGGCCGCAACTAGCAGAGTTTGCCCTGGAAAAGCTGTCCTGCCCGGCAAGTAGCGTGCCATCTGAGCGGGTGTTTAGTGCGGCGGGGGCCATAGTTACGGCGAGGAGAACTCGTCTGTCAACTAAAAATGTGGAGAGACTCACCTTTGTCAAAATGAATCAGGGATGGATCAGCCAGGATTTCCACCCACCAATGCCTGATGCATGCGACTAGATTCAGCATGGTGCCACGTTTTACACTTTCCAAATGGTGCAAAACATATTTATGTCTTTAGGCCATTTTTTGGGCTCCTGCTGCTGCTGCTGCCAACTCCTGCCAACTCCAGGGTGTGATTCATCCAATTTTTGGGCTCCTGAGGCCAACTCCAGTGTATATTTGGGCTCCTGCTGCTGCTGCTGCCAACTTCTGCCAACTCCAGGGTGTGATTCATCCAATTTTTGGGCTCCTGAGGCCAACTCCAGTGTATATTTGGGCTCCTGCTGCTGCTGCTGTCAACTCCTGCCAACTCCAGGGTGTGATTCATCCAATTTTTGGGCTCCTGAGGCCAACTCCAGTGTATATTTGGGCTCCTGCTGCTGCTGCTGCCAACTTCTGCCAACTCCAGGGTGTGATTCATCCAATTTTTGGGCTCCTGAAGCCAACTCCAGTGTATATTTGGGCTCCTGCTGCTGCTGCTGCCAACTTCTGCCAACTCCAGGGTGTGATTCATCCAATTTTTGGGCTCCTGAGGCCAACTCCAGTGTATATTTGGGCTCCTGCTGCTGCTGCTGCCAACTTCTGCCAACTCCAGGGTGTGATTCATCCAATTTTTGGGCTCCTGAGGCCAACTCCAGTGTATATTTGGGCTCCTGCTGCTGCTGCTGCCAACTTCTGCCAACTCCAGGGTGTGATTCATCCAATTTTTGGGCTCCTGAGGCCAACTCCAGTGTATATTTGGGCTCCTGCTGCTGCTGCTGCCAACTTCTGCCAACTCCAGGGTGTGATTCATCCAATTTTTGGGCTCCTGAGGCCAACTCCAGTGTATATTTGGGCTCCTGCTGCTGCTGCTGCCAACTTCTGCCAACTCCAGGGTGTGATTCATCCAATTTTTGGGCTCCTGAGGCCAACTCCAGTGTATATTTGGGCTCCTGCTGCTGCTGCTGCCAACTTCTGCCAACTCCAGGGTGTGATTCATCCAATTTTTGGGCTCCTGAGGCCAACTCCAGTGTATATTTGGGCTCCTGCTGCTGCTACTGTCAACTCCTGCCAACTCCAGGGTGTGATTCATCCAATTTTTGGGCTCCTGAGGCCAACTCCAGTGTATATTTGGGCTCCTGCTGCTGCTGCTGCCAACTTCTGCCAACTCCAGGGTGTGATTCATCCAATTTTTGGGCTCCTGAAGCCAACTCCAGTGTATATTTGGGCTCCTGCTGCTGCTGCTGCCAACTTCTGCCAACTCCAGGGTGTGATTCATCCAATTTTTGGGCTCCTGAGGCCAACTCCAGTGTATATTTGGGCTCCTGCTGCTGCTGCTGCCAACTTCTGCCAACTCCAGGGTGTGATTCATCCAATTTTTGGGCTCCTGAAGCCAACTCCAGTGTATATTTGGGCTCCTGCTGCTGCTGGTGTCAACTCCTGCCAACTCCAGGGTGTGATTCATCCAATTTTTGGGCTCCTGAAGCCAACTCCAGTGTATATTTGGGCTCCTGCTGCTGCTACTGTCAACTCCTGCCAACTCCAGGGTGTGATTCATCCAATTTTTGGGCTCCTGAAGCCAACTCCAGTGTATATTTGGGCTCCTGCTGCTGCTGGTGTCAACTCCTGCCAACTCCAGGGTGTGATTCATCCAATTTTTGGGCTCCTGAAGCCAACTCCAGTGTATATTTGGGCTCCTGCTGCTGCTACTGTCAACTCCTGCCAACTCCAGGGTGTGATTCATCCAATTTTTGGGCTCCTGAGGCCAACTCCAGTGTATATTTGGGCTCCTGCTGCTGCTGCTGCCAACTTCTGCCAACTCCAGGGTGTGATTCATCCAATTTTTGGGCTCCTGAGGCCAACTCCAGTGTATATTTGGGCTCCTGCTGCTGCTACTGTCAACTCCTGCCAACTCCAGGGTGTGATTCATCCAATTTTTGGGCTCCTGAGGCCAACTCCAGTGTATATTTGGGCTCCTGCTGCTGCTGCTGCCAACTTCTGCCAACTCCAGGGTGTGATTCATCCAATTTTTGGGCTCCTGAGGCCAACTCCAGTGTATATTTGGGCTCCTGCTGCTGCTACTGTCAACTCCTGCCAACTCCAGGGTGTGATTCATCCAATTTTTGGGCTCCTGAGGCCAACTCCAGTGTATATTTGGGCTCCTGCTGCTGCTACTGTCAACTCCTGCCAACTCCAGGGTGTGATTCATCCAATTTTTGGGCTCCTGAAGCCAACTCCAGTGTATATTTGGGCTCCTGCTGCTGCTGCTGCTGCCAACTTCTGCCAACTCCAGGGTGTGATTCATCCAATTTTTGGGCTCCTGAGGCCAACTCCAGTGTATATTTGGGCTCCTTCTGCCCCTCATAGTGATGCCACTTCAACTCTCTGCAATTGTGCCGCTCTGCGATTCTATTAGCGATGCCTCTGATCTGCATGTGATATTTCTTCAAAGTATTATTTAACTAACCCAGCACGCATCCTGTGCGTGTTACAGCAAGGCTGAATAGTTTACAACCCTATTGAGGCTGTAGGAGGCTCAGAAATAGCCGTTTTTAATAGCGATTCGTCGCGAATTTATTCGGGTCGAAACGATTTTTGTCGGAAAATTCGGCGAATCAGTCGAATCGAATTTTTCAAAAGTTCGCTCATCTCTAGTAATAATACATGTGACACTATATGGCGCTGTTAGAGTCGCTCACCAGATTCGCTTTCATAAATGTGGTTTTGCGTTCAGCGCCTGGCCTTCACCAGCCGCTACGAGGCGCTTCCTGGCGCTATCCCTTGATGAACAAACCCCATAGTTAAATCGTTTAAGGATCCTTTTTCTTCCACTAATAGAATTATTATTCCAATTAGGCTCCAATATTAAAAATGTCGGAAAAAGTAAAGCCGACTAATCTTCATGTGAAAAATCACCTGGCGGAACGATTGAAGAGAATTTACATCCCTTAAAAATTCTCGGCAGCAGGTAAATCTCGAGTGGCTGGAGAATTACAGACAAATCCCCTCATTCCGGAAGAAGAGAGAGAACGACGCTGCGGATCTTCATTACTGTCTGGAAAATAAAAAAAAAACAGCGAGACGACAAATAAAATATTACTGATGTGTCTTCATAAAAGATAAAAGATATAATCATGTGAAGGTTCCGCTCGTATTAAAGAGGAACAAACCCACCGAACTTCCTCCAAAACCTTGAGACAAAAAAGTGAGGTCACCACTCGCAACGATTAACTAGGACCATTATTTTTTTATGTTTTTTTTTTTTTATTTTCTATACTATTTCGGTTATCCAGATTGAATTCTTTGAATCATGTTGAATATTGTGGTATTACCGTATAATCTGTGGCAGTGAGGAATTGTTGTTTTTAACTTGTTTTGTATGTTTTTAGGTCCTAGAGTGGCCTTTATCGGGCAGGCTGATTCATCACTAACGCCAGGTAGCGACAGATGAGCGTCTGTAGCGGCATTTTCAGAGCGCCCGCTAGTAGTCGCTGTGCTCGGCCGTGAGTCGCTAGTTCATAGCGACTCAGTCGCTGTCCAGTAATGTTGAATACATTGTGAGGCGTCGCTATTTGACCAGTACAGCGGTGTGTAGGAGCAAATGGTAGCGACTGCTCATAGCGACCGACTCACACCATATTCAGCAAAAAAACAGCCTCACAAATCTCTGGCGCTGAAAAATGCTTCTCTGAAGCCCAGAGCGCAGGAGGCGGTGTGATTAAAGTCTGTTTTTCAGCATCTATCCACCAGTAACAAAGCGAAAACATATGGAATTACATTGTAACAACATTGTAACATGACACTTTAATGGCAGAGCTGTAATGTCATTTCTGAGGAAATCTATAAAAAATGAAAACATTTTGAAAAAACTGCTTTTTCAATGCCAGAAGAGGTCACAGAATTATTTGAGACTTAAAAAAACAAAAAAACAAAAACAAAAACACAGTTTAAAGAAAAGGAAAGGATCGTCCATTGAAATGTATGGTAGAGCGACAGGTAGCGAGAGGTCATACCTGGCGCTGTGCAAGGCTGAACGCCGGCGCTGTTCACTGAGGCTGTGAAAATGATGAATCAGACGCTACATGGCGCTATCCCAGTCGCTAAACAGATTCTGCTTGATAAATGTGTAATTGCTGCCATGTCCGGCGTTCACCAGTCGCTACCTGTCACTACCTCTCATTAACCAGCCACTACCTGACGCTATCCCTTCATGAATAAGGGCCTAAATCAAATAAAACTCTTTTGTATATTTTAAGAGCTTGATGTGAGGGCCCATTTGGCTGTGAGTTCCTATGGGAGTGCATGTTAGCGACTGCTCATAGCGACCGACTCACACCATATTCAGCAAAAAAACAGCCTCACAAATCTCTGGCGCTGAAAAATGCTTCTTTGAAGCCCAGAGTTCCTAGAGGGTTTTTTTTCTTCCCCCAAACTTCACTGAACTGCTGCCCCCGTGCCCTCCCCTCTGGTTTTACCTTTGGGCAATTTTTACTCACCTCCCCAGGTAATCCAGCTTCTGGGTCCCTCGGATTCCGGGCGACCTCCCGATGGGCGGCTCCATATTGCATCCCATCAGGCACTGCGTGTGCCCTCTGTGGTTTTGGTCCACTTTAACCAGAAATGATGGCTAAGTACAGAGGCAGCGGCAGCTGCCTGCCCCTCTGGATACCCCCCGATCTCTGACCTCCCGGCTTGACCCTTTGGCTACCCCTGACTATGCACCTGTCTCATGCCTGTACTCTGACGCACCATCCAGACTGTCTTCCCGTGTATGACCTCGGCTTCGGGATACCCTTGTGGTTCATTGACCTTCGCCGTAAGCAGCCATCCTTTGCGCCTATCAAGATCTGGGGGCAACCGTGTCCGGCGAGGAGTTCCTAGCATCCCGGCAAAAGGGGGCTCGGCTATAGGCAGAAGCGGGGGTGGAGATTGGGGGTTGTCTGCTTACAGAAGGCTGGGGTCCCGCTGGGCATCACAGTAGAGAGCAGGGGGTAGGTTCTGATCTTACATTGTAGAAAAACAGACAGCTGCCTGTTGTGTAACACTTTGTAACATCCAGTCTTGTGGCTGATGGTACAACTGTAACAAGAGCAGCATCCTGCTGTGATACATTGGGGTTGATTCAGAGCCAGGCAAGATTGCAATCTCAGCCTTTTCTTTTTACATAAAAACCCTGTTTTCACCCATTTTTTCCCCTCACCTGACCCAGCAGAACATTTTTTATAGGGTGAGAATTTTCCCCCCTCCATGCCCCACCCCTCATGTGACATATTTAGTCACGTGGGTGAGATTCCATAGAGCCATGGCTCTTAGTGTCAGGTCCCGTGGGACGTCTTCCTTCCAATAAGTCAGCAACCCCCAATCTCCGCTGCTTTCTTCGCCTATAGCCAAGCCCCCGTTTGCCGGGACGCAGAATACGCCTCACCGGACACGGTTGCCCCCAGGACTTGTTAGCACAAAGGATTTTGACTTATGCAGGGGAAGGTGGACGAACCAGGAACAAGACTGGGTAAAGGCAATCGGGCAGAGGTCGTACACAGGAGATCAGTCCAAGGATGCACGGTACAGAAGGATTTAGATAGAAGAATGGTCAGGGCTAGCCAAAGGTCACACCAGGAGGTCAGAGATACGCGGCACAGAGGAGCAGGCAGGAATCGTGGTCAAAACAGGCAAGGTCGGTCCAGGCGGCAATCAGGGATGGTCATACACGGCAGGAATCGTAAGGAAAAATAGCAATCAAAATCACACCCAGCAGCACGCTATCACGGGCAAGGAACAAGTGCAGAGTGAGCAGCTTTATAAGAGTGATGGGACAGGAAAGGGGATTTGATTGGTGGAAATTTAGGAACCTGAGGCTGATTGCCCCATTCAAATTACCAAGCTTGGGCTCATTGGCCCGGATCTAATTACCTCCGGCGGGCCCCCTGTGTGCAGCGCCGCCGGAGGGCATAAATAGCAGCAGCTGACGCGCGCGCGCGCGTGTAAGGGGTTGCGCGCCGGGAGCGCGGCGAGATGGCCGTGGCGTGGCCGCTCCCGATGCCGCCGGAGAGGAGACCGCCCGAGCAGCCGCTCGCGACGGAAAGAGCCGAGCGGCTGCTCGTGGCGGAAATAGCCGAGCGGCGGCCGGGGAGAGGAGACGCCGAGCCGCCGCCTGACAGAGACGCCGCCCAGCCCGCACGCTGGCCGAGCGGGAGCCGCCGACGTGGGACCGGAGGACAGGTGAGTGTAAGGGGTTCGTGACACTTAGTATAAAAGACGCTGGACAGAAGAAAGAAGAAGGGGACTGGTAAGTAGTTACATTAAAGTGGACCAAAACCCACCCTGGAGTCTTACAGACTCACTCCCTCCCCCCGGGGGCATCCTGAACTGGGATGCCCCACTGTATGAAACTCCCCGGGGCGCACAGTAGACTCACCTTTCTCTCTTGAGCCCATGGCGCACGCCGACATCACTCACTTCCCTCCTCGGCTGTGTGCGGCCCCAGCCGCCGCAAATGAATGTGCACAGCTGAAGGGAGGCGAGTGATGCCGGCGCCGCTCAGAAGTGCAGCTAGGATTCAAGCCGACTGCTCTAGCCGCAGGGTGTACCTGAGGTGAGGTAAGTGGACTCGGCGACCTGTGGGGTTTCACACACCTGGGTACCCCAAACCAGGCTGCCCCAGGAGGACAGACCAGAACCCAGGATAGTGTTACTAACTCTGTGCTTCCTGCTGTTATTTACTCTGTGCTTCCTGGTATTAAAAACTCTATCAGGCTGATTCATGACTAACGCCAGGTAGCGACAGATGAGCGTCTGTAGCAGCATTTTCAGAGCGCCCGCTAGTAGTCGCTGTGCTCGGCCGTGGTTCGCTAGTTCAGAGCGTCTCAGTCGCTGTGCAGCATTAATGAATACCTTTTGGGGAGTGGCTATATGACCAGTACGGCGCTGTATGGGAGCGAATGGTAGCGGCTGGTCAGTGCGACCGACTCACACCATATTAATAAAAAAAACAGCCTCACACAGCTCTGGCGCTCAAAAATGCTTCGCTGTAGCCCAGAGCGCCGGAGGCTATGTGATTAAAGGCTGTTTTTTAACACGTATCCACCAGTAACAAAGCGAAAACACATGGAATAACATTGTTATAACACTGTGACATGAACACATTAATGCCGGACCTGTAATGACAATTCTGCATAAATATATAAAAAAATGAAAAATATTTTAAAAAATGGCTTTTTCTAGGCCAGGAGAGGTCACAACATTAATTGAGAATAAAAAAAAAAAAAAAAATAATAAAAAACCCTGTTTAAACAGAAATAAAAGAACGTCTATTGAAATGTATGGGAGAGCGACAGGTAGCGACAGGTAAGATGTGGCGCTCTTCAAGGCTGAAAGCCGGCGCTGTACGCTGAGCCTGGGATAATGATGAATCGGACGCTACATGGCGTTATCCCAGTCGCTCAACAGAATTCTCTTAAAAAATGTGTAATTACTGCTGTGTCCGGCGTTCACCTGACGCTACCTGACGCTACCTGTCATTTACAAGGCGCTACCTGTCGCTAGACCTTCATGAATAAGGGCCTAAGTTTCCTGGTGTTATTAACCCCTTTCTGTCTTGGTTATTAACTCTGTTCCCTCCTATTTTTATCTCTATGCTTCCTGGAATTGTTAACTTTGTTTCCTGCTGTTATTAACTTTATGATTACTGATGATATTAACCCCTTGATCTATTGGTTATTTACTATATTGGTTTACCTATTGTTATTACCTCTATGCATCCTGGAGAAGGGCGTCGGCCCTTTAAGGTCGGCAGCCCCATGACTGGCCTGCGCTTCCTGCTGGAAGCTGACCAGCCTATGGGATTGGGGGATGAGATCGGGGGAAGTGACCTCAGGGGAGGGGGGAGTATAAAGGGCTGGTTCCCCCCCTCCTCTTCCTCTTTGGCCCCCGATCTCTTCACTGGAACGTGCTTTCCCACCCGTCCGCCCCGCCCTTTATTGGGGGTGATGGAATGGTTGATTGGTCGCAGCGGAAGCTGGTTGGTGTTTTGGGGCAGTTTGTTGGGATAGGCGTTTTATTTTGTTGTCTGTATATACATATATTGATATAAAAAAAAAAAAAAAAATTATGATAATGAATATAATTCATCAAACGATAATTTAAAAAAATGATTAATATATATATTTATTGGCATTTGTTCGGTTAACAGGGTACTTGTAGTTGTTTTGGTTAGGTATAATTTGTGGGGTATTTATTGGGTATATGTGTCAATGCGTATGTATCGGGGGATGGTTGTACATTCATTGTTTACTGTATTATTTTATTTGTCGCAGCTTTGGCGGTCTCCTCTGCTCGGTTCGGGTCTGAGATGGCACGGAAAGTGGAAGTAGGTTACGAGGAAGCGGCTGTTTCGGTTGAAACGGGCCAGGAGGATAGGTGACTGATCTTAAGGAGAGGGACAAAGGAAAGGGGGTAAGGTGGATCTTGGCAGTTAGCCCCGTTGAGCTACCAGGCCTAGGAGGGATGCGACCGGGCTCACAAATCGGCTTCTGTCTCCGATTCGGGAGGTAGTTGAGCCTTCGGGCCGCCTCCCCTCCCTCCTGTTGGTAGTTATGGTATGGTGGAATCTCAGACCTGGATCGGGGAGATCGGGAGTGCATTGTTAATTGTTATTGTTTTTATGTTGAGGCTGTTGCCGATTAAAATTCCATCAATTCCGAAGAAGTGGTTGTTGGCTCCATTATTTGGGAGTGTGGGTGGGTTGGTGTCAGCTGAAGGCGTATGGAACGCTAGCACAGTCATGCAATCTACCTTTATTTACTGTACCACAATGACAGACATAGCCCTTGTGAAGGTCAGAGTAGACTCAGTTATATTAGCAATAAAGTTCCACCTGGAAGCAAATCTCTTTTACTGGAAATTCTTCTCCCCGGCTTCCTGTCGTCAGACCTCGGACCTCCAGTCACCGCATTTCTGACATCTGAACGCGGAGCTGATGCAGCGCTCGAGGATTTATGGCCGTGGATTTCGCTGCCTCAGTAGAAAAGTGCAGCTCGGAAACCGCCCTTAACTTCGGCTGATACTGTCCCAAATCAGTTGAGCGATTCCATTTTATTTTCACTCGATGGAAAGTCCGCCGCAGCGTTTTTGCCATTTTACCGTCTCCGTAGAGGAGGGCGAGTGATTCGCTGCGAGGAGGAGAAGAGAGAAATGGATTGCCGCGCGTCGCCCTCTTTTTGCTGAATCACTTTCCGCCGCGCTCGCCCCGTCTATTCCCTTCCCTAAACTTTATGAACTTTTAATATCCCGTCTTCCGACAAACATTTGGCGGCGGTTAAATTGAATATTCTTTTCTGCGCCTGACCCGTATCTTTCCGCCGTCCGTTATTCTGTATTATTTATATTCTCTGTTGAATTTCAATAAAGCTGAATTCTATTAAAAGTGAGGACATGGAGGATAACCCCGATTCCCGCTCGCTGCGGGGGAGGAGGGGGCGCGGCGTTTATTCCGGAGAATCGAAAAGAGCTGAGATAAGAAAAAGTCAAAATCAACCGAATGATTTACTATTAAAGCGAGTGATGAGTATTTTATTTCATTTCACTTTTTTGCCCAATATATCTGTGAGGAACAGGGCAAATATTACATCGCATTTTATCACAGATACAAGTCTGGAGTTCCCCTTTATTCCCCCTGTTATAAATGCACAGGTCCTTATCTCTTCAGGAAGAGAAATTCACATTTATGTGTTGAACAGCGCAGATCACAGACCCCCCCCCCCCCCCCATGTGTACCAGCACCAAACCAGGTACAGAATCAGAACCGGTTCACAAAACCGCACATGGGGATAGGTTACGCCAGGCTCAGCAATAAAGGAAAACCCGGAAAACGGAGATCTAAGGTTCTGACCCGCTTAGGGACCACATTTCTGGACTCATCGGATGCCCCGCGTCCAGCCCAAACGTTTGGTACCGCTTCCAAAGCCATACGACCCCCCCTGCTCCAAGTTATAACCCCTAAAGTGTTTTAGGGGCTGAAGCGAGCCCCAGAACAGTGGGAGCTGACAACCCGTCCCACAGAGGGGAGGGGGTGGAGGGGTCTTGCCGCATCAAATAGGGTAACCCTGAGCCAGGCATTTGTCACTTATCTGGAGGGGATGTGCGGCAGCATACTGGAGGTGTCCATAATCATCGATAAGCTCTTGGCATACCCCTTGTGAGAGCTCCCCCTCACTACTACTCTGCAACTGCATACTAAGGTAACTGATTATTATTTCTCTGTGTAACTCACTCTATCCTGTAACCGTCTGAGAACAGCATTTTGTATCATCTGTATCGTTTCATATTCCATCATAGCCAAATGTTTGTTATCACTGCCTAGTGTGCTTATAGCATTAAAACTTACAATTTAACTTGAGTGATCCTTAAACCAAGAATCTGTGTGTCCGCAGGCTTTGGGCCTGGTGTTTCTGATAGGAGAACTCGGACAAGGGCTTTGGGAACGCGTTCTGTGTGTCAGGAGGTTCCTGGTTTATAGTTGGATCACGTGACCCGCGGTTCCCTGACAATATTTTTCTAGGAATATGTCTGTCTATCCCTCCAGTCCATTTGTCCATGCAAGTCCCCCAGCTTAAAGTGGACCAAATCACAGCTGTTTTTTTTTTTTTTTTTTAATACTGGGCAACATGGACCTGGTTAATAATATTCAGGGGCCAATAGCGACCAAGGAGGGAAACAGGCGGAGGGATGGCTGGGGTGAGGTGTGTAGGCACATTGGCCCCTAACTTAAACAGGGCTCTATGGCCCTAGGGCTCATTGGCCAAAACTACATTGGTTTTGAATGAGGATTAGTGAAGGAATTCGGATCTGGGCTGAAGCTATAGTCGACCAGAATCTTGAAGGTTTGCTCTGGTTCGCCCCAATCCCAGAAACCAGCAAGATCCGGGTCAAGTTCTTGTGACATGCCTCCTGCAGAGGGTGGCGTGCCGGTCATCTCTAACCCCCGTGAATTGTTATAGGACTCCCTTGGATCTCTTACCAGTGCCTTTATAACACATAGGAGGAGCCTCTGTGGCATCCCCCCATGTAAACCAACCAGATGTCCCCCTTTCGGTGAACAGTCCCACTTTGAGCCCCCCCTGTAGCTGCAGAACCTCGGGAAACACTGAAAATATCACACTTGGCCGATATCGGGAAAACTGTCCCACCGAATGCAGAACGCTAGGCGTGGCAGAACAACACCCTAACAAACAATGGCCATCACGGGCAAAGCAACTCAGGCCAAATTTAGTCTGGTAGGGGCCAATGGCGACCAAGGAGGGAAACGGGTGGAGGAATTGGCTGGGGTGAGTTTGTGGGCACATTGGTCCCTAACTTAAACAGGGCTCTATGGCCTTCAGACTCATTGGCCAAAAGTACATTGGTTTTGGGTGAGGATTAGTGAAGGGCTTTGGATCTTGAAGAGTTGCTCTGGTGTGCCCCATCCCGTAAACCGCCAAGATTGGGGTCAAATTTTTGTGGCATGCCTCTCGCCGAGGGTGGCTTGCCGGCCATCTCTAACCTAAATTGGTATAGGACTCCCTCGGACCTCTTACCAGTGCCTTTATAACACATAGGGGCAGCCTCTGTGGCACAGTTACATAGGAGGAGCCCATGTAACCTGACCAGATGTCCCACTTTCGGTGGAACAGTCCCACTTTGAGCCCCATTGTCCCTCCGAAAACCATGGAAACACCCCAATTTGATGACATGGAAAAGACTGTCCCCCCCAAATGCACAATGCTGGAGGTCTGGGGGGTTTACAGCTACTCTGACTCATTGGTTGAATGGTAGCCGTGGAACGCTTGGACTTCTGAGCATTGGCTCCATCACCAACATCTTTTATGGACCAAATATTCCTAGAGCATGTGACCCGTAATTAAAACCACATCCCTACTATGCCAATCACCCACAAACTGTCCCACTTTGAGGACCCCAAAAAATGGTCAGTTTACCCCCATGTGACTAATAACATCACTGGAGGGGAGGAACATGGAGGGAAAGTCCCTCCTCCTCTGTATAAAAGCCTCCCTGCCCCGGTAGGTCACCATTAGCTTGGTACCTTGTAAACGTGGTGTCGTAGTGACGTCCATGAAGTCAAGGCCACTAACACAGAGGAATTGTAGCACCCAGGGGGCAGGGTGGGAATCATGGTCAGGCAGACAGATGTCAGGTCCAGGTAGCTAGCAAGAATAGCCACCCAGACAAGCATACATCAGCAACGATAAACGCTAGATGTGGCAGAACAACACCCCAACAATGGCCATCACGGGCAATGCAAGTCAGGCCAAATTTAGGACCGGGAAGAGGTGCACGGATGGGTTAAATGCGGAGGACAAATTCCTATGTGTGCGCAAGCATACAATGGCCATCTATGCATTAAAAAAAAAATGGTGAGTTTGTTCGAGGTCTCAAAGAGTGTGCCCCAGGGGCAAGGACCAATACCGCGGATAGTAAAAAGTAAAAGATAGTTTTGGTGGTATAGACAGATAGATAGATATGAGATAGATAGATAGATAGATAGATAGATAGATAGATAGATATGAGATAGATAGATAGATAGATAGATAGATGATAGATAGATAGATAGATAGATAGATAGATAGATAGATATGAGATAGATAGATAGAAGATAGATAGATGATATATAGATAGATAGATAGATAGATAGATAGATAGATAGATAGATAGATAGATATGAGATAGATAGATAGATAGATAGATAGATAGATAAATAGATAGATAGATAGATAGATAGATATGGGATAGATAGATATGAGATAGATAGATAGATAGATAGATAGATAGATAGATAGATAGATATGGGATAGATAGATATGAGATAAATAGATAGATAGATAGATAGGGGATAGATAGATAGATAGATAGATAGATAGATAGATAGATAGATATGAGATAGATAGATAGATAGATAGATAGATAGATAGATAGATAGATATGGGATAGATAGATATGAGATAGATAGATAGATAGATAGATAGATAGATAGGGGATAGATAGATAGATAGATAGATAGATAGATAGATAGATAGATAGATATGAGATAGATATATAGATAGATAGATAGATAGATAGATAGATATGGGATAGATAGATAGATAGATAGATAGATAGATAGATAGATATGGGATAGATAGATAAATATGAGATAGATAGATAGATAGATAGATAGATAGATAGATAGATAGATATGGGATAGATAGATAGATAGATAGATAGATAGATAGATAGATAGATAGATAGATATGGGATAGATAGATAGATAGATAGATAGATATGGGATAGATAGATAGATAGATATGAGATAGATAGATAGATAGATAGATAGATAGATAGATATGGGATAGATAAATATGAGATAAATAGATAGATAGATAGATAGGGGATAGATAGATAGATAGATAGATAGATAGATAGATAGATAGATATGAGATAGATAGATAGATAGATAGATAGATAGATAGATATGGGATAGATAGATATGAGATAGATAGATAGATAGATAGGGGATAGATAGATAGATAGATAGATAGATAGATAGATAGATAGATAGATATGAGATAGATATATAGATAGATAGATAGATAGATAGATATGGGATAGATAGATAGATAGATAGATAGATAGATAGATATGGGATAGATAGATAAATATGAGATAGATAGATAGATAGATAGATAGATAGATAGATAGATAGATATGGGATAGATAGATAGATAGATAGATAGATAGATAGATAGATAGATATGGGATAGATAGATAGATAGATATGGGATAGATAGATAGATAGATAGATATGGGATAGATAGATAGATAGATAGATAGATAGATAGATAGATAGGGGATAGATAGATAAATATGAGATAGATAGATAGATAGATAGATAGATAGATAGATAGATAATGAGCCAGCTATTGGAATGTAGATAGCTTACAGCTCTATGCCATGTGTGTATCCCGCTGCTGTGATGGAGAGAACACTGTGAGGATTGTCTACTTTGTGGGGCAGGACCAGGATATTAACTGCAGAGCTTCAGTCTCCACAATAATGTATCCCTCTCGCTATACCCAGGATGTAGTATATCCAGGGCATAGCAAGATCATTCATTGAAATGTATGGCAGAGCGTCAGGTAGCGAGAGGTCATACCTGGCGCTGTGCAAGGCTGAACGCCGGCGCTGTTCGCTGAGGCTGGGATAATGATGAATGAGACGCTACATGGCGCTATCCCAGTCGCTAAACAGATTCTGCTGGATAAATGTGTAATTGCTGCCGTGTCCGGCGTTCACCAGTCGCTACCTGACGCTATCCCTTCTTATATAAGGGCCTTAATCTTAGGTGTGATTAGTTGCTGCTCTTTTTGTGGTAGTTGGGCCGCATTTTTTTGGATATTGTTTTACGGTTGTTGGGAGGGTGTCCTCACTGGCACATCAAACCCATTTATACATTGTTGTGAATTTGGTGGTGCAGAGTCATTTTTTTTTGGACATTAAGAGAAAACAGGATGGAGAGTGGAGAACGCAATCAGGTGCCTCCTATGAGCTCTGACCCCGGCGATGATCGAAGCGTCCTCGCCCCACATCAAACACTTCAAGTCCTCAATATACAATAACCGTGTAATTAGAAACATCAATTATTCACCATCTGCAGGAAAGGTCATCCCAGATACTTCTAAAGGGAAATCATCAAACGCAATTTAATTAACTCGTCCTAATGTTCAGGGGGCCGCCGAGAAATCTCGCTGAGCCGCTAACTTTTTATATGTAGTTCCAAATTATTATGCAAATCGGATGTATTTGTTTCCAATTTGTTTAGTTTTCCGATGAAACTCATAGATGGGATTGTGACTCGGGAATCTTTGGATCACTAAAATCATACCTACCAACTTTTCAGGGTGGGAAAGAGGGACATTGAATAAATTAAGCCACACCCCCTTATTGAGGGATGCATAGGATATAGCGTGTAACAGTTACAACAATAGAAACACTTTGAATTGGCAAATTAATCATTTATTGCTGCAGATCTGCATGTTACACCTCAAAGGGGGACAATATGTAAATGAAGCCACACCCCTCATTGAGGGTTGGATGAAGCCACTCCCCTCATTGAGGGATGAATGAAGCCATGCCCCCTCATTGAGGGATGGATAGGAGATACATTGTAACAGTAACAATAATAGAAACACTTTGAATAGGGAAATTGATCATTTTTTTTGATGCAGATCTGCATGTTACACCTTAAAGAGGGACAATATGTAAATTAAGCCACATCCCCCCATTGAGGGATGGATGAAGCCACGCCCCCTCATTGAGGGATGGATTAACTAAGACCAACGGGCGCTACAAAACGGGGCATGGACACCCGAGCGTGCCCTCCAGCTCCGCCACACTCAGCGCGCTACTTATAAAAAGGCTGACTTATAATCATTTCATCACATTTAATACGGGGAGGCTGATTTATTAATAGCGACATGTAGCAACAGTTGAGCGACTGTAGCGGTATCTTCACAGCGCCCGCTAGTAGTCGCTGTGCTTGGCCGTTGTTCGGTTGTTGACAGCAACTCAGTCGGTGTGGCGTAATGATGAATACAAGGTTACGAGTCACTATTTGACAGGTTCCGCGATGTATGGGAGCGCATGATAGCGACTGGTCAGAGCGACCGGCTGCCACCATATTCATAAAAAAATCACGCTCAAAAAATTCAAGCGCTGTGAAATGCTTGTTTAAACCCCAGAGCGCTGGCGGCGATGTGTTAAAAGTAGTTTTTTAACCCCCAAACCACCATATTTTTGGAAACAAAAAAAAACAAGTTTTTAAAATAATTTAGTAATATGAATACATTAATATCAGACCTGTAATATCAATTCTGTACAATTTTCTTTTTTAATTTTTTCCCTTAAAAAAATTATCTAACATGGCAGAAGTGGTCACAGAATTTTTCACATTAAAAAAAAAATAACATTAATAACAATTAATTATGAATATTCAAAGATTGTTCCATTGAAATGCATTGGAGAGCGCCAGGTAGCGAGAGGTCATACCTGTCGCTGTTCAAGGTCGGACGCTGGCGCTGTGGGCTGAGGCTGGAATGATGATGAATGAGTCGCTATATGGCGCTATCTCAGTCGCTAAGCAGGATCGGCTTGATAAATGTGTGATTGTGGTGGGGAGCCGGCGTTCTCGTGGCGGGGCCCGTCATTACCGGCCACTCACCAGTCGCTACCTGTCGCTATTCCTTCATAAATAAGGGCCTAAGAAACCGTCAAACTTAAAGTCTGTCTTCCTTGTCTCTTCAACAAGAAAAGAAACACGAAACACAAGAGAACAAAAAAGAAACGACATAAAAAGAGAAAAAGGTAAGAGAAAAGAGGATAGCGAGGGAGGAAAGGAGGGGTATAAAAAGGATTAGGGAACTGAAAAGAAGGAAGGAAGGGGGAGGGAAGGGGTGTTTAAAGAGGCAGGAACGGCCCTCGCCCCCAAGGACTCACGTTCATTCCCAAAGGAAGTCGAGGTAATCTGCGGAAAAGGTGAACTGGTGCCAGGAGCACCACGTCTCGTTATGCTTGTTGAGGTTCCCCTTCAACATAGCCGTTAGTTCCTCCATCCTGCAGATATCCCGAACCCTGGACAGCCACAGATGTAGCGCCCTCTGCTGTGGGTCAGGCGGGCCCTGCTCGTGTAGTGGGAGATGGTCGCACAGAGGCACTGAACAGTTGCAGACATTCCTCTCTTCTCCCCCATAATGTTACAAAGCCACTTTTATAGGCAATTCCTCCGGGGGCAGAATTAGAGGCAGTACCAGAGCATCCCCTGGCACATCCACGCGCAGCCAAGATGACGTGCTGCCAGTGTAGGAAGCCTTGGACTGACCACCAGAGGTGGTGATGCCTAGAAGCCGCAATCTGGCACCCGTCAAAGGGCCACGTAAAACGGCTTGGAGGGCCGCATCAGGCCCCCGGGCCTTGAGTTTGACACATGTGGTCTAAAGGATTGGGGGGCGGAGACAAAAATGGGCGTGATCACAAGTGGTAGGACTTGAGTTTAGCGAAGAAATGGCTGAGATGTTGAGATTTAAACTTTCTCCTTACAATTTATCTTTTTAAATATCTGGGCGTGGCCCTTGGCTCTGTGATGCCACATAATCAGCATTATGGACGGGGTCTGTAAGACAGGTATTCTCATCCCCCTGGCTGTTCTCTCTCTATCTCCCAGTGTCCACAGTCTCATGATGTGGAGCTTTAGACCACCAGCTTAGCCCTATGATTGGTGGTCTATGGCAAAGGAATTCAGTGAGTGTGTCACTACTCTTTGCCTTGTTTCTACTTTCAGGAGCAGCTGCGTTCTGACAGGATGGAAGAGTGCAGCCATGACGAGTTGAGCTGCTGAGTGACAACTTATGCGCTTGGTATACTTTAAGCAAGGTTATATGCTTGTCTGAAGAGGTGAGTTTTGAGGGCACTTTTAAAGGCTTGGAGTTTTTGAGAGTGATGTATTGAGCGGGGTGGATGTGGAAGCGTGTCTCAGCCACTGAGGTTTGCGGAGTCTGGGAAAGGTGAATGTTCTTTCGAGGGATTCACACAGCGGGGCATCCCGATTCAAACACAACGGTTCCCATAATGATTGGACAGCCACATTGCCGTATTGGGGGGATCGGGCGATTTCCAACACGCTGCTATGCAGATTTTGCCGCGTTGAGTAGAGGAGCCAACAAAGAACTTCTCCTCTTCCGGATGGCGGTTGGGGCAAGATTCAGGAGATACCGGGTCCTCCCCCAAATCGCACTAATTTTCTGACATTTCCCCAAAACTTGGTGAGTCCCGGGCACTCCCAGAAAATAAATAGGCACGGCACTCCAAAGCATAAGTATAAATGCTTGTATTCTGTCACAGCAGTAATATCCAATCACACACAAGGAACAGAAGATATAGTCCATATCATGGCCAAAAAGACAGTCTCTTATATTAATCCAACGTTTCGGGGGTCAGGAGCCCCCTTTATCAAGGTAGACGGTAAACCGGTATGTGTGCTATCCCCCATCTATATATACACACTAAACAGTCACATTCAAAACTCCCGCCTGACGTCACAGTGAGGGGGTGTGGCTTCATTTATCCCTCAATGAGGGGGTGTGGCTTCACCAATCCCTCAATGAGGAGGAGTGGCTTCATTCATCCCTCAATGAGGGACGTCAGCGGGGTGTTTAATGTATGTGCCCCATATCTATACATGGATATTATGTACATTAAGCACAGTGCATGAAAAATAATAAAGATGGGGCTGTGACTACTTACCCGCACCCGTCGGGGCTCCAAATCCCGGGAGCCCCGTCACCGCCAACCGCCGCTCGCTATACTGGCGGGCGGCGGCTTCCCCGTCTGTCAGCAGGAACAGAGAGCTGGCAGCCGGGCTCGAAAAAGCTGCCCGGTAACTGATGATCCTATTGGATCGCGGCCCCAGCCTCTGCCACGACCCGTGAGACAGACAGCGTCTGTCCAAACACCGCAGACTCTATACAGAAGCTGCGGCGTATAGGCTCCCGCCGCGTCATCGGTTACCGGGCAGCTTTTTCGAGCCCGGCTGCCAGCTCTCTGTTCCTGCTGACAGACGGGGAAGCCGCCGCCCGCCAGTATAGCGAGCGGCGGTTGGCGGTGACAGGACTCCCGGGATTTGGAGCCCCGACAGGTGCGGGTAAGTAGTCACAGCCCCATCTTTATTATTTTTCATGCACTGTGCTTAATGTACATAATATCCATGTATAGATATGGGGCACATACATTAAACTGACGTCCCTCATTGAGGGATGAATGAAGCCACTCCTCCTCATTGAGGGATTGGTGAAGCCACACCCCCTCATTGAGGGATGAATGAAGCCACGCCCCCTCACTGTGACGTCAGGCGGGAGTTTTGAATGTGACTGTTTAGTGTGTATATATAGATGGGGGATAGCACACATACCGGTTTACAGTCTTCCTTGATAAAGGGGGCTCCTGACCCCCGAAACGTTAGATTAATATAAGAGTCTCTTTGGCCATGATATGGACTATTGCCCTTATTCATCAAGCGATAGCGCCAGGTAGTGTCTGACGAGCGCCAGGTCCCGCCAGCTAACGGCGGCTACCGACTCAAGTACGCCCGGCGTCGGTCACAATGACGCATTTATCACGCTAAATGAGGCTAGCGCCGGCGAGAGCGACAGCTAGCGCGGGATTCATCATGTAGCCGACTGCAACGAACAGCGCTGCTGCTAATCCCATCACAGCGCCAGGTATGACCTGTCGCTCCCTGGCGATGTTCAATGCATTTCAATGGAGCAATGTTTAATTAATCATAATTAATTGCTATTAATGTTTTTTTTTTTTTTTTTTTTTAATGTCAAAAATTCTGTGACCACTTCTGCAATGTTAGGATTTTTTTTTAAGGTAAAAAAAAAAAAATTATTTTGTGCAGAATTGATATTACAGGTCTGATATTAATGTATTCATATTACAAAATGTTTAGAAAAACTTGTATAATTTTACAATCAAAAAATATGGTTGTTTGGGGGTTAAAAACTATTTTACACCCATCGCCGCCAGCGCTCTGGGGTTTAAACAAGGAATTCACAGCGCGAAAAAATTCGGAGCGTGATTTGTTAATGAATCTGCAGCAAGCCGTTCGCTCTGGCCATTCGTTGTCAGGCGCTCACATACAACGCGGAACCTGTGAAACAGCGACCCCTAACCCCGTATTCAAAATTACCGCACACCGACTGAGTCGCTGTCAACAAGCAAACCCCGGCCAAGCACAGCGAATACTAGCTGGCGCTGTGAAAATCACGCTACTGGCGCTCATCTGTCGCTACCTGGCGCTATTAATGAATCGGCCTCCCCATCTTCTGTTCCTTGTGTGTGATTGGAACTATTACTGCTGTGACAGAATACACGCATTTATACTTATGCTTTGGAGTGCCGCGCCTATTTATTTACTTGGATATACAGCGGCGCCACCGCGGCTCTGGCACCCACCAATAATGGATTTGTAAGAGTGCACCAGCAACATTGGATTCTTGCATAGGGCACTCCCAGAAAATGTGAAGCATTGTGCCCGCTTTCCCACGAGCTTCTCCAACGGGGAGGCCGATTCATTAATAGCGCCAGGTAGCGCCAGATGAGCGACTGTAGCGTGATTTTTTCAGCGCCAGCCAGTATTCGCTGTGCTTGGCCGGCGTTAGCTTGATGACAGCGACTCAGTCGGTGTGCGGTAATGTTGAATACGGGCTGGGGGGTCGCTGTTTCACAGGTCCAGCGTTGTATGTGAGCGCCTGACAACGAATGGCCAGAGCGAACGGCTAGCTTCATATTCATTAACAAATCACGCTCCGAATGTGCTGTCGCTGTCCATTCCTTGTTTAAACCCCAGAGCGCTGGCGGCGATGTGTATTAACTAGTTTTTAACCCCTAAACAACCATATTTTTTGAATGTAACATTATACATGTTTATAGAATCATTTTGTAATATGAATACATTAATATCAGACCTGTTAGATCAATTCTGCACAAATTATTTTTAAATTTTTTTTTGACTTAAAAATAAATCCTAACATTGCAGAAGTGGTCTCCGAATTTTTGACATAAAAAAAAAAAAAAAAAATTAATACCAATTAATTATGATTAATTATAGATTGCTCCATTGAAATGCATTGGACATCGCCAGGGAGCGGCAGCTCATACCTGGCGCTGTGAGGGAATTTGCAGCGGCGCTGTTCGGTCCAGGCGGCTTCATGATGAATGCCGCGCTAGCCGCCGCTCTCGCCGGCGCTAGCCTCATTTTGCTTGATAAATGCGTCATTGTGACCGCCGCCGGGCGTACTTGAGTCGGTAGTCGCCGTTAGCTGCCGCTACCTGGCGCTCGTCAGACACTACCTGGCGCTAGCCCGTGATAAATAAGGGCCATAGAGTCTCCTCTTCTTTTAATCCGACCTTTACCTCTGTTAACACTTGAGATGTGTCGCTTCAATATTTTCAACAGGCTTTTCGCAGTCTCCGGGTGGGAAAAGGAGCAGTAAATTATCATGCAAAGCGCGAGTCAAAGCTCCGCCGTAAAACATCATTTCGTCGCGATGTGGAAAATACGTTCAGGAGAAGAAGAAAAAAAAAATAAAAAAATGATGGTCGCTCAATAAATATTTTATTTTCCCGGCAGCGGCAGAGAATATCTTTTTTTAAACTAAAGGCGTGGAATGCACTTACAGTAAATGATGCGGCGAATTGCGATGGAATAATGTCATCGACGGCGCCTTCCGGTGGGATTCTCTCAATGAGGAGGAGTGGCTAAATTTACATATTGTCCCTCTTTGAGGTGTAACATGCAGATCTGCAGCAATAAATGATTCATTTGCCTATTCAAAGTGTTTCTATTGTAACTGTTACAATGTATCTTCTATCCATCCCTCAATGAGGGGGCGTGGCTTCATCCATCCCTCAATAAAGGTGTGTGGCCTGGGTGATATATAGGGTGGGGGGTATACATGCCTCCCAACAGTAACTTATTTAGAGAGACGGTCCCTCTTTGGAGTTCATGTCCCCCTGTCCCTCATTGTTTTCATTTGTCCCTCTTTGAGGTGTAACATGCAGATCTGCAGCAATAAATGATTCATTTGCTTATTCAAAATGTTTCTATTGTTGTAACTGTTACAACGTGTCTCCTATACATCCATCACTGATGGGGCGTGGCTTCATCCACCCATCAACGAGGGGGCGTGGCTTCATTTACATATTGTCCCTCTTTGAGGTGTAACATGCAGATCTGCAGCAATAAATGATTCATTTGCTGATTCAAAATGTTTCTATTGTTGTAACTGTTACAACGTGTCTCCTATCCATCAATCAATGAGGGGGCGTGGCTTCATCCACCCATCAACGAGGGGGCGTGGCTTCATTTACATATTGTCCCTCTTTGAGGTGTAACATGCAGATCTGCAGCAATAAATGATTCATTTGCTGATTCAAAATGTTTCTATTGTTGTAACTGTTACAACGTGTCTCCTATCCATCAATCAATGAGGGGGCGTGGCTTCATCCACCCATCAACGAGGGGGCGTGGCTTCATTTACATATTGTCCCTCTTTGAGGTGTAACATGCAGATCTGCAGCAATAAATGATTCATTTGCTTATTCAAAATGTTTCTATTGTTGTAACTGTTACAACGTGTCTCCTATCCATCAATCAACGAAGGGGCGTGGCTTCATCCACCCTCGATGAGGGGGCGTGGCTTCATTTACATATTGTCCCTCTTTGAGTTGTAACATGCAGATCTGCAGCAATAAATGATTCATTTGCTTATTCAAAGTGTTTCAATTGTTGTAACTGTTACAATGTGTCTCCTATCCATCAATCAATGAGGGGGCGTGGCTTCATCCACCCATCAACGAGGGGGCGTGGCTTCATTTACATATTGTCCCTCTTTGAGGTGTAACATGCAGATCTGCAGCAATAAATGATTCATTTGCTTATTCAAAATGTTTCTATTGTTGTAACTGTTACAACGTATCTCCTATCCATCAATCAATGCGGGGGCGTGGCTTCATCTATCCCTCAATGAGGGGCGTGGCTTCATTTACATATTGCCCCTCTTTGAGGTGTAACATGCAGATCTGCAGCAATAAATGATTCATTTGCTTATTCAAAATGTTTCTATTGTTGTAACTGTTACAACGTGTCTCCTATCCATCAATCAATGAGGGGGCGTGGCTTCATTTACATATTGTCCCTCTTTGAGGTGTAACATGCAGATCTGCAGCAATAAATTATTCATTTGCTTATTCAAAATGTTTCTATTGTTGTAACTGTTACAACGTGTCTCCTATCCATCAATCAATGAGGGGGCGTGGCTTCATCCATCCCTCATTGAGGGGGGTGGCTTCACCCATCCCTCAATGGGGGTGTGGCTTCATCCATCCCTCAATGAGGGGGTGTGGCTTCATCCACCCCTCAATGAGGGGCGTGGCTTCATTTACATATTGTCCCTCTTTGAGGTGTAACATGCAGATCTGCAGCAATAAATGATTCATTTGCTTATTCAAAGCACGACTTAAAGCTCCGCCGTAAAACATCCTTTCGCCGCGTTGTGGAAAATACATTCAGAGGAAGAAGAAAAAAAACATTTAAAAATGATGGTCGCTCAATAAATAATTTATTTTCACGGCAGCGGCAGAGAATATCTTTTTTAAACTAAAGGCGTAGAATGCACTTACAGCAAATGATGCGGCGAATTACGATGGAATAATGTCATCGGCGGCACCTTCTGGTGGGATGCTCCTGGGAGCGCCGGATGAATCGCGCTCTTGTGTTGGAAGGTTTGTTGAGTTAATCTGCGTGTTTATTAAATCCAATACACGCTCTCTGGGAGGCTTTATTACAGGGGCCTCTGGGAGGCCGATTCATTAATAGCGCCAGGTAGCGACAGATGAGCGCCAGTAGCGTGATTTTCACAGCGCCAGCTAGTATTCGCTGTGCTTGGCCGGGGTTTGCTTGTTGACAGCGACTCAGTCGGTGTGCGGTAATGTTGAATACGGGGTTAGGGGTCGCTGTTTCACAGGTTCCGCGTTGTATGGGTGCGCCTGACAGCGAATGGCCAGAGCGAACGGCTTGCTGCAGATTCATTAACAAATCACGCTCAAAACTTTCTCGCGCTGTGAATTCCTTGTTTAAACCCCAGAGCGCTGGCGGCGATGTGTGTAAAGTAGTTTTTAACCCCCAAACAACCTTTTTTTTTTTTTTAAGTAAAAATTATACAAGTTTTACGAAACATTTTGTAATATGAATACATTAATATCAGACCTGTAATATCAATTCTGCACATTTTTTATTTATTTTTTTTTTTTTACTTAAAAAAAAATCCTAACATTGCACAAGTGGTCACAGAATTTTTGACATTAAAAAAAAAAAAAAAAAAAAAACATTAATAGCAATTAATTATGATTATTTAAAGATTGCTCCATTGAAATGCATTGGAGAGCGCCAGGGAGCGCCAGGTCATACCTGTCGCTGTGATGGGATTAGCAGCGGCGCTGTTCGTTGCAGTCGGCTACATGATGAATCCCGCGCTAGCTGACGCTCTCGCCGGAGCTAGCCTCATTTAGCGTGATAAATGCGTCATTGTGACCGCCGCCGGGCGTACTTGATTCGGTAGCCGCCGTTAGCTGGCGGTACCTGGCGCTCGTCAGACACTACCTGGCGCTAGCCCTTGATAAATAAGGCCGTTAGTGTCATAAGTGGATCGTTAGAACAAAAAAAGGGGGCAGTACGGCACCAACCAATACCTAATAAATGTGATGCCTTGCTCTGCTAGGGGCTAATTCTTTTGCACAAGTAGGGGAAGCCCCAAACCCCAGACCAAAGCCCTAGCCAGAGACTCAGGGGGTTATTTAAGTAGGGATAGCGTCAGGTAGTGGCTGGTGAATGAGAGGTAGCGCCTGGTTAATGAGAGGTAGCGACAGGTAGCGACTGGTGAACGCCGGACACGGCAGCAATTACACATTTAACAAGCAGAATCTGTTTAGCGACTGGAATAGCGCCATGTAGCGTCTGATTCATCATTTTCACAGCCTCAGCGAACAGCGCCGGCGTTCAGCCTTTCACAGCGCCAGGTATGACCTCTCGCTACCTGTCGCTCTCCCATACATTTCAATGGACGATCCTTTTCTTCTCTTTAAAAAAGTTTTTTTTTTTTTTTTCATAAAATCACAAATAATTCTGTGACCTCTCCTGACATTGAATAAGCAGTTTTTTCATAATTTTTTCATTTTTTATATATTTCCTCAGAAATGACATCACAGCTCTGCCATTAAAGTGTCATGTTACAATGTTGTTACAATGTAATTCCATATGTTTTCGCTTTGTTACTGGTGGATAGATGCTGAAAAACAGACTTTAATCACACAGCCTCCTGCGCTCTGGGCTTCAGAGAAGAATTTTTCAGCGCCTGAGTTTTGTGAGGCTGTTTTTTTGCTGAATATGGTGTGAGTCGGTCGCTATGACCAGTCGCTAACATGCGCTCCCATACAGCGCTGTACTGGTCAAATAGAGACTCCTCACAATGTATTCATCATTGCTGCACAGCGACTGAGTCACTATGAAGTAGCGACCCACGGCCGAGCACAGCGACTACTAGCGGGCGCTCTGAAAATGCCGCTACAGACGCTCATCTGTCGCTACCTGGCGTTAGTGATGAATCAGCCTGCCCGTCGCTATAAAGTAGCGACCCACAGCCGAGCACTGCGACTACTAGCGGGCGCTCTGAAAATGCCGCTACAGACGCTCATCTGTCGCTACCTGGCGTTAGTGATGAATCAGCCTCTTATAGTGGCACTCACTAATTAAAGTTCATATAAAGTTTATTGAAACATCATGGTTACAATAATCAGTAAAATGGTCATTTAAAAACACACGAACAAACAACATTTACGCAATCTGCCAAGCGGGGGGATGGGGTGCTGTTATTCAATGGGGCCAATGAATATGCTATAAATAAAATATGTCAATAATTACATAATAAAGTGTCAAGTGCCTCCAAAGTGCATCAAATCACAGTAGAACTATAATCCATCAGTGCAGAAAACACAAAAAAAGCGGACTCTGCCCTGAAGAAGTGACTAGACATCACGAAACGCGTTGCTTTTTTCTGCGGGGATATAGTGGCGGCCACCTTCATTGACACTATAGACATGATGTGTTTTGATTTGTTTTCTATGCTTTGCACCTACTTCAAATATATATTTTTTGTGTTTTTTGCACTGATGTATTATAGTTCTACTGTCATTCATTGGCCCCACTGAATAACAGCCCCCCCCCCCATGGCAGATTGCGTAAATGTCGTGTGTTTTTTTAATGATTACTGTTAAGTAACCATGATGTTTCAATAAACTTTATATGAACTTTCATAAGTGGATCGTTCATGGCAGTGGCCAGGTTTAGTGAGAACACCTTAAAGCGGACTTAAACCAGTCTGAGTCTCCAGGGCTGGCTGACTCCCTCTCTCTGGAGCCTCCCGATCCCTGTGCTGTGGCGTATTCGTAGGTTATAGCGGCATCTCTTTACAGATGTGCGGCCCGTCGTAATTGAATATATACCACCCAAGTGTCCCTGATTTGGAGGGACTGTCCCTGTTTTGAGTCCATGTCCCCCTGTCCCTCGTTGTTCTCATTTGTCCCTCTTTGAAGTGTAACATGCAGATCCGCATCAATAAATGATGAATTCGCCTATGTAAAGTGTTTCTATTTTTGTAACTGTTACATCCTATCCATCCCTCAATGAGGGGGCGTGGCTTTATCCATCCCTCAATGAGGGGGGCGTGGCTTTATCTATCCCTCAATGAGGGGGTGTGGCTTCATTTACATACTGTCCCTTTTTGAGGTGTAAAATGCAATAAATGAATCATTTGCCTAATCAAAGTGTTTCTATTGTAACTGTTACAATGTATCTTCTATCCATCCCTCAATGAGGAGTGTGGCCTGGGTGATATATATAGGGTGGGGGTATACATGCCTCCCAACTGTCCCTTATTTGGTTGGACTGTCCCTCTTTTGAGTCCATGTCCTCATGTCCCTCGTTGTACTCATTTGTCCCTCTTTGAGGTGTAACATACAGATCTGCATCAATAAATTATTTATTTGACATTTCAAAAAGTTTCTATTGTTTTAACTGTTACAGCCGATCTACTATCCATCCCTCAATGAGGGGGCGTGGCTTCATCCATCCCTCAATGAGGGGGCGTGGCTTCATCCATCCCTCAACGAGGGGGTGTGGTTTCATCCATCCCTCAATGAGGGGGCGTGGTTTAATTTACATATCATCCCGCTTTCCCATCCTGATTTGGAGGGATGTGTCCCTCTTTGAGGTGTAACATGCAGATCTGCAGCAATAAAAGAGTCATTTGCATATTCAAATAGTTTCTATTGTTGTACCTCAAATAGGGGGTGTGGCTTAATTTAACAATGGTCCCTCTTTCCCACCCTAAAACGCTGGGAGGTATGTAAATGGCTGTGCCAGGCCGCACACACAGATGAAGGATGGGAGTGGGGAATTATTGGCAGCCACAGTCGGTGCTAGGGAATTATTGGCAGCCACAGCCAGTGCTGGGGAATTATTGGCAGCCACAACCGGTGCAAGAGAATTATTGGCAGCCACAGCCGGTGCCGGGGAATTATTGGCAGCCACGGTAGGTGCTGGGGAATTATTGGCAGCCACAGCCAGTGCTGGGGAATTATTGGCAGCCACAGCCAGTGCTGGGGAATTATTGGCAGCCACAGCTGGTGCTGGGGAATTATTGGCAGCCACAGCCAGTGCTGAGGAATTATTGGCAGCCACAGCCGGTGCTGGGGAATTATTGGCAGCCACAGCCAGTGCTGAGGAATTATTGGCAGCCACAGCCGGTGCTGGGGAATTATTGACAGCCACAGTAGGTGCTTGGAAATTATTGTAATTATTGGCAGCCACAGCCGCTGCTGGGGAATTATTGGCAGCCACAGCCAGTGCTGAGGAATTATTGGCAGCCACAGCCAATGCTGGGGAATTATTGGCAGCCACAGTAGGTGCTTGGGAATTATTGTAATTATTGGCAGCCACAGCCGGTGCTGGGGAATTATTGGCAGCCACAGCCAGTGCTGAGGAATTATTGGCAGCCACAGCCGGTGCTGGGGAATTATTGACAGCCACAGCCAGTGCTGGGGAATTATTGGCAGCCACAGCCAGTGCTGGGGAATTATTGACAGCCACAGCCAGTGCTGAGGAATTATTGGCAGCCACAGCCAGTGCTGGGGAATTATTGGCAGCCACAGCCGGTGCTGGGGAATTATTGGCAGCTACAGTCTGTGCTGGGGAATTATTGGCAGCCACAGTCGGTGCTGGGGAATTATTGGAATTATTGGCAGCCACAGCTGGTGCTGGAGAATTATTGGCAGCCACAGCCAGTGCTGGGGAATTATTGGCAGCCACAGCCAGTGCTGGGAAATTATTGGCAGCCACAGCTGGTGCTGGGGAATTATTGGAATTATTGGCAGCAACAGCCGGTGCTGGGGAATTATTGGCAGCCACAGTCGGTGCTGGAGAATTATTGACAGCCACAGTTGGTCCCGGGGAATTATTGGCAGCCACAGCTGGTGCTGGGAAATTATTGGCAGCCACAGCCAGTGCTGGGGAATTATTGAAAGCCACAGCCAGTGCTGGGGAAATTATTGAAAGCCACAGACGGTGCTGGGGAATTATTGGCAGCCACAGCCGGCGCTGGGGAATTATTGGCAGCCGCAGCCGGTGCTGGGGAATTATTGGCAGCCACAGCCGGTGCTGGAGAATTATTGGCAGCCACAGCCAGTGCTGGGGAATTATTGGCAGCCACAGCCAGTGCTGGGGAATTATTGGCAGCCACAGCCGGTGCTGGGGAATTATTGGCAGCCACAGTCGGTGCTGGGGAATTATTGACAGCCACAGTCGGTGCTGGGGAATTTTTGACAGCCACAGTTGGTGCTGGGGAATTATTGGCAGCCACAGCCGGTGCTGGGGAAATATTGACAGCCACAGCCAGTGCTAGGGAATTATTGACAGTCACAGTTTGTCCCAGGGAATTATTGGCAGCCACAACCGGTGCTGGGTAATTATTGACAGCCACAGCCGGTGCTGGGGAAATATTGATTAATTTGCCAACCTACCGGCCAGGGGCCTTTTGTATCCGAGCCTGTTCAGGCCCCATGCTGGATAAGAATAGTCCCCTGACTGGGGGTGCACCTCGGAGTGGGTCTCTGGTGAATTGGGGATGCCCAGTGATACCCTGGATAGAGTGGATTACGTCCTTGGGCAACCCCCTAGCCCAGTTTAGAAGTTTGGGGCCCTATTTTGAGGGGGCATCCCCAAGTTCATGCACGGTGACTGAACCTGAACAATAAAAATACAATTTCCATCCGCCTCTGATCTTCGTCGTGAAGAGCCGGGCCAAGCGGTGTCACACTTTACATTTCCTCGAAAGGGTTTTTTGAAAGATTGCATAATTGCACCGGGCACGACAAGGTACAAGCTGTACTGCGCATTGTGCCACGCTGTGATTTTGCAGAAAAAAAAAATACTGTTTAAATAGAAGAAAAGGATCGTCCATTGAAATGTATGGGAGAGCGACAGGTAGCGAGAGGTCATACCTGGCGCTGAGCAAAACTGAACGCCGGCGCTGTTCGCTGAGGCTGTGAAAATGATGAATCAGACGCTACATGGCGCTATCCCAGTCGCTCAACAGATTCTGCTTGATAAATGTGTAATTGCGTGCCGTGTCCGGCGTTCACCTGTCGCTACCTGTCGCTACCTCTCATTTACAAGGCGCTACCTGACGCTATCCTTTCCTGAATAAGGCCCTGAGTCACGGTTCATGAGCATCAGACTGCAGAGGAACGCGGCGCTAAATGGAAAGGCCGCGCTTTTTATGGCGTTGTTAACAAAGACATTTATTAAACTCGAAACGGCACAAAAGAAGCTCCAAGGAAACATCAACATTGAAACATTGGAGCCGCGCAAATACATTTAAAGAGCAACCGGGACAATGGGGCGATGAATAGAGAACAATCCAATCGCGTGTCCCGAGAATAGCGGGGTCACCGCCCCAAATCCACGCCCCCGCACATTAATTGCCATAGATACTTATAGGTGTGATAAACACAAAGCCGCAATAACACAAAGGTTATTTCCTTATATTTCTATATGAGTTATAAGGGTTAAACGTTTCCACTTCCTGTGTAAGAAATACAGCTTGTGTCCAGCGTCCAGCCATGTTCCTGTCACTAGCTTCTGTCCTGAATCCAGCCCTGTTCCTGTGACCATCCTGTGTCCTGAATCCAGCCCTGTTCCTGTGACCATCCTGTGTCCTGAATCCAGCCCTGTTCCTGTGACCAACCTGTGTCCTGAATCCAGCCCTGTTCCTGTTACCATCCCGTGTCCTGAATCCAACCCTGTTCCTGTGACCATCCCGTGTCCTGAATCCAACCCTGTTCCTGTGACCAACCTTTGTCCTGAATCCAGCCCTGTTCCTGTGACCATCCTGTGTCCTGAATCCAACTTTGTCACTGTAACCAACCTGTGTCCAGCGTCCAGCCATGTTCCTGTCACTAGCTTCTGTCCTGAATTTAGCCTTGTTCCTGTTACCAAATGGTTTCATGAATCCAAACCTGTGACCATCCTGTGTCCTGAACCCAGCCCTGTTACTGTGACCAAGGTGTGTCCTGAATCCAGCCCTGTTTCTGTAACCAACCTGTGTCCTGAATCCAACCTTGTTCCTGTGTCCTGAATCCAACCCTGTTCCTGTAACCAACCTGTGTCCTGAATCCAGCCCTGTTCCTGTAACCAACCTGTGTCCTGAATCCAGCCCTGTTCCTGTAACCAACCTGTGTCCTGAATCCAACCGTGTTCCTGTGACCATCCTGTGTCCTGAATCCAACCTTGTTCCTGTGACCATCCTGTGTCCTGAATCCAACTCTGTTACTGTAACCAACCTGTGTCCTGAATCTAACCCTGTTCCTGTGATCAAGGTGTGTCCTGAATCCAACCCTGTTCCTGTGGCCAAGGTGTGTCCTGAATCCAACCCTGTTCCTGTGACCAAGGTGTCCTGAATCCAACCCTGTTCCTGTAACCAACCTGTGTCCTGAATCCAACCCTGTTCCTGTGACCATCCTGTGTCCTGAATTCAACCCTGTTCCTGTGACCATCCTGTGTCCTGAATCCAACCCTGTTCCTGTGACCATCCTGTGTCCTGAATCCAGCCCTGTTCCTGTGACCATCCTGTGCCCTGAATCCAGCCCTGTTACTGTGACCAAGGTATGTCCTGAATCCAGCCCTGTTCCTGTGACCAAAGTGTGTCCTGAATCCAGCCCTGTTCCTGTAACCAACCTGTGCCCTGAATCCAGCCCTGTTCCTGTGACCAAGGTATGTCCTGAATCCAGCCCTGTTCCTGTGACCAAAGTGTGTCCTGAATCCAACCCTGTTCCTGTAACCAACCTGTGTCCTGAATCCAGCCCTGTTCCTGTAAAAAAAACGGTCATGAATCCAACTCAATTCCTGTTCCCAACTTGTTTCCTGAATCCAACATGTCTTATAGATTCCCGGCCCGATCAGTGTGGATTTCGGTCCCCTTTAATGTATCTTTAATCTTTAAATATCTTTATCTAAGTGTAACTTAATTTTTAAGTATTAGAGCATTGAAGATTCATAGAAAAAAATTAAGATAAACAGTGGGTGTGGCAACAGCAATGTGATGTAAGCACACTGTGATGAGTTTGAGAGGAGAGGAGGGCGGGGTTTCAGAGCTGCAGAGAGAGGCAGCCAATAAGGACGGCAGAGGAGGTAGTGGGAGGGGTGTGTTTCCGTTCTTGGTCCACTGAAGGTTGATTGATGGACCATATCAGCGGGGGACTGACAGCTGAATGAGGAAGTGATTTCCTCACTAAGGAGACAGACAGAGCAGGGAGCACATTGCACAAGGTAAGTTACTGATATTTATTTCTTAACCTTTGACCTGCCAAACACTTTGGCTGGAGAAGCTGAATGGAATCACAACCGTACATATGATCGGTGCCCGGCATGAGTTGCGTTCTTCAGCACGCACAGCTATACCTCCAAGTGTCCCTGATTTGGAGGGACTGTCCCTCTTTTGAGTCCATGTCTCCCTGTCTCTCTTTGTTCTCATTTGTCCCTCTTTGAGGTGTAACATGCAGATCTGCAGCAATAAATGATTCATTTGCCTATTCAAAGTGTTTCTATTGTTGTAACTGTTACAATGTATCTCCTATCCATCCCTCAATGAGGGGGCGTGGCTTCATCCATCCCACAATGAGGGTGTGTGGCCTAATGTAACAATTGTCCCTCTTTCCCACCCTGAAAAGTTGGAAGGTATGCACAGCCATTCAGTGACCATGCGCAGTCGGAAAAGGTTGCAAGTGATGCTGCCGCCACCGGCCGGGCATGCGCCATGGGCTCGTTGGCAATGTAAGACTATTGCGCGGATGGGGGTTCCAGATAGTGGGACAGCCCAAGTCAGGATGCCCCAGAGTGAGGGAATCATAGACTCCAGGGCTGCTTTTGATCCACCTTAAGCCCGTGACCCCGTTCTGTAAGATTTCAGCAGTGAAGTGCAACGCGCGTCTCGCCAGACACTTGTATTTTATCGGATCTCCGGGCCCTTAAGTGAAGATTTACCGGTCACTTCCTAATTGCCCGCGGGTCAGTGCAGGTAATTTCCTGTCCTTCTCGGCGGTATACCGGGTCAGTGCTCGCTGATAGATCGACGAGGGCAGTGACAAATGGATGGTCCACAAGACGTCCCGAGCATGTGCCCGGGGACAGAGGCGAGAGATAAAAAAAGCCAGCGACTGAATACGGGATAATGGCTCCAGTCCGCGCTCCCGCCGGAGGGAAATAACGCGCTATGTAGGTCATTTCTGCTGAGCGGAGAGAAAGATGGAAGCGGGCGATTAAGAGCGACAGGACTCACGGATTCAATGGCACCTAGAAGTGGCACCGGCTGGGCCACCGGCTCTCAGAGCAGCTTCGCCGGGCGGCGCCAAACCATGAGCTGCTAATGCTGCAAAGAGAGCGATGCCGCCGTGTGAAACCCATCTCTGATTACTCACTCTAAAATGTGCACATGATATATTGTGCATACCTCCCAAGTGTCCCTGATTTGGAGGGACTGTCCCTCTTTTGAGTTCATGTCCCCCTGTCCCTCACTGTTCTCCGTTGTCCTTCTTTGAGGTGTAACATGCAGATCTGCAGCAATAAATGATTCATATGCCTATTCATAGTGTTTCTATTGTTGTAACTTTTACACCCTTTATATTTAACATTTAATCATGAAGAATTAAACGCAAACAAGTTCTGCGCTGCCACAAGTGAATAACTGGGTGCTGGCCTAGAGGGGACCTTAACACAAAGAGGCTGATTCATCACTAACGCCAGGGAGCGACAGATGAGCGTCTGTAGCGGCATTTTCAGAGCGCCCGCTAGTAGTCGCAGTGCTCGGCCGTGGGTCACTACTTTATATCGACTCATTCGCTGTTCAGTAATGTTGAATACATTGTGAGGAGTCGCTATTTGACCAGTACAGCGCTGTATGGGAGCTCATGTTAGCGACTGCTCATAGCGACCAACTCACACCATATTCAGCAAAAAAACAGCCTCACAAATCTCTGGCGCTGAAAAATATTTGTTTGAAGCCCAGAGCGCAGGAGGCGGTGTGATTAAAGTCTGTTTTTCAGCATCTATCCACCAGTAACAAAGCGAAAACATATGGAATTACATTGTAACAACATTGTAACATGAACACTTTAATGGCAGAGCTGTAATGTCATTTCTGAGGAAATATATAAAAAATGAAAAAATTATGAAAAAACTGCTTATTCAATGTCAGGAGAGGTCACAGAATTATTGGTGATTTAAAAAAAACAAAAACCCGTTTAAAGAGAAGAAAAAGATCGTCCATTGAAATGTATGGGAGAGCGGCAGGTAGCGAGAGGTCATACCTGGCGCTGTGCAAGACTGAACGCTTGCCCTGTTCGCTGAGGCTGTGAAAATGATGAATCGGACGCTACATGGCGCTATCCCAGTCGCTAAACAGATTCTGCTTGATAAATGTGTAATTGCGTGCGCTGTCCGGCGTTCACCAGTCGCTATCTGTCGCTACCTGTCATTAGCCAGCCGCTACCTGACTCTATCCCTTCTTAAATAAGGGCCAAAGTGTCAATATAACAATATCTATATACAATGAGCTGCCAGTATCGGCTCCAGATGGGCCCCAAAGACAAAAAAGGCCGCACAGACCAAAGTAAAAAATAATTATATCTTTAATGTCCAAAAAGTAACAATCCCAAATAACACAAACATATAATAAACACACACAACAAGACTAGTTAAAAAACATAAATGACACTGCCCTAAAAATACTGACCCAAATGACTCTCCTTAAAAAATTATTGCACTATGCCCAAATCAGTGCAAGACAACTGTATTTCTGCATGATTAATTACTGCATAATTATAGGGTGTCTATCAAAAATTGGGAGAAATCCACAGAAAAAACAATCACAAAAACCTAATCTATATACTGTACAGCATGTGCTACTATCAATACAAAGTGCAAAAGTGCTTAATTAATAATATGTGCGAACAAGTACAATATACAGTAAAATCAGCAATGCTTTGGCATCCTGAGGAAGTGGGCGAGTACGCCCACGCAACGCGTCGATGCAATTTTAGCCCTATGCATGGTGGACCCGGACTCCTGTAAACTATGGTGATATAAATCTTATTTCTTACTGTGCCCTATTTAACTTATTTGGTTTACAATTATGATTGTATTGCACTGATTTTACTGTATACTGTACTTGTTCGCACATATTATTAATTAAGCACTTTTGCACTTTGTATTGATAGTAGCACATGCTGTACAGTGCTAGGGATGAGTTCCCTTGTGCGAATGTAATCTAAAGTTGCTTGGCTCCAAGACTGAGTCTATATCATTAGGGGGAGGACATGGGCTGGGGGTTACTTGGCTTCAAGGCTGAGGCTATATCATTAGGGGAGGACATGGGCTGGGGGTTGCTTGGCTTCAAGGCTGAGGCTATATCATTAGGGGGAGGACATGGGCTGGGGGTTGCTTGGCTCCAAGACTGAGGTTACATCATTGGGGGGAGGACATGGGCTGGGGGTTGCTTGGCTCCAAGGCTGAGGCTATATCATTAGGGGGAGGACATGGGCTGGGGGTTGCTTGGCTCCAAGACTGAAGATATATCATTAGGGGGAGGACATGGGCTGGGGGTTGCTTGGCTCCAAGACTGAGGCTATATCATTAGGGTGAGGATATGGGCTGGGGTTGCTTGGCTCCAAGACTGAGGCTATAGCATTAGGGGAAGGACATGGGCTGGGGGTTGCTTGGCTCCAAGACTGGAGGTATATCATTAGGGTGAGGATATGGGCTGGGATTGCTTGGCTCCAAGACTGGAGCTATATCATTAGGGTGAGGACATGTGCTGGGGGTTGGTTGGCTCCAAGACTGGAGCTATATCATTAGGGTGGGGATATGGGCTGGGGGTTGCTTGGCTCCAAGACTGGAGCTATATCATTAGAGGGAGGACATGGGCTGGGGGTTGCTTGGCTCCAAGACTGGAGCTATATCATTAGGGGGAGGACATGGGCTGGGGGTTGCTTGGCTCCAAGACTGGAGCTATATCATTAGGGGGAGGACATGGGCTGGTGGTTGCTTGGCTCCAAGGCTGAGGCTATATCATTAGGGGGAGGACATGGGCTGGGGGTGGCTTGGCTCCAAGACTGAGGCTATATCATTAGGGGGAGGACATGGACTGGGGTTGCTTGGCTCCAAGACTGGAGCTATATCATTTGGGGGAGGACATGGGCTGGGGGTTGCTTGGCTCCAAGACTGAGGGTATATCATTAGGGGGAGGACATGGGCTGGGGGTTGCTTGGCTCCAAGACTGAGGCTATATCATTAGGGGGAGGACATGGGCTGGGGGTTGCTTGGCTCCAAGACTGAGGCTATATCATTAGGGGGAGGACATGGGCTGGGGGTTGCTTGGCTCCAAGACTGAGGCTATATCATTAGGGGGAGGACATGGGCTGGGGGTTGCTCCAAGGCTGAGGCTATATCATTAGGGGGAGGACATGGGCTGGGGGTTGCTCCAAGACTGAGGCTCTATCATTAGGGTGAGGACATGGGCTGGGGTTGCTTGGCTCCAAGACTGAGGCTATATCATTAGGGGGAGGACATGGGCTGGGGGTTGCTCCAAGACTGAGGCTACACCGGCATTTGCCAGGTCTCCCTATGGCCTGTCCGCGCCTGATGAAGGGAGATTCCCATGGATGTCCCCCATCCATGTTCCTCCCCTTCAATGACCACTCCTTCTTTTTGGCATGAAAGCCTCCTGGCCCTGATGACCCGCCATCAGCTTGTCAGGATGACAAGTAAGAAGGAGGGGGTGGCTGTGTTTCCCCCAGCACTAAAAATGGCAGCAGGGCAGCAGCAATAGGGGCTCCCCAGCATTGAGAAGTTGGCAGTATCCCCTGCTGCCATGGCAATGGGCCCTTTTCATCGACACCCAGGGACCCAGCTGCACACATGAGCACCTCCTTTTGGGGCAAAGGGTAAAGAGGAGAGGGAGATTCCCAGGGAGATCCCCCATCCATGTTCCCCCTCTTCAATGACAGCTCCTTTTTTTTGGCATGAAAACCTCCTGGCCCCGATGGTCCGTCATCAGCTTGATGGAGGGGGTGGCTGTGTCCCCGGCACTAAAAATGGCAGCAGGGCAGCTGCAATAGGGGCTTCCAAACACTGAGAAGTTGGTATCCCCTGCTGCTGAGGCAATGCACCCTCTTCATCAACACCCAGGGAACCAACTGCACTCATGAGCACCTCACTTTGGGGCAAAGGGTAAGGAGGAGAGGGAGATCCCCCATCCATGTTCCTCCTCTTCAATGACAGCTCCTTTTTTTTTTGGCATGAAAACCTCCTGGCCCAGATGGCCCGTCAACAGCTTGGCAGGATGGCAAGTAAGAAGGAGGGGGTGGCTGTGTCCCCGGCACTAAAAATGGCAGCAAGCAGCTGCAATAGGGACTTCCAAGCACTGAGAAGTTGGTATCCCCTGCTGCCATGGCAATGCACCCTTCTCATCAACACCCAGGGACCCAGCACCTCTCTTTGGGGCAAAGGGTAAAATAATAAAAATGGGCTTTTGGCGAGGGAAATGAGAGATCCAATAAAGATTAAGCAACAGAAAGAGCCGGCAGCAGAAAGAACTCAGACCGCCAAGGGGATTGCGGGGGCTCAGGTAAGTGTACTGCTGGTACCCGCTAAACACTCTGAATTAGTTTAAAGTGCCCCACACACACACCACAGCCATTTTTTTTACAGTCCCAGTCATGATTTTGCCTCTGCCACCCCTTCTGCCCAGGTGGGTGAGGAGTGGGTGGGGGGGGAGCAGCCTGCAAAGTTCAGGTCCTTATTGATTTCAATGGGGACCGAACCTCTAGGGGCTCGTCCAGCTCTATCCACAAGGTCACAGTGGAACCCAAGTAAACCTTAAGCATCTAAAGTCTTTTTCACTAATGCTGTGCCTGGATATTGGATCGTTTTCCCTAATAAATAGATGAATGAGTCAAATCATTTTTGTAATAATAGTAATAATAGTTTTTGATCTCTATATTAACCTTTATAGACTTGTGTGAAAATCTGATGTCATTTTAGGTCAAAAAAAAAGGAAAGGCTCACTTTTCCAGCCCTGCAGTAGGTGTTCCAGGATGGGGCCCGAGAGAAGCTGTTGTGTCCCCCGCCGGTCCTTTCATGCCGCCGGGCGCAGGAAAAGTTCTCCCGTGCGCTTCCTTAATCTGCTCGCAGGATGCCGTCGCCGTTGAACACAAACAATCAGAATTATGCCATGAGGATAATTATATACCGACTGAGCTCATGGTGGATGATGCTCGAGGAGGAGATTAGGAACGTTTGAAAACAGAATAAAGGCAATCAACCTGTCTACTGAGGCTGAAGAGCAAGATGCATCTTAAGGACATGAAAGGAAAACGAGAACGCTGCGCTGTGTGATGTAACAATACAACAAGGAGAACGGCGAGCTGCCAATATAAAAATATGCACATTTATTGCAGCTACCGGCTTGGTCACGAGGGGCCTCCTCCAATGCAGGAAGCATAGTGATCCCATGTCCCTATGATCCTATGCGAGGGACCTCCTCCAATGCAGGAAGCATAGTGATACCATGTCCCTATGATACTATGCGAGGGGCCTCCTCCAATGCTGGAAGCATAGTGATCCCATGTCCCTATGATCCTATGCGAGGGGCCTCCTCCAATGCAGGAAGCATAGTGATACCATGTCCCTATGATCCTATGCGAGGGGCCTCCTCCAATGCTGGAAGCATAGTGATCCCATGTCCCTATGATACTATGCGAGGGGCCTCCTCCAATGCAGGAAGCATAGTGATCCCATGTCCCTATGATACTATGCGAGGGGCCTCCTCCAATGCAGGAAGCATAGTGATCCCATGTCCCTATGATCCTATGCGAGGGACCTCCTCCAATGCAGGAAGCATAGTGATCCCATGTCCCTATGATACTATGCGAGGGGCCTCCTCCAATGCTGGAAGCATAGTGATCCCATGTCCCTATGATACTATGTAAGGGACCTCCTCCAATGCAGGAAGCATAGTGATCCCATGTCCCTATGATACTATGCGAGGGGCCTCCTCCAATGCAGGAAGCATAGTGATCCCATGTCCCTATGATCCTATGCGAGGGGCCTCCTCCAATGCTGGAAGCATAGTGATCCCATGTCCCTATGATCCTATGCGAGGGGCCTCCTCCAATGCAGGAAGCATAGTGATCCCATGTCCCTATGATACTATGCGAGGGGCCTCCTCCAATGCAGGAAGCATAGTGATCCCATGTCCCTATGATCCTATGCGAGGGGCCTCCTCCAATGCAGGAAGCATAGTGATCCCATGTCCCTATGATACTATGTGAGGGACCTCCTCCAATGCTGGAAGCATAGTGATCCCATGTCCCTATGATCCTATGTGAGGGACCTCCTCCAATGCTGGAAGCATAGTGATCCCATGTCCCTATGATCCTATGCGAGGGGCCTCCTCCAATGCAGGAAGCATAGTGATCCCATGTCCCTATGATACTATGTGAGGGACCTCCTCCAATGCTGGAAGCATAGTGCTCCCATGTCCCTATGATACTATGCGAGGGGCCTCCTCCAATGCAGGAAGCATAGTGATCCCATGCCCCTATGATCCTATGTGAGGGACCTCCTCCAATGCAGGAAGCATAGTGATCCCATGTCCCTATGATACTATGCGAGGGGCCTCCTCCAATGCTGGAAGCATAGTGATCCCATGTCCCTATGATCCTATGTGAGGGACCTCCTCCAATGCAGGAAGCATAGTGATCCCATGTCCTTATGATCCTATGTGAGGGACCTCCTCCAATGCTGGAAGCATAGTGATCCCATGTCCCTATGATCCTATGCGAGGGGCCTCCTCCAATGCTGGAAGCATAGTGATCCCATGTCCCTATGATCCTATGCGAGGGGCCTCCTCCAATGCTGGAAGCATAGTGATCCCATGTCCCTATGATCCTATGCGAGGGGCCTCCTCCAATGCAGGAAGCATAGTGATCCCATGTCCCTATGATCCTATGCGAGGGGCCTCCTCCAATGCAGGAAGCATAGTGATCTTATGCCCCTATGATCCTATATGAAGGGGCCTCCTCCAATGCTGGAAGCATAGTGATCCCATGTTCCTATGATCCTATGTGAGGGACCTCCTCCAATGCAGGAAGCATAGTGATCCCATGTCCCTATGATAATATGCGAGGGGCCTCCTCCAATGCAGGAAGCATAGTGATCCTATGCCCCTATGATCCTGCATGCTGCCGGTAGTGAGGGATGCCGCACACTACTTGTAAAGAGGGATGCTGCACACTGCCTTTAATAGGGTGACTGGTGTGGGGGGGGGGGGGGGCTCTGCACACTGTGTGTAATGAGGGATGCTGCACACTGCCTGTAATGAGGGATGCTGCACACTGCCAGTACTGAAGGATGATGCACACTGCCTGTAATGGGTTTACTGGTGGGGGGGGGGGGATTCTGCACAGTAATGAGGGATGCTACATACCACCTGTAATGGGTTCTTGGGGGATTTTGCACATTGCCTGTAATGAGGGAGGCTACTTACTGTCTGTTATAAGGGATGACGCACTCTGCCTGTAATGGGGTGATTGGGAGGCAGGTATTTTAGCACACCATTTTCCTTCTCTAATTCCTAGGTGCATCTTCTGGAGCGAAAAACACGATACAATTTAACCTGTAATAACATAACGACCTGATTATTTTTAGTTTACTTTTTATGTTTTGTTGGAGCATTTTATACACCGGGCCAGAATGATCGTTTCTGGGGATGATAGCCGGGGGTTAAGAGGATTGGGGGGTTGCTGCACACTGACTGTAATGAGGGATGCCACTTTCTGCCTGTAATAAGTGGTGCTGCACACCGCCTGTAATGACAGATGCCACTTACTGCCTGTAATGAGGAATGCTGCAAACTCCCTGTAATGGGTTGATGGGGGGATTTTGCACATGTCTGTAATGAGGGGTGCTGCACACTCCCTGTAATGGATTGATTGGGGGATTTTGCAGATGCCTGTAATGAGGGATGCTTACTGCTTGTTATAAGGGATGACACACACTGCCTTTAATGGGGTGACTGGGGTGGATTCTGCACACTGCCTGTAATGGGGTGACTGGGGTGGATTCTGCACACTGCCTGTAATGGGGTGACTGGGGTGGATTCTGCACACTGCCTGTAATGGGGTGACTGGGGTGGATTCTGCACATTGCTTGTAATGGGGTGATCGGGGTGGATTCTGCACACTGCCTGTAATGGGGTGATTGGGAGGCAGGTATTTTACCAATATAATGACCTGATTATTTTTAGTTTACTTTTTATGTAACATCTTATTGAAGCCTTTTACACACCAAAAATGTTTTTTTATTTTTCTGAATTTCCGATTCACTTTCCAGAGCCGGGGCCGATCTCTGCACGCTCCCACCGTGCTCCCCCCCCCCCCCCGCGCTCCCCCCGTGCAACCCCCCCCCCGCCCCCCCCCCCCCCCCCGCTCCCCCCCCCCGCGAGGTGTCAAGTCTGCTGACCTTGAAAATACGGATCTTCACAGTCTCATCACAAACATATAAATAGAGACACTGTAAATTCTGATCACACTCCGGGAACTTGTCACTTCCCCAATGGAAAGAAAAGTTCAAGGAAAACTTGGAGGTTGCGGGAAAAAAAAAAAAATGTATTTTATAAACTATTACAAACTATTAGGCTCTGTTCACACCTCTGCGCTTTCTCTGCGTTGCTGGCGTTGTGTTGCGACACAGTTACAATGCGAAGGAAACATTGTACATTATTCTGGATGGGAAAGTTCACGTATCTGCGCCGCGTTGTCCAACGCATTAAAAAAATCATTGCAGACACCTTTTCCAGTGCAATATAATAACTATGGCAGCGCAAGCGCAACGCATGTATAACGCAGTGCGGTGGAAGTCTATGGCAATGCAAGCATATCGCATGTATAATGCAGTGTGATGGAAGTGTGATGCCCACCCAAGCAACCCTAGCCCATTCCCACCCAAGCAACCCTAGCCCATGCCCACCCAAGCAACCCTAGCCCATGCCCATCCAAGCAACCCTAGCCCATGCCCACCCAAGCAACCCTAGCCCATGCCCAACCGCCCATGCCCACCCAAGCAACCCTAGCCCATGCCCAACCAAGCAACCCTAGCCCATGCCCACCCAAGCAACCCCAGCCCATGCCCACCCAAGCAACCACAGCCCATGCCCACCCAAGCAACCCCAGCCTATGCCCACCCCAGCAACCCTAGCCCATGCCCACCCAAGCAACCCCAGCCCATGCCCACCCAAGCAACCACAGCCCATTCCCACCCAAGCAACCCCAGCCTATGCCCACCCAAGCAACCCTAGCCCATGCCCAACCAAGCAACCCTAGCCCATGCCCACCCAAGCAACCCCAGCCCATGCTCACCCAAGAAACCCCAGCCTATGCCCACCCAAGCAACCCTAGCCCATGCCCAACCAAGCAACCCTAGCCCATACCCACCCAAGCAACCCCAGCCCATGCCCACCCAAGCAACCCACAGCCCATGCCCACCCAAGCAACCCTAGCCCATGCCCACCCAAGCAACCCCAGCCCGTGCCCACCCAAGCAACCACAGCCCGTGCCCACCCAAGCAACCTCAGCCTATGGCCACCCAAGCAACCCTAGCCCATGCCCAGTCAAGCAACCACAGCCCATGCCCACCCAAGCAACCCACAGCCCATGCCCACCCAAGCAACCCTAGCTAATGCCCAGTCAAGCAACCACAGCCCATGCTCACCCAAGAAACCCCAGCCCATGCCCACACAAGCAACCCCAGCCTATGCCCACCCAAGCAACCCCAGCCCATGCCCACCCAAGCAACCACAGCCCATTCCCACCCAAGCAACCCCAGCCTATGCCCACCCAAGCAACTACTGCCCATGCCCAACCAAGCAACCCTAGCCCATGCCCACCCAAGCAACCCCAGCCCATGCCCACCCAAGCAACCCACAGCCCATGCCCACCCAAGCAACCCACAGCCCATTCCCACCCAAGCAACCCCAGCCTATGCCCACCCAAGCAACCCCAGCCCATGCCCACCCAAGCAACCCACAGCCCATGCCCACCCAAGCAACCCCAGCCCATGCCCACCCAAGCAACCCACAGCCCATGCCCACCCAAGCAACCCACAGCCCATTCCCACCCAAGCAACCCCAGCCTATGCCCACCCAAGCAACCCCAGCCCATGCCCACCCAAGCAACCCACAGCCCATGCCCACCCAAGCAACCCCAGCCCATGCCCACCCAAGCAACCCACAGCCCATGCCCACCCAAGCAACCCTAGCCCATGCCCAGTCAAGCAACCACAGCCCATGCTCACCCAAGAAACCCCAGCCCATGCCCACACAAGCAACCCCAGCCTATGCCCACCCAAGCAACCCTAGCCCATGCCCAACCAAGCAACCCTAGTCCATGCCCACCCAAGCAACCCCAGCCCATGCCCACCCAAGCAACCCACAGCCCATGCCCACCCAAGCAACCCTTGCCCATGCCCAGTCAAGCAACCACAGCCCATGCTCACCCAAGAAACCCCAGCCCATGTCCACACAAGCAACCCAAGCCCACCCAAGCAACCCCAGCCTATGCACACCCAAGCAACCCTAGCCCATGCCTACCCAAGCAACCACAGCCCAGGCCCACCCAAGAAACCCACAGCCCATGCCCATCCAAGCAACCCCTGCCAATGCCTTCCCAAGCAACCCCCAGCCCATGCCCACCAAAGAAATACCAGCCCATTCCCACCCAAGGAAACCCAGCCCATTCCCACCCAAGGAAACCCAGCCCATTCCCACCCAAGGAAACCCAGCCCATGTCCACCCAAGCAACCCTAGCCCATGCCCACCCAAGCAACCACAGCCATGCCCACCCAAGCAACCCCAGCCCATGCCCACTTAAGCAGCCACAGCCCATGCCCACCCAAGCAACCCCAGCCCATGCCCACCCAAGCAACCACAGCCCATGCCCACCCAAGCAACCACAGCCTATGCCCACCCAAGCAACCCTAGCCCATGCCCACCCAAGCAACCCTAGCCCATGCCCACCCAAGCAACCCCAGCTCATGCCCACCCAAGCAACCCTAGCCCATACCCACCCAAGCAACCACAGCCCATGCCCACCCAAGCAACCCCGGCCCATGCCCATGCAAGCAACCTTGGCCCATGCCCACCCAAGCAACCCCGGTCCATGCCCACCCAAGCAACCCCAGCCCATGCCCACCCAAGCAACCACAGCCCATGCCCACCCAAGCAACCCTAGCCCATGCCCACCCAAGCAACCCCAGCCCATGTCCACCCAAGCAACCCTAGCCCATACCCACCAAAGCAACCACAGCCCATGCCCACCCAAGCAACCCCGGCCCATGCCCACCCAAGCAACCCTAGCCCATGCCCACCCAAGTAACCACAGCCCATGCCCACCCAAGCAACCCCATCCTATGCCCACCCAAGCAAGCCTAGCCCATGCCCACCCAAGCAAGCCTAGCCCATGCCCACCCAAGCAACCCTAGCCTATGGCCACCCAAGAAACCCACAGCCCATGCCCATCCAAGCAACCCCTGCCAATGCCTACCCAAGCAACCCCGGCCCATGTCCACCCAAGCAACCCCCGGCCAATGCCTACCCAAGCAACCCCAGCCCATGCCTACCCAAGCAACCCCGACCCATGTCCACCCAAGCAACCCCCGGCCAATGCCTACCCAAGCAACCCCTGCCAATGCCTACCCAAGCAACCCCGACCCATGTCCACCCAAGCAACCCCTGGCCAATGCCCACCCAAGCAACCCCAGCCCATGCCCACCCAAGAAATCCCGGCCCATGCCCACCCAAGCAACCCCAGCCCATGCCCACTCAAGCAACCCCGGCCCATGCCCACCCAAGCAACCCCAGCCCATGCCCACCCAAGCAACCCCAGCCCATGCCCACCCAAGAAACCCCAGCCCACTTGGCTCCCTTCGACAGACACTCTTCTGCTTAGCCGTCAGGGGAGCCGAGTGAAAGCGAGCTTCACTGATTGGTTGAACAGTCCACTCAGCCAATCAGCCCGCTCGTTCTTGCCCGAGTCTTAAAATCGTGTGTGTTTTTATTCTTTAAAAGTACTGGTATTGTGTTCAAAAACAGACTTTAATCACACAGCGTCTGGCGCTCTATGCTACAGCGCCCAGCTTTAGAGCACCACACTATATGAAGCTCCCCAGAACACCAATGGCAACTCATCTCTTCCCAGTTCTACAGTGCATGCATGTCCGCTCGTCAATCAGCACACTGACGGCTGCATCCCCCGCTTCCCTCTGACAGGGCCCGCACCCGCCATTCACAAATGGCTTGTGCAGGCACAGGCCCTGCTAGAGGGATAGCAGGGATGCGGTCATGGCTCATGCATGCGCCGTTGGACCGAAAAAGAAGGTGTATGGGGTGACCTGGGGGGTTTCACACAGCGGGGCATCCCCGATTTTGAATGCCCCAGTGGGAGGGAATTGATCAGCCCAGAAATTTTATAGATTCCCGGACCGATCGCTGTTGGTTTTGGTCGACTTTAAGATTTTTTAATGCACTACACAGATTCTCAGAGCCACTTAAAATGGACCATTTTCACTATCTCATATTTTGGTCTGTCCCCCTTGGAATGCCCTGGGGACAAGGAATAAGGTGGCCCTGGAGTCTCATAAGGGTCGATTAATGGTCGATGCGCAAAATGCTTAGGCGGAGCGCAAACGATTCTACATGAGCCTAGGCGTATGATTCATGGCTGCGTGCGCACGCCGGCGCACATGCAAGTCTCACCAAATGGCAAGCGCACGGGAAAAGCGCAATTTGCCTCTTCTTTTGCCAATTCGCACCTTCTGCTAAAATCTGCTATTTTGAAGCGCAAATGGCCCCGCCCCCTGCACATTTGGCCGGCAAAGCCCCTGGCCCCGATGGTTTCTCTCCTTTCCTTTACTGTTTCTCCAAAGCGATTTGATCTCTCCAGCTTTCTGTGAAGCTCTATTCACCATTTCAGGGTGTATTCTCTGGAGAACCCGTGTTCTACATTTTTTGGGGGGATATTCTGATTCCAGTTACCCCTTAATGTTTTTTTGTCCAATGTTTTGTCCCAGATGTTCTCTTTAACCCTCCCTCCCTGTTAACGCTTAATTATTTAACTTTTTAACTTATCTTTTTTTATTGTTTTTCTAAACTTTGGGGCCCAATATCCACATTTTTGTTGTTTGGACCTTAATTTTTGTGCCTTTTGAAAACGTTTTATCATTTTTTTTGAACAAAGAACGAATTGGTTCAGTCTCTAAAAAGAACTTGCGGCTGACCCTTTCATTGTTCATAAACGTGACGGAAGCTGCCGCCATGTTTTTTAGGAATGAAATAAACCTGTTGCTCATTGGAATCTGCAGTTTCTTCCACCTATTTGCTGGAGGAAATTCACTCTTCATTTGCGCATGATTTTCTGCTCTCTAAACAAACCATAAATCAGGAGCCAGAGACAGAATAACGCTAACGGAAAATTTCAGGTGCGAATTGGCACATTGGCAAACACTTGTGCCCCCATGCCTTAGGGTCAACTGGGAGAAATCCAGCTTATATGTGGTGGATGAGCCAGGGGGCGCCCAGATCTCCCCAGTTATTTCACTGCAGAGGGTAGGCAGCTTTAAATACTTAGGAATTGTCATACACGCGGACCCCTCTAAATTTATTGAACTCAATATCTGCCCGGTGATCGACGCCCTTAGGAGGAGGGTGGCCCAATGGGTGGCACTCCCCCTTTCAGTCATTTGTCGTATTAACATATTCAAAATGATTTTCCTCCCCAAGTTCTTATACCTATACCAAGCGTCACCTGTGGTGCTGCCGGCTACACACTTTCGGCTTTTGGACTCCATCTTGTTTGGCTTCATATGGGGTGTCTCTCCCCCGAAAATGAATAGGGCCATCCTTAAGGGCCTGCCGGGATTGGATGGCCTGGCCGCACCGCACATGATGCTATACTTCTACGCCACTCAGCTGGTGTATGCCACTTGGTGGATAAACCCTTCCATTAGTAATCTGGTGGCAGCCCTTGGGTCCTCTTTATTGGGTCCAGTGACACAGCAGAAGCGGCATGGGAGCCGCATGCGCAGGTGTCCCCCTGCTGCATTTCGCCCTTTGATCAATCAGCATCCGGGAATCCATATGCTGCTGGTTTCATGGCTTGGCATTTTTTGATTACTTTATTATTAAGTCTCTCAGGCACATTGTTTCATGCTTCTTGTAAGTTCATAATTATTTTGTCCAAATACTTTAGAGTTACCTGTTTGGGTCTTCATAATAAGTGTCACTCATATTAATTTGCTGTTTTTTGCACAATATTTGCATTTTTTGCACAGTATCTGTAGTTTTGCACATATGTTTTTCTTGTATATATTTTTGTATATGTTTGCATATTGTTAGGGCGAGCGCTGCACGCCCGTCTCACAGCATTTCACCTACCTCCATGGCTGCATGCAGCCGTCATCCATCTTCCCTCGGGGCTGCTTCCAGCTGCCGCCCTTCCCCCAGTGCTTCCTCCTTGCATGCGCACAAGTCTCCGTCCACTAGAGGGCGAGCGCACAGGATCCCTGAGATTTAAAGGGCCTTTACAGCACTGATTGGTGTTTATGTCATCCAATCCTGCATCATCTTCCCCTATTTAAACAGGCACTTCCTTCCTTCAGTGCCGGATCTTGGTCTCTCCATGCTTGTTGAAAGTCAGACATTCTTGGATTGCTCACCCGTGTACCGACCTCTGCCTGTTCCCGACTCTGAACCTTTGCTGCCTGCCCCGACCTCGGCTACTCACCTTTACTGCGAACCTGTGCTGCCAGCCCCGATCTCTGCCTGTACTTACTACGCCTTTTGCCTGCCACTTGTGTACCTCACTGAACCTCGGCTGACTGTGGGACTGGGCCGCTGTTAGGGGGTAGCGACCTGGGGGTCACTCACCGCACAAGACCAACCTGCCTTGCGGTGGGCTCTGGTGAATACCGGTGGCCTCTTAGACTCCGCTCCCCTGACACGGTACCCGCCATCGGTTCCACAGTTAAAGCGGATCCACACCCGAGTCCGCTGCACCCGGTCCGTGACAGTAAGATCCGGCCATGGATCCCGCTGAGGTACCGCTGCCGGATGCCACTGAATTGCCTGCTATAGTAGCTATGCAGTCCCGCCAGATTAATCAACTCTCTGCCATGATGCAGCAATTTTTAACGATTCAGCAACAGCAAGTTCCATCACCGGCTCCAGCATTACCGCCACAGCCCCCGGTAACATCTTCTGCCAGAATCCGTCTCTCCTTGCCGGCTAAATATGATGGGGATGCCAAGTTATGCCGAGGGTTCCTTGCCCAATGTTCCCTGCACTTGGAGTTGTTGGCGGATCAATTTCCCACTGAACGAGCTAAGGTGGCCTTTGTCATCAGTTTGCTTTCTGGAAAGGCTTTGGCCTGGGCCACTCCCTTGTGGGATCGCAATGACCCTGTCTCTTCCAGTATTAACACCTTTGTCTCAGAGTTTCGCCAGGTCTTTGAGGAACCTGCCCGGGCTTCATCTGCTGAATCGTCCCTTTTGAACTTGGTCCAGGGCGAGTTGTCCGTTGGTGAATACGCCATTCGGTTCCGCACTCTAGCCTCCGAATTGTCTTGGAACAATGAGGCCTTGTGTGCCTGCTTCAAGAAAGGACTTTCTAGTAAAATTAAGGATGCTCTTGCGGCTCGTGACTTGCCTTCATCTCTCACTGAACTCATCCATCTGGCCACACGCATTGATGTGCGCTTTGCTGAGAGGCGTGAAGAATTCCGCCAAGAAAGAGACTCTCAGCGCCCTAGGAGGGCATCCCGTTTGGCTCCAGTACTTCAAAACCCTTTGTCTGCACATGTACCTCCCAGTGAGGAGGCCATGCAGGTCGATCGATTCCGTTTGACCCAATTGGAGAGAACTCGCAGAAGGAACGAGAACCTTTGTCTGTACTGCGGTGGTTCTGAGCATTTTTTGAAGGACTGTCCTATTCGCCCTCCACGTCAGGGAAACGGGCGCACCTAGTGGCGGTGGGAGAGGCGTCCCTGGATGTATGTGCCTCCTCTCCACGGCTCACTGTTCCTGTTCAACTTTCCATCTCACCTTCCACATCCCTGAATTTAAGCGCCTTTTTGGACTCTGGTTCTGCAGGGAACTTTATAGAGGCTGCCTTGATCAATAAACATAATATCCCTGTGAATCGCCTTGCTACACCCTTATTTATCGCCTCAGTCAATGGTGATAGGCTGGACTGTACTGTGCGCTATCGCACCGTTCCCCTCCAATTAAAAATTGGACTCTTCCATCAAGAGAATGTTGAGTTCTACGTCCTCCCTAATTGCACCTCTCAGATTCTTCTAGGCCTTCCTTGGCTCCAACGTCATGATCCCACGCTTGACTGGACCACCGGTGATATCAAGACTTGGGGTGCAGCGTGCTTTAAGAAGTGCTTGAAGTCTGTTCCTGTTCGACCTATTCCTGCTTCAGCACCATTACCTGGCTTGCCTGAGATCTACCAGACCTATGCTGATGTATTCTGCAAGAAACAAGCGGAGGTACTTCCGCCTCATCGCCCCTACGATTGCCCTATAGACCTCCTACCGGGTACCACTCCTCCTCGTGGCCGAATTTACCCTCTCTCGGCTCCTGAGACTCAAGCCATGTCGGAGTATATTCGAGAAAATCTTCATAAAGGGTTCATACGGAAGTCTTCCTCTCCGGCAGGCGCGGGGTTCTTCTTTGTGGCGAAAAAAGATGGCTCTCTTCGCCCTTGTATTGATTACCGCGGCCTCAATAAGATTACCGTTAAAAATCGATACCCTTTGCCCTTGATTGCCGAATTATTTGACCGACTGCGTGGGGCCAGGGTCTTCACCAAGCTTGACCTGAGGGGAGCCTATAATTTGATACGTATACGCGAGGGCGATGAATGGAAGACCGCCTTCAATACCCGCGATGGCCACTTCGAATATTTAGTGATGCCCTTTGGTCTCTGCAATGCACCCGCTGTATTCCAGGAATACGTAAATGACATTTTTCGGGACTTGCTTTACTCCTGTGTTGTTGTATATTTGGATGATATACTCATCTTTTCATCTAATCTAGAAGAACATCACCGTCATGTCCGGCAAGTCCTGTCTCGTCTCCGTCAACACCATCTTTACGCCAAGTTGGAGAAGTGTCTATTTGATCAAACCACCTTACCCTTTCTTGGATATATTGTCTCAGCTCGTGGCCTTCAAATGGATCCCAGCAAGTTGAAAGCAGTTCTGGATTGGCCCCGTCCTATTGGCCTGCGAGCTATTCAACGTTTTCTGGGCTTCGCCAATTACTATTGCCAGTTTATTCCTCACTTTTCCACTGTAGTGGCGCCTATTGTAACCCTCACAAAGAAGAGCGCCAATTCGAAGTCTTGGCCTCCTCAGGCTGAAGAGGCCTTCATTGCTCTAAAAAAGGCCTTCTCCTCTGCACCAGTGTTGTCTAGGCCAGATCCATCTCGGCCTTTCGCCCTAGAAGTAGATGCCTCCTCCATTGGAGCCGGAGCGGTGCTCACTCAAAAATCGTCTACTGGCAGAATTCTCACCTGCGGGTTCTTTTCGAAGACCTTTTCGCCAGCGGAGAGGAATTACTCCATCGGAGATCGGGAGTTACTCGCCATCATGTTGGCGTTGGAGGAGTGGAGACACCTCTTAGAAGGTTCTGCCCATCAAGTATCCATCTATACTGATCACAAAAATCTATCTTATTTAGAAACTGCCCAGCGATTGAATCCACGACAAGCTCGTTGGTCGTTGTTTTTCGCTCGATTTGATTTTCAAATCTACTTCCGGCCAGCCGCTAAGAACATCAGGGCAGACGCCCTTTCTCGCTCCTCTGACATCTCTGGTGTTGAATCCACTCCACAACATATCATCCCGCCTGAACGCCTTGTCCACTCTGCCCCCGCTACTCTTGTACAAGCACCGCCGGGAAAGACCTTTGTGCCAGCCCGCCAACGTCGCAAAATATTAGAATGGGGGCATTCTTCCCATGTAGCCGGCCATGCCGGTATCAGGAAGTCTTGTTCTATCATTTCTCGATATTATTGGTGGCCTTCTTTTGAAAAGGATGTGACCGAATTCGTTCAGGCCTGTACCACCTGCGCTCACAACAAAACCCCTCGCCAAAGACCTGCTGGCCTACTCCACCCACTTCCTATTCCAGATACCCCATGGACACACATTGCTATGGACTTTATTACCGACCTCCCTTCTTCGCATAGCAATACTGTAATTTGGGTGGTAGTGGATAGGTTTTCTAAGATGGCGCATTTTGTTCCTTTGCCCGGGCTCCCGTCAGCTCCTCTGTTGGCAAAATACTTCCTGAAGCATATCTTTCGACTTCATGGTCTACCTACACATATTGTGTCTGACAGAGGTGTGCAGTTTGTGTCCAAGTTCTGGAGAGCTCTTTGTAAACAAATGAAAATTAAACTGGACTTTTCCTCCGCTTATCATCCCCAGTCTAACGGCCAGGTGGAAAGAGTCAACCAGATTCTCGGGCATTATCTTCGCCATTTTGTTTCAGCGCGTCAAGACGATTGGGTCGATCTGTTGCCTTGGGCGGAATTCTCGTATAATTTTAAGGATTCTGAGTCCACAAGGAAGTCCCCGTTTTTGGTGGTGTACGGCCGTCAACTCCTTCCGCCTTTGCCTTTATCCACGTCCTCCGGAGTGCCCGCCGTGGACAATCTCACACAGGATTTCTCCACCATCTGGCAAGAAACACAGCGTTCCCTTTGTCAAGCTTTCGCCCGCATGAAGGTTAGCGCTGATATAAGGAGAAGAGCTCCGTCTGTTTATTCTCCAGGAGATAAGGTGTGGCTGTCGGCAAAATACATCCGCTTCAAAATTCCTAGCTACAAATTGGGCCCCCGTTACTTGGGGCCATACAAGATCAAACAACAGATCAATCCAGTTTGCTATAAGCTTCACCTACCGACTTCACTGCGAATTCCCAATTCTTTTCACGTCTCTCTGTTGAAGCCAGTTATTGTCAATCGATTCTCTCCTAAAACTTTGGTGCCTGCCCCAATCTCGGGCACCGAGGATACCTTTTCAGTGAAGGAGATTCTGGCTTCTAAGCTCTCCAGAGGAAAAAGATATTTCTTGGTCGACTGGGAAGGCTGTGGACCTGAAGAAAGATCTTGGGAGCCCGAAGAGAATATTCTAGACCGTAGTCTCATCTCAGATTTTCTTGGTCCCAAGAAGAAGGGGAGGCCCAAGGGGGGGGGTACTGTTAGGGCGAGCGCTGCACGCCCGTCTCACAGCATTTCACCTACCTCCATGGCTGCATGCAGCCGTCATCCATCTTCCCTCGGGGCTGCTTCCAGCTGCCGCCCTTCCCCCAGTGCTTCCTCCTTGCATGCGCACAAGTCTCCGTCCACTAGAGGGCGAGCGCACAGGATCCCTGAGATTTAAAGGGCCTTTACAGCACTGATTGGTGTTTATGTCATCCAATCCTGCATCATCTTCCCCTATTTAAACAGGCACTTCCTTCCTTCAGTGCCGGATCTTGGTCTCTCCATGCTTGTTGAAAGTCAGACATTCTTGGATTGCTCACCCGTGTACCGACCTCTGCCTGTTCCCGACTCTGAACCTTTGCTGCCTGCCCCGACCTCGGCTACTCACCTTTACTGCGAACCTGTGCTGCCAGCCCCGATCTCTGCCTGTACTTACTACGCCTTTTGCCTGCCACTTGTGTACCTCACTGAACCTCGGCTGACTGTGGGACTGGGCCGCTGTTAGGGGGTAGCGACCTGGGGGTCACTCGCCGCACAAGACCAACCTGCCTTGCGGTGGGCTCTGGTGAATACCGGTGGCCTCTTAGACTCCGCTCCCCTGACACGGTACCCGCCATCGGTTCCACAGTTAAAGCGGATCCACACCCGAGTCCGCTGCACCCGGTCCGTGACACATATCTTTGCACAGGTGGTATATAGATTTTTTATACTTCGCACAGGTCACTTTGTATATACAAAAACGGTTACATCAATGAATTGTTTTTTGTGCCTGCACAAATAAATTTTCTTATTGAATCACTCCCCGCTGCCGTAAATTTTTATGAGGAACGTGGAGTTCAATAATATATAGGCAGCTATTTTCCCTGGATGCATTATTGTATATTTTGTATATTTATTGGTATTAATGATTAAGGAAATTGGGCGAGTGCAGCTGTGTTTATTAAGTGTTGTCTTTGTTGTTGTCCTTGTATGATCCATTGACTTATATGTGTATAATAAAGTTAAACCATTAAATTTTTACATTGTCTGGTGCTCCTAAATTGGAGGTGGATGCGGCAGGGTTCTGCACCTTCTTCTTTTGTATATGCCTAGGTGTAACTTGTGCGTCTGCTCCCTGCCACATATGATCTGGGAACGCCCGATAATCTCGACATTCTGGGACGGGGTATCCAACTTTGTGTTTGTCTCCATGGGACTTCCGATGAGAAAGTCAGTGACCCTCTGCTTACTAAGTGTGGCTGAACCCATGTAAAATCCTGCTGCGTCTACTGATGTTCTACGCAAGGAAATGGCTTCTTTTAAACTGGAAGCATCCGAACAAACCGAGTCTTTCAGGTTGGAAGAGTCTAGTCAATGGTAAATTGACTCTATATAAGATGACCTACCAGGCCAGAGGATGCCCGGATAAGTTTGAGCGAGTTTGGGAGGCGTGGCTTAACACCCCTAGTTCCACTAGTGATTAAAAACTAGCTGTGGCTCACCCTCCAGGGCAGTAATCTACTTTCCATAAAGATAAATGTAAAAAGCAGGCGAGGTCGGGTGTGAATGTGGTGTGAATATGCATGTATGTTGTGAAGGAACGATCCAGATTAAGTGCAGAAACCTCACATATCCAAATCTAGAGTTCCCCTTTATTTCCCCCTGTTATAAATGCACAGGTCCTTATCTCTTCAGGAAGGGAAATTAGCATTTATGTGTTGAACAGCGCAGATCACAGACCCCCCTTCCTGCTGACTGTCACACCTCTAGCCTGGTAAGGCTCCAGTTGGTCTACAGCTTGCTGGACCCCTGGCTCTGAATTTGTCACATGAAAGAGGGGAGCTGCAGACATCCGGCACCAACACAAATCGGACCATAGCTGCGCCCCCATGTGTCCCAGCACCAAACCAGGTACAGAATCAGAACCGGCTCACAAAACCGCACATGGGGATAGGTTACTGCAGGCTCAGCAATAAAGGAAAACCAGGTAAATGTAGATCTAAGTTTCTGACCCACTTAGGGACCCCATTTCTGGACTCATCGGATGCCCCGCGTCCAGCCCAATCGTTTGGTACCGCTTCCAAAGCTATACGACCCCCCTGCTCAAAGTTATAACCCCTAAAGGGTTTGAGGGGCTGAAGCGAGCCCCAGAACAGTGGGAGGTGACAACCCGTCCCACAGAGGGGAGGGGGTGGAGGGGTCTCGCCGCATAAATAGAGTAACCCTGAGCCAGGCATTCGTCATTCTCTGGAGAGGTCACGAGTCACACGTGCTGGAGGTGTCCACCCACACAGCTTGCCACTTACCTCTTGTGGAAGCTCTAACCACTACTCTGCAAACTGCATACTAAGATAACTGACTATTGTGTCTCTGTGTAACTCACTCTATCCTGTAACAGCATGTTTGTATCCTCTGTATCATTTCATATTACATCATAGCCAAATGTTTGTTATCACTGCCTAGTGTGCGCTCATTGCATTAAAAGTTACATTTTAACTTGAGCGATCTGTTTGCCTTAAACCAAGAATCTGTGTGTCCGCAGGCTTTGGGCCTGGTATTCCTGATAGGAAGGACTCGGACTAGGGTTTTGGGGAACGCGTTCTGTGTGTCAGGAGGTCCCTGGTTTATAGTTGGATCACGTGACCCGCGGATCCCTGACATATGTCCCTGGTTTTCCTTTTTTTTGGGGTTGTTTTAGACAATTGGAGCTGTAATACAATTGTAATGGTAATGTAAGGCGTTATTGTATAACCTGAAAAGCATAAATAAATATTTATTAAAAAAAAAAAAAAACACTCGTGTCCAAATTGGCGCAAAAACAAATGCGCATCCCATTTTGACGACCATGAATCAGGCGAAAGCCCGAGCGTGACTTGGCGCTAAAAAAGTTCATTCTCACACGACCATGAATCGGCCCTATAGAATCCAGGGCCACTTTTGTGCCACTTTTATGTTTGGCAAATGGCTTCTCGGCAATCAGGAGCAAGAGCAGCCGCACCCCTAGAGGCGGGCGTGCTCCTACCTGATTGGCTGGGGGCGGCACAGCCCAGAGATGCCAGGGATGCCGTTGCTGGTGTTTAATCCCATGCTTACATCAGTGATAGAGTCACCAGAAAAGGTGAGTATTGCAGTGATAGGGGGGGAGGGAGACACTGTGGGGCAGGCCCCGGGGGAAGGCAAGCGACCGGCTCTGGAATCTTTTAGTTTAGAATCGAATTGAATACTTTATTGACCGCCAAATAAGTACAAGATACATACAAGGAATGCTTTTTGGAAGGGAGATACTCCATTTTTGTGTTTGTGTTGGGTTTTGTTCCACTTTAATTAGAACCTGTCATAACCATCTTTTCCAAGCAAAAAATTATAGAAATGGTTGCAATATTAAAGTGGACCAAAACCCAGGATTTTGACTTGTCTGGGTTTTGGTCCTTGCCCCTGGGGCACCACGATCGGGTGCAACCCCCCAGATCGCCTAAGGCAACTCACCTCTTCCCGGTCTTGCGGCACATGTGCGTCCGCTCGTCCAATCAGTGAGCTCGGAGACGCTGACATCGTGCTCCGTCTAAGGCCAGTGGCTCAGAGCGCGCTGGCGGCTGCATCCCCCGCTTCACTCTAACAGGGAGCGTGCCCGAGCCGGCCATTCACAAATGCCTGACGCGGGCATAAGTCCTGCTGGAGGGATAGCGGGGATGCGGGCGCGCCTCGCACATGCGCCATTGGACCAGGAATGAAGGTAAGTGTATGGGACGACCTGGGGGGGGGGGGATTCACACAGTGGGGCATCCCGATTTCGGATGCCCCGGGAGGGGATAATTGGCCCCAAAATTTATAGATTCCCAAGCTGATCGGCGTGGGTTTTGGTCCACTTTAAAGTGTACCTTCAGCATCATTTAATGAAAAGCCCAAACACTTAAAAAACTATTCCCCAGCATCTAAAGTTTTTAGTCACTTACTTATTATTCCTTCCCTCACTGGGCTGCGACTCTGTTCAGGACTCTAGGATACGGGCGCCGCCATCTTGGTTCAGTAGCATCGCATACTGAGCAGAGGAGAGGGGGTGGGGTTGTAGCTGTGCTTTGCACAAACAGAGCAGAGCTGGGGTCAGGAAAAGGTCAGCAATCCCAGAATGCAGAGCAGCACAGTCAGAAAACACATCCTGTTTGCAGGCAGCCTGCACCTCCATGGGCCGCCATCTTGGATGTTTAAAGTCTCAGAAAATGCAATAGATGCAGGTAGGATGATTTTTAATGTGGGCAATCTGTATGTACGGGGGGGGGGGGGGGAAACAAACAAGATAGGCTCTTATTCAGGGTGAGGGTCCGGATTAATGTGGGCAATCTGTATGTACAGGGTGTGGGAAACATATAAGATAGACTCTTATTCAGGGTGAAGGTCTGGATTAATGTGAGCAATCTGTATGTACAGGGTATGGGAAACATATAAGAGAGACTCTTATTCAGGGTGAGGGTCCGGATTAATGTGAGCAATCTGTATGTACAGGGTGAGGGAAACATACAAGATAGGCTCTTATTCAGGGTGAAGGTCCGGTTTAAGATGGGTAACAAGACCCCGACTCCCATTAATCAGATAAATATGTTCCGCACCCATGCAGGCATGTCGGCCGCGCTCCCATTGGAATCTCAGTGACTATCTGCGGATGCGCTGGCCTTATCCCGGCTGATACGCCGGTCGGGTCATTTGTCAGGACTCCAATATCTCGCTGCCTGTTCAAGCTTCACAATCCAGGATTTGTTCCTGGAGACTCCGGGATGGAAGACGGCCGTGACCAAGGTCACCTGGAGCTGCCGCAGGATTTGCACCAGGGCCCCCGACGCCCATGTCACTGTCACTCAGCGTCCAGAACTGCTGACGCCTCCTGATCCCGACTTCAGACACGATGAGAATTTATTGATCGGCTGCCAGAGAGACTTCTGCCGACAAAGCAAAAATTCCATTTCTGATCTTATTCTGAAATTCTTCCTCACAGCAATTTCACCCTGCAAGATGGCTGCACCTCTGCTCTGCCCGGGGCCCCGCTGTCCTTATGTACCAACACTGGGGGAAGACCATAGATATAGCGTCCCTATTAGAGTGTAAGCTCTTCTCCTCCTGTATCCTCCCTTATACCCTATTAGAGTGTAAGCTCTTCTCCTCCTGTATCCTCCCTTATACCCTAATAGAGTGTAAGCTCTTCTCCTCCTGTATCCTCCCTTGTACCCTAATAGATTGTAAGCTCTTCTCCTCCTGTATCCTCCCTTATACCCTAATAGATTGTAAGCTCTTCTCCTCCTGTATCCTCCCTTATACCCTAATAGATTGTAAGCTCTTCTCCTCCTGTATCCTCCCTTATACCCTAATAGATTGTAAGCTCTTCTTCTTCTGTATCCTCCCTTATACCATAATAGAGTGTAAGCTCTTCTCCTCCTGTATCCTCCCTTATACCCTATTAGAGTGTAAGCTCTTCTCCTCCTGTATCCTCCCTTATACCCTAATAGAGTGTAAGCTCTTCTCCTCCTGTATCCTCCCTTGTACCATAATAGAGTGTAAGCTCTTCTCCTCCTGTATCCTCCCTTATACCCTAATAGATTGTAAGCTCTTCTCCTCCTGTATCCTCCCTTATACCCTAATAGATTGTAAGCTCTTCTCCTCCTGTATCCTCCCTTATACCCTAATAGATTGTAAGCTCTTCTTCTTCTGTATCCTCCCTTATACCATAATAGAGTGTAAGCTCTTCTCCTCCTGTATCCTCCCTTATACCCTAATAGAGTGTAAGCTCTTCTCCTCCTGTATCCTCCCTTATACCCCAATAGAGTGTAGGCTCTTCTCCTTCTGTATCCCCCTTATACCCTAATAGAGTGTAAGCTCTTCTCCCTATGTATCCTCCCTTATACCCTAATAGAGTGTAAGCTCTTCTCCTTCTGTATCCTCCCTTATACCCTAATAGAGTGTAAGCTCTTCTCCTCCTGTATCCTCCCTTATACCCTAACAGAGTGTAAGCTCTTCTCCTCCTGTATCCTCCCTTATACCCTAATAGAGTGTAAGCTCTTCTCCTCCTGTATCCTCGCTTATACCCTAATAGAATGTAAGCTCTTCTCCTCCTGTATCCTCCCTTATACCCTAATAGAGTGTAAGCTCTTCTCCTCCTGTATCCTCCCTTATACCCTAATAGATCGTTAAGGTGGGAGGAGGTGTGTGAGTGAGCTCTGCAGGTGCTGTGAATGTCTGGCTCTAGCCCAGGGCCTGGCTGCCTTGGGTGGGGTCGCTCCCCAGGTGAGCTCCAGGCTTCTGGGTCTGAATCTGGAGTCCATGTTAGAGACCCTCTGGCTACTGAATATGCTGCTGACCGGCTGACCGCGGTGGATTACAATGAAGGTGGAAGAGTCTTTATGGAAGAAAGTTACAGTAAAGTAAGTGAAGCTGGAATGGAAGTGGTGGATAATAATGATGGGCCGTGTAGCAGTGTCTGTGTGCAGCATGTAATGGAGGGAGGGCGGCAGCCCCAGCAAAGTGACTGTGCTGATCCAGGCAGGGAGATCCAACAACCTGTTGTGATGGACACTCAGCAGCCAGCTCAGGCCGGCAGTGGGAAGCAGCACAAGCTGAGGAGGACATCTTTGGAAAGACTGACAATGCAGGAAAACCTGCAGCAGAATATGTGTGTGAGCCGAGAGTCCCGGGCCCTGCGATCCAAGCCCCAGCCGGCCACAGGTGACCCCATAACTGGGGGGAAATCTGCTAAATCTGCCACTGGACATAAATCTGGGAAGTTATCAGACAAGGCAAATGCAGAGCTAGGGGAAAATGGCCACAAGTCTCCCAGGACTGAGGCAGCAGAGACATTCAAAGACCCAGCAGAAAAGCCAAGGCACAAGGCAAGTCTTAAAGAGACAGATCGCGCACCAGAACTGCAGCTTGCAGACAAGATTCCAGATTTAGTCAATAAAATGAACAACTTAAGAGCATCCAGGACAGAGCTGCAAGGACAAATAGAAGGAATAAATAAATTTAAGGCAGCACTCCCCCATAAAGCAGCCGACTATGAAGTGCTGTTAGAGACTTTCTACACAGACCTTGCTGCAATTGTTAGAGACACTGAGACACTTGAGAAACAAATGGGGCCCATGGCAGAGAGATACAAGAACCTGGATAGATTTGAGGAGTCTCAGAAGCTCCTAACACACAGACAGTTATCTGAACCCAGCTCAGCCACCCCCTCACCCTCAGAGCAGGAGACATCCTCACAGGAGCTGCTGTACAGGACCCCAGTGCTGCAAGATTCTGCCCTTTCTTTTCATGATGCCTGCCAAGTAAGCCAACCACCCCCAGGGGGTAGCAGTGAGCAATCCCTGAATAGCAATGAACTCTGTGTTTCACAAGGCGCCCTCCCCCAGCCTGAGAATGGAGGTGATGCAGCCAGTGACATTATGGAAGTTGGAGAGACCCCCAAAATTGCAAGCCTGGGGTCACAGCTGGGACATAGTGATGCCTCTGGACTGTCCCCCTCATTGTTAGACATCAATCGAGGAAACAAGCAAGCAAGTCGCAATGCATTGCAATCTGTTTGGGACAATGAACAGCCTGCGGTCCCTGATAGTAATGGGACTGAATCGTCTGCATGCACTAATAATGTTTTTCTTCCCACAGGTGATCAGCAACAGGTAGCGGGTCCCCCGCAATCCAGACCCCGCATTGATAATACTGGCAATGCCTCTGGCCACGCTCCTCCTCAGAATGTCTGGAGCCGTGGTCAGGCATTTAAGAGGAGGAACGTGGTAAGATTTAAGAATAAGGGGGCAAAGGAAGATCTGCCAGACAGCAGACATGTGATCCGGGAACTCCTGTGTAACCAGATGGGGTTCATACCCGCACATATATTGGCCGTCATAAACCTCCCGGACAGGCAGGGATACGATATAAGCTTCAAGCTCGTGGCCAGCTTGGACAGGTTCTGGGCAAGTGTTACAAAGTTTAGGGGCGCTGAGGGATGGGACCAGTTTATCCTTATCCCAACATCAATATCTATGGGCCACAGACAGTGACCAGAAGGATCAGCTTATTTAAGGAAATTAAGCCATATCTGTTCACCTCTGTGCCAGTGATATTTGCAGGTGATTTTAATGTAGCCAGGTCATCAAGTGACCGCTTATTTGGCAGAGGAGTAAGCACCGATGCAAGAACACTGAACAGCATTATCCTGCAGGCCGGACTTTATGATGTCTTTGCCCAAAATGGCCAGAAACCTGGCTTTACTTACTCATGTGCAGGAAGAAGGAGCCGAATAGACTTGGCACTTGTGAGCTCTGCGGAATCTGTTCATTCCTTAAGCAAAAAGTTGGTCTCTTACTCTGATCACGTGGCCTTGTGCTTCTGTATAGGGGCTAGTAAGCGCTCAGACGTCGGCAAAGGACTGTGGAGGCTCAAAACAAGGCTCCTAGAGGAACAAGAGCTGGTGGAGGTCCTGATAGAACAGCAGATGGACAGAATAGATTTTTATGAAAGCAGCGCTGAGTGGTGGGAGGACATCAAGAAGGACATTGCCACACTGCTGAAGAAACTATCAGCTAAGAGGGGACAGAGCAGCTACTGCCAGTATATGAAGTTGAGGAAACAACTAGAGTCACTTTATTCACAAGGGCTGGCGGCAAGGGGAAAAATAGATGATCTGGAGTCCCAATTACAGCAACACCAGTATAATCGTTATAAGTCCCTAATAGTGGAGCGGGATTATGGACCCCAAGCGACACCCGACCCATTTGAAAGATGCAGGGACAAAGTGGCCAAAAAGTTGGTAATGGCCTTTCGTGATACCCAGGGTAACCTGCAAGAGTCCCAGGCAGGTATTTTGGAAGACTTTTTATGAAGATCTTTGAAGATGAAGATGAAGAAGGAGCAAGATCAAGAAAAAATGTTGCTTTTTTTGGAATCATCTCCAAAACCAGACACCAGAGATGTGGACTTTTCCCATTTAACAGCCGATATAACGGTGGAGGAGGTGAAAGAAGCCATAAGTAGCTTGCACTTAAAGAAGACCCTTGGCCCCGATGGCCTACCAGCGAAATTCTATAAGAAATTTAATGATCTCCTGGCTCCCATCTTAGCTGATGTATATAGTAGTTGTTTTAACAGTCATGTGATGCCGAAGTCGATGAGAGAATCATCCTTGATCCTGCTTTTTAAGGGGAAAGAGGCCAATGATATAAAGAACTGGAGGCCCATTGCCCTCCTTAATGTGGACAGGAAGATCCTGGCAAAAATTCTATTTTCCAGCCTCAACTGCTTGTCTCCTGCCCTGTTGTCAACTTGCCAGTATGGGGACTGTGAAAGGCCGGAACATCGCTTAGAGAAATGCTAGAGAGGTGCAGGGCTTTTGGCCATAGCAAATATGTGGTTAGCCTTGACCAAGCCAAAGCTTTTGACCGGGTTGATCACCAATACCTGTGGATGACTTTACTTCGATATGGCATTCCTGCATCATTCGTGGAGTGGTTAAAAACCTTATACCGTGGGGCAGAGGCGTTCCCTTTAATAAATGGGTGGCAAGGAGACACCTTTAGGGTTGAAGCAGGGGTGAGGCAGGGCTGTCCCTTGAGTCCCCTGTTATATGTTTTCGCCATTGACCCCTTTTTGAGATCTCTGCAGGAGTGTGACTTTCAGGGAGTGCCAGTGCCCCGTGCTGCACCATTTACCGTTCTGGCCTACGCAGATGATGTGACAGTGGTGTTATCTGACCCAGGTGAGACACAGAGGTTGTCCCAGGTCATCTCATGCTACTCGGAGGCTTCAGGGTCTCTAGTAAACCTCGAGAAAAGCAAGGCATTCTGGACACTGCAGGGTGACCCAACATTTGACCTCCCTCAGTTTGCAAAGGCAGAGACTGAAATCAAGATCCTAGGTATCAAGTTTGGGGAGGGGACAATGCCAAACTAAACTGGGAAGAGAGTCCAGCAGTGGAGAATCCCTAAGCTCTCCTATCTAGCAAGGGTCAAGCTGATAAAGGCTTACCTAGTTCCCATCTTCCTGTATGTTGCAGCCATCTTCCCATTGCCAGAATCCCTATCAGCCAGGCTCTACAGGCTGTTCTTCTGCATTCTTTGGGGTAATAGACTGAACCCAGTAAAGAGGGGGGTGACATATCTAAAAAAGAAGGAAGAAGGAATCCACCCAGAGACCCTGTACCTCATTATAACCACCATAAAGTATTATCATTGGCACACCCGAACCTGAACCTCCATGTACCACGAGCCTTTCCAGCACAAGGAGGCTGCAGACCTGATAATCTCTGAGTTACCCTGGATCCGAGGCCGAGAAAACAGGAGGTTATGGCATGATGTGTCCCTGTGATAACCCGGTACCTACCACCCCACCCCGACCTGTAGCCTGATGGGTCCTTACTGATTAATCATTGACAGTATTGACACGATGGATAATGAATAGTGTGTAGTAGTAGCAGTAGTTCTGCTGTGTTATGTTTATTTTGTATACGATTATGCTTTTTCTTTGTATTCTGTATTAATGCTGATCAGCTGAGTTTTGTTTGTTTGTTTGTTTTACTAATAAAAATGCCCTTATACCCTAATAGAGAGTAAGCTCTTCTCATTCTGTGTCCTCCCTTTTACCCTAATAGATTGTAAGCTCTTCTTCTTCTGTATCCTCCCTTATACCCTAATAGAGTGTAAGCTCTTCTCCTCCTGTATCCTCCCTTATACCCTAATAGAGTGTAAGCTCGTCTCCTTCTCTATCCTCCCTTATACCCCAATAGAGTGTAAGCTCTTCTCCTTCTGTATCCTCCCTTATACCCTAATAGAGTGTAAGCTCTTCTCCTTCTGTATCCTCCATTTGTAACAGTTACAACAATAGAAACACTTAGAACAGACAAATGAATGATTTATTGCTGCAGATCTGCATGTTACACCTCAAAGAGGGACAAATGAGAACAACGAGAGACAGGGGGACATGGACTCAAAAGAGGGACAATATGTAAAGGAAGCCACACCCCTCATTGAGGGATGGATGAAGTCATGCCTCCTCATTGAGGGATGGATGAAGCCACGCCCCCTAATTGAGGGATGGCTGAAGCCACACCCCCTCATTGAGGGATGGATGAAGCCACGCCCCCTCATTGAGGGATGGGTAGGAGATACATTGTAACATTTACAATAGAAACACTTTGAATGGGCAAATGAATCATTTATTGCTGCAGATCTGCATGTTAACCTCAAAGAGGGACAAATGAGAACAACGAGGGGCAGGGGGACATGGACTCAAAAGAGGGACAGTCCCTCCAAATCAAGGACACTTGGGAGGAATGGTGATCGCCCGAACCCTCCTCAGTGGTCTGCGTCACGCACTAATAATGCGTTTCAAAGTCTTTCACGCAATCAGTCGCTCGGCATCAACAAATGAAGAGCCGAATAAATGTCTGACAATTCCAAATAGTTGGAAGATCTTCATTACAGGGAGGTCGTCGGCGGCGGCGGCCTGTAGGGGGCAGTGTGTCTCCATCATAGCGTCCGAGCCATGCCGCAGCCCCCCCCCCCCTCCTTCTCCTCCTCCGATGCTGGAACCAGTTTTCTTTTCTTTTTCCCTCTCTATTATATGTGCAGCAATTTCCCAAAGTTATTTCCTTGATGGATAATGTTGCCAAATGTTAAATCACTTTAGTGTGCAAAACCCGGAGCGTGTAGAAATGTACACGCGTGTACCTGCGCCCACCGCGAGAGCGACCGCCCTTTGCGTTATATCGTGTTCTATCACATATTGGCTTGTGGTCATCACCCATGGTTTTCAGGATTGTATAGACAATGGGATTGACTCTTTTTTGTTTTGGACTCTTTATCAACATATCAAATATTATTATTGTTTATTTATTAATGATAAATAGCGGGAAAAAAAATCCTGTGATCTCCCTTCATGGAAACTCACCTTTTCCCGGTCTTACAGCGCATGCGCGGCCGCTCATCCAATCATCGTGCTCGGATCTGCTGACATCACGTCATCTTCCATGCCCGGCGCGTCTCAATATCGCAGACCTCAATGCTGTTCCGTGTGCGCATTTGTTCCAGGTGTAGCCTCAACGGCTTGACAAAGACATAACGAGGAACCTGGGCACTGTCTTCATAATTTATAGGGCCATTAAGTACCGGCCATATACATAAATATATATTTATGGCCATTAATAATTGGCCATTCTCTCATATGTTTACACCGTATTTGCCGGCGAATAAGACGACTTTCTGCACCTGAAAAACCTGCCTTCAGGTGGGGGGGTCATCTTATACGCCGGGTGCACGGCACTGTTACCTGCGGGGCAGCTAGGATTCCGGGGCGGCCGGGAGGGAAGGCAGCGCGCAAGCCGGAGACGAGAAGAAAGGCAGCGGGCGGGGCCAGCGGCCGGGTGGAGGGGAAGGCAGTGGGCGGGGTCCGAGACCATGATGTAAGGCAGTGGGCGGGGCCGTCGGCCAGGATGGAAGGCAGCGGGCGGGGCCGTCGGCCAGGATGGAAGGCAGCGGGCGGGGCCGTCGGCCAGGATGGAAGGCAGTGGGCGGGGCCGGCCGTCCGGGAGGAAAGACGGCGGGCGGGAGGAAAGACAGCAGGTGGGTAATGTATGGAGGAGCGGCCGGCTCAGCTGTCTGCTTCGATCGCAGGAGGCTGAGCGGCGCTCAATTAAGTTCTGCCGTGCACTGCTTAATATCCTCTGGGCAGCAACAAGCAGGACTATGCATTAGTTTGGCCCTGCATAGTTCTGTTTGCAGCTGCCCAGCGGATATAAAACCGTGCATGAAGCAGGATGTTTATGATTGTGCGTCGCTCAGCCTCCTGGGATAGGTGCAGATGACTGAGCGCGCTTTTTATCGCCAGTCAGCTTTTCCCTGGGGCATCCTGAATCGGGATGCCCCCACTGTGTGAACCCCCCCCATCCGGGCACCTGTAAAAACCCACCTTTACCTGCTTCAACTCTTTTTTCTTAGCTCTGTCCCATCCCATCTCTGTTCCCAGCTTTGTCCCATGACTCCCATCCAATCTCTCTATTCCCAGCTCTGTCCCATCCCATCTCTCTATTCCCAGCTCTGCCCCATCCCATCTCTCTATTCCCAGCTCTGTCCCATCCCATCTCTCTATTCCCAGCTCTGTCCCATCCCATCTCTCTATTCCCAGCTCTGCCCCATCCCATCTCTCTTTTCCCAGCTCTGCCCCATCCCATCTCTCTTCTCCCAGCTCTGTCCCATCCCATCTCTCTATTCCCAGCTCTGCCCCATCCCATCTCTCTATTCCCAGCTCTGTCCCATCCCATCTCTCTATTCCCAGCTCTGCCCCATCCCATCTCTCTCTTTTCCCAGCTCTGTCCCATCCCATCTCTCTATTCCCAGCTCTGTCCCATCCCATCTCTCTATTCCCAGCTCTGTCCCATCCCATCTCTCTATTCCCAGCTCTGTCCCATCCCATCTCTCTATTCCCAGCTCTGTCCCATCCCATCTCTCTATTCCCAGCTCTGTCCCATCCCATCTCTCTATTCTCAGCTCTGTCCCATCCCATCTCTCTATTGCCAGCTCTGTCCCATCCCATCTCTCTTCTCCCAGCTCTGTCCCATCCCATCTCTCTTCTCCCAGCTCTGTCCCATCCCATCTCTCTATTCCCAGCTCTGTCCCATCCCATCTCTCTTCTCCCAGCTCTGTCCCATCCCATCTCTCTATTCCCAGCTCTGTCCCATCCCATCTCTCTTCTCCCAGCTCTGTCCCATCCCATCTCTCTTCTCCCAGCTCTGTCCCATCCCATCTCTCTTTTCCCAGCTCTGTCCCATCCCATCTCTCTATTACCAGCTCTGTCCCATCCCATCTCTCTATTCCCAGCTCTGTCCATCCCATCTCTCTATTCCCAGCTCTGTCCCATCCCATCTCTCTATTCCCAGCTCTGTCCCATCCCATCTCTCTTCTCCCAGCTCTGTCCCATCCCATCTCTCTTCTCCCAGCTCTGTCCCATCCCATCTCTCTTTTCCCAGCTCTGTCCCATCCCATCTCTCTATTACCAGCTCTGTCCCATCCCATCTCTCTTTTCCCAGCTCTGTCCCATCCCATCTCTCTATTCCCAGCTCTGTCCCATCCCATCTCTCTATTCCCAGCTCTGTCCCATCCCATCTCTCTATTACCAGCTCTGTCCCATCCCATCTCTCTTTTCCCAGCTCTGTCCCATCCCATCTCTCTATTACCAGCTCTGTCCCATCCCATCTCTCTTTTCCCAGCTCTGTCCCATCCCATCTCTCTTCTCCCAGCTCTGTCCCATCCCATCTCTCTTCTCCCAGCTCTGTCCCATCCCATCTCTCTCTTTTCCCAGCTCTGTCCCATCCCATCTCTCTTTTCCCAGCCCTGTCCCATCCCATCTCTCTATTCCCAGCTCTGTCCCATCCCATCTCTCTCTTCTCCCAGCTCTGCCTCATCCCATCTCTCTTCTCCCAGCTCTGTCCCATCCCATCTCTCTTCTCCCAGCTCTGCCCCATCCCATCTCTCTTTTCCCAGCCCTGTCCCATCCCATCTATCTATTCCCAGCTCTGTCCCATCCCATCTCTCTATTCCCAGTTCTGTCCCATCCCATCTCTCTTTTCCCAGCCCTGTCCCATCCCATCTCTCTTCTCCCAGCTCTGTCCCATCCCATCTCTCTATTCCCAGTTCTGTCCCATCCCATCTCTCTTCTCCCAGCTCTGCCCCATCCCATCTCTCTTTTCCCAGCCCTGTCCCATCCCATCTATCTATTCCCAGCTCTGTCCCATCCCATCTTTCTATTCCCAGTTCTGTCCCATCCCATCTCTCTTTTCCCAGCCCTGTCCCATCCCATCTCTCTTCTCCCAGCTCTGTCCCATCCCATCTCTCTATTCCCAGCTCTGTCCCATCCCATCTCTCTATTCCCAGCTCTGTCCCATCCCATCTCTCTTCTCCCAGCTCTGCCCCATCCCATCTCTCTATTCCCAGCTCTGCCCCATCCCATCTCTCTTCTCCCAGCTCTGCCCCATCCCATCTCTCTTCTCCCAGCTCTGTCCCACCCCATCTCTCTATTCCCAGCTCTGTCCCATCCCATCTCTCTATTCCCAGCTCTGTCCCATCCCATCTCTCTATTCCCAGCTCTGTCCCATCCCATCTCTCTATTCCCAGCTCTGTCCCATCCCATCTCTCTATTCCCAGCTCTGTCCCATCCCATCTCTCTTTTCCCAGCTCTGTCCCATCCCATCTCTCTATTCCCAGCTCTGCCCCATCCCATCTCTCTATTCCCAGCTCTGTCCCATCCCATCTCTCTATTCCCAGCTCTGTCCCATCCCATCTGTCTATTCCCAGCTCTGCCCCATCCCATCTCTCTTTTCCCAGCCCTGTCCCATCCCATCTCTCTATTCCCAGCTCTGTCCCATCCCATCTCTCTATTCCCAGCCCTGTCCCATCCCATCTCTCTTCTCCCAGCTCTGTCCCATCCCATCTCTCTTTGCCCAGCTCTGTCCCATCCCATCTCTCTCTTTTCCCAGCTCTGTCCCATCCCATCTCTCTTCTCCCATCTCTGTCCCATCCCATCTCTCTTCTCCCAGCTCTGTCCCATCCCATTTCTCTTCTCCCAGCTCTGTCCCATCCCATCTCTCTATTCCCAGCTCTGTCCCATCCCATCTCTATATTCCCAGCTCTGTCCCATCCCATCTCTCTTTTCCCAGCGCTGTCCCATTCCATCTCTCTATTCCCAGCTCTGCACCATCCCATCTCTCTATTCCCAGCTCTGCCCCATCCCACCTCTCTTCTCCCAGCTCTGCCCCATCCCATCTCTCTATTCCCAGCTCTGTCCCATCCCATCTCTCTATTCCCAGTTCTGTCACATCTCATCTCTCTTCTCCCAGCTCTGTCCCATCCCATCTCTCTATTCCCAGCTCTGTCCCATCCCATCTCTCTTCTCCCAGCTCTGTCCCATCCCATCTCTCTTCTCCCAGCTCTGTCCCATCCCATCTCTCTATTCCCAGCTCTGCCCCATCCCATCTCTCTTCTCCCAGCTCTGTCCCATCCCATCTCTCTTCTCCCAGCTCTGCCCCATCCCATCTCTCTTCTCCCAGCTCTGTCCCATCCCATCTCTCTTCTCCCAGCTCTGTCCCATCCCATCTCTCTATTCCCAGCTCTGCCCCATCCCATCTCTCTTCTCCCAGCTCTGTCCCATCCCATCTCTCTTCTCCCAGCTCTGTCCCATCCCATCTCTCTATTCCCAGGTCTGTCCCATCCCATCTCTCTATTCCCACCTCTGTCCCATCCCATCTCTCTTTTCCCAGCTCTGTCCGATCCCATCTCTCTTTTCCCAGCTCTGCCCCATCCCATCTCTCTTTTCCCAGCTCTGTCCCATCCCATCTCTCTATTTCCAGCTCTGCCCCATCCCATCTCTCTTCTCCCAGCTCTGTCCCATCCCATCTCTCTATTTCCAGCTCTGCCCCATCCCATCTCTCTTCTCCCAGCTCTGTCCCATCCCATCTCTCTTCTCCCAGCTCTGTCCCATCCCATCTCTCTATTCCCAGCTCTGCCCCATCCCATCTCTCTTCTCCCAGCTCTGTCCCATCCCATCTCTCTATTCCCAGCTCTGCCCCATCCCATCTCTCTTCTCCCAGCTCTGTCCCATCCCATCTCTCTTCTCCCAGCTCTGCCCAATCCCATCTCTCTTCTCCCAGCTCTGTCCCATCCCATCTCTCTATTCCCAGCTCTGCCCCATCCCATCTCTCTTCTCCCAGCTCTGTCCCATCCCATCTCTCTTCTCCCAGCTCTGCCCCATCCCATCTCTCTTCTCCCAGCTCTGTCCCATCCCATCTCTCTTCTCCCAGCTCTGTCCCATCCCATCTCTCTATTCCCAGCTCTGCCCCATCCCATCTCTCTTCTCCCAGCTCTGTCCCATCCCATCTCTCTATTCCCAGCTCTGCCCCATCCCATCTCTCTTCTCCCAGCTCTGTCCCATCCCATCTCTCTTCTCCCAGCTCTGCCCAATCCCATCTCTCTTCTCCCAGCTCTGTCCCATCCCATCTCTCTTCTCCCAGCTCTGTCCCATCCCATCTCTCTTCTCCCAGCTCTGTCCCATCCCATCTCCCTATTCCCAGCTCTGCCCCATCCCATCTCTCTATTCCCAGCTCTGCCCCATCCCATCTCTCTTCTCCCAGCTCTGTCCCATCCCATCTCTCTTCTCCCAGCTCTGTCCCATCCCATCTCTCTTCTCCCAGCTCTGCCCAATCCCATCTCTCTTCTCCCAGCTCTGTCCCATCCCATCTCTCTTCTCCCAGCTCTGTCCCATCCCATCTCTCTTCTCCCAGCTCTGTCCCATCCCATCTCTCTATTCCCAGCTCTGTCCCATCCCATCTCTATTCTCCCAGCTCTGTCCCATCCCATCTCTCTTCTCCCAGCTCTGTCCCATCCCATCTCCCTATTCCCAGCTCTGCCCCATCCCATCTCTCTTCTCCCAGCTCTGTCCCATCCCATCTCTCTTCTCCCAGCTCTGTCCCATCCCATCTCTCTTCTGCCAGCTCGGTCCCATCCCATCTCTCTATTCCCAGTTCTGTCCCATCCCATCTCTCTATTCCCAGCTCTGTCCCATCACATCTCTCTATTCCCAACTCTGTCCCATCCCATCTCTCTATTCCCAGCTCTGTCCCATCCCATCTCTCTATTCCCAGCTCTGTCCCATCCCATCTCTCTATTCCCAGCTCTGTCCCATCCCATCTCTCTATTCCCAGCTCTGTCCCATCCCATCTCTCTATTCCCAGCTCTGTCCCATCCCATCTCTCTATTCCCAGCTCTGTCCCATCCCATCTCTCTATTCCCAGCTCTGTCCCATCCCATCTCTCTATTCCCAGCTCTGTCCCATCCCATCTCTCTATTCCCAGCTCTTCCCCATCCCACCTCTCTTCTCCCAGCTCTGCCCCATCCCATCTCTCTATTCCCAGCTCTGTCCCATCCCATCTCTCTATTCCCAGTTCTGTCCCATCTCATCTCTCTTCTCCCAGCTCTGTCCTATCCCATCTCTCTATTCCCAGCTCTGCCCCATCCCACCTCTCTTCTCCCAGCTCTGCCCCATCCCATCTCTCTATTCCCAGCTCTGTCCCATCCCATCTCTCTTCTCCCAGCTCTGTCCCATCCCATCTCTTTTCTCCCAGCTCTGTCCCATCCCATCTCTCTATTCCCAGCTCTGCCCCATCCCATCTCTCTTCTCCCAGCTCTGTCCCATCCCATCTCTCTTCTCCCAGCTCTGTCCCATCCCATCTCTCGTCTCCCAGCTCGGTCCCATCCCATCTTTCTATTCCCAGCTCTGCCCCATCCCATCTCTCTATTCCCAGCTCTGTCCCATCCCATCTCTCTTCTCCCAGCTCTGTCCCATCCCATCTCTCTTCTCCCAGCTCTGTCCCATCCCATCTCTTTTCTCCCAGCTCTGTCCCATCCCATCTCTCTATTCCCAGCTCTGTCCCATCCCATCTCTCTATTCCCAGCTCTGCCCCATCCCATCTCTCTATTCCCAGCTCTGTCCCATCCCATCTCTCTATTCCCAGCTCTGCCCCATCCCATCTCTCTTCTCCCAGCTCTGCCCCATCCCATCTCTCTATTCCCAGCTCTGCCCCATCCCATCTCTCTTCTCCCAGCTCTGTCCCATCCCATCTCTTTTCTCCCAGCTCTGTCCCATCCCATCTCTCTATTCCCAGCTCTGCCCCATCCCATCTCTCTTCTCCCAGCTCTGTCCCATCCCATCTCTCTTCTCCCAGCTCTGTCCCATCCCATCTCTCGTCTCCCAGCTCGGTCCCATCCCATCTCTCTATTCCCAGCTCTGTCCCATCCCATCTCCCTATTCCCAGCTCTGTCCCATCCCATCTCTCTATTCCCAACTCTGTCCCATCCCATCTCTCTATTCCCAGCTCTGTCCCATCCCATCTCTCTATTCCCAGCTCTGTCCCATCCCATCTCTCTTCTCCCAGCTCTGTCCCATCCCATCTCTTTTCTCCCAGCTCTGTCCCATCCCATCTCTCTATTCCCAGCTCTGCCCCATCCCATCTCTCTTCTCCCAGCTCTGTCCCATCCCATCTCTCTTCTCCCAGCTCTGTCCCATCCCATCTCTCTATTCCCAGCTCTGTCCCATCCCATCTTTCTATTCCCAGCTCTGTCCCATCCCATCTCTCTTCTCCCAGCTCTGTCCCATCCCATCTCTTTTCTCCCAGCTCTGTCCCATCCCATCTCTCTATTCCCAGCTCTGCCCCATCCCATCTCTCTTCTCCCAGCTCTGTCCCATCCCATCTCTCTTCTCCCAGCTCTGTCCCATCCCATCTCTCGTCTCCCAGCTCGGTCCCATCCCATCTCTCTATTCCCAGCTCTGTCCCATCCCATCTCTCTATTCCCAGCTCTGTCCCATCCCATCTCTCTATTCCCAACTCTGTCCCATCCCATCTCTCTATTCCCAGCTCTGTCCCATCCCATCTCTCTATTCCCAGCTCTGTCCCATCCCATCTCTCTATTCCCAGCTCTGTCCCATCCCATCTCTCTATTCCCAGCTCTGTCCCATCCCATCTCTCTATTCCCAGCTCTGTCCCATCCCATCTCTCTATTCCCAGCTCTGTCCCATCCCATCTATCTATTCCCAGCTCTGTCCCATCCCATCTCTCTATTCCCAGCTCTGTCCCATCCCATCTATCTATTCCCAGTTCTGTCCCATCCCATCTCTCTGTTCCCAGTTCTGTCTCATCCCAGCTCTCATTGTTTTTATGTATTCGGCTCTTTTTGTACTATTTTAAGAGGACCAGATTAAAAGCTACTTTTTAGGAGTGCGGACCACTCATCTTTTTGCTCACTGTGCAACAATTGCAGTTGCTCCTGCCATTGTGTAATGTATATTATAGAAAAGTAAAAAATAGTTACAATTTGTAAGTATTAGTACATCACACCGCGCTAAAGAATTAATAAATATACAAATCGATATTAATTTAAGTAGTGCTAGACGTATAAATGTCCTTATTCCAACAAGGATGATACAAGCATAAAATTCTGTGAAGTATACAGAGCACCAAAGTTAGATGATAGAAGAAGTCAAAGTCCCACAGCACGTGCACATCACAATAAATCGGGACTGAATTCAATCCTTCACCGACAACGTAAATGCTTATCAGCTGACAAATGGGATAAGGCTCCAACAAAAATGCAGCCAAAAAAAACTGCGGTTAATTTCAGGCAATCCCTCTTTAAGGCGCTGGCTCGCTACACCATATGCACATCCAAGATTTCAACAAGTCATATGAGAAAGACACAAAACCAGACCGAGCATAGTTTGTGCCAGCCCCGCATTTAGCCTACTCCTGTGTGTATTTATATGATGTATGAAGCCACGCCCCCTCATTGAGGGATGGATGAAGCCCCGCCCCATCATTGAGGGATGGATGAAGCCACACCCCCTCATTGAGGGATGGATAGGAGATACATTGTAACAATTACAACAATGGAAACACTTTGAATAGACAAATAAATCATTTATTGCTGCAGACCTGCATGTTACACCTCAAAGATGGACAGTATGTAAATTGAGCCACGCCCCCTCATTGAGGGGTGGATGAAGCCACACACCCTCATTGAGTGATGGGTGAAACCACGCCCCCTCATTGAGGGATGGGTGAAACCACGCCCCCCCCATTGAGGGATGGATGAAGCCACGCCCCTCATTGAGGGGTGGATGAAGCCACGCCCCTCATCGAGGGATGGATTAAGGCACACCCCCTCGTTGAGGGATGGGTGAAGCCACGCCCCCTCATTGAGGGTTGGATAGGAGATACATTGTAACAGTTACAATAGAAACACTTTGAATAGGCAAATGAACCATTTATTGCTGCAGATCTGCATGTTACACCTCAAAGAGGGATAAATGAGAACAATGAGGGACAGGGGGACATGGACTCAAAAGAGGGACAGTCCCTCTAAATCAAGGACACTTGGGAGGTATACTTATAGATCTTATAGATTCCCGGGCTGATCTCGGTGGGGTCTGGTCCCCTTTTAGGTGATCAATGGTCCACTTCAAGTGACCACTTTAAGTGAACAAAGTGATGACATCATACCATTCAATTTAGAGCAGGAGTAAAGTGGCCAATCAGAAACATTAGCCAATACATTTTGTGGTCCATTTCGGCCATATAGATTTTCTTATTGGAGGGCGGTGCTCCTGAGGCTCCGCCCAGCTTCAGTTCAGCATTGCTACAGCTGCATCTTTTAGCGAAACAATAAGAGGGCGACGTTATACCATTCAATTAAAAGCGACACTAAAGTGACCCATAGTAAAGCGCCATTAAGTGGACAGCGTACCATTCAATTTAAAGTGAGACTAAAGTGACCATTAGTAAAGCGCCATTAAGTGGACAGCGTACCATTCAATTTAAAGTGAGACTAAAGTGACCATTAGTAAAGCGCCATTAAGTGGACAGCGTACCATTCAATTTAAAGTGAGACTAAAGTGACCATTAGTAAAGCGCCATTAAGTGGACAGCGTACCATTCAATTTAAAGTGAGACTAAAGTGACCATTAGTAAAGCAAAGAGGGGGTTACAGGCTATCACAGAATTTAAAGCGGGACTAAAGTGACCATTAGAAAGGAAAGAGGGGGTTACAGGCTATCACAGAATTTAAAGTGGAGCTAAAGTGACAATTAGTAAAGCGATTAGAGGGTCTCAGCCTATCAAATAATTTAAAGTGGGGCTAAAGTGACAGTGAATTTCTAAGAGGGCTACATCATTCCATTTAATTTAAAGCAGGAGTAAAGTGGTCAATCGGAAACTTTAGACAATACATGTTGCGCTCCAAGTGGGCAGAAGTGTAAAAGGTACCTCCGACTTTCCAGCCCCGTCTCACATAACTCCACCCCCTCCCCCGCCCCCCTCTTCCCACCTCCCCGCAGCAATTAACCTAAATTCTATTTAAATTGCCGTAAATATAAAAGCCAATGCGCGGCGTCTCGGAGCCGAGTTTTTCGCAGTCTCACGGGGAGAAGAGAAAAAAAAATCAGGATAAAAGCTCCTAATTTGCGTCTGATTTTTGCAGGGTCGCCATTCTCAACTTTTTTTCTCGGCTTTTAGCGGCTCGCCGCCTTATGTTTTTATTCATTGTCCTGACAAGTCGCGGGGGTGGAGGAGGGGCTGCAGCGGCGTGAGAAAAAAATTAGGATTCATTTATGCAGATGTCGCGCGAAGCTGCAAATTCTTCCCTGAGCAACAGCGCTCCTAAAATAATCCCCATTACCCAAGATGCTTTGTTCTCTTACATTACTGTAGGGGGCGCTGTAAAGGCGCTGTGCTACGTGGAGATGCTGAGGTTTGCCAATAAAGTATCTGTATAAATAGGAGAGGAAAAAATTGGGGGATGTTTGCACGGGGCTGCCATTACCAAATTATAGAGATGCACACCCCTTCCCTTGTTGGACATCCCTAAAGTTCATGCTGCCCTAGGCACCTCCTCTATGCTGCCCTAGGCTTGTCCCCTATGCTGCCTTAGGCACATCCCCTCTGCTGCCCTAGGCTTGTCCCCTATGCTGCCCTAGACACGTCCCCTATGCTGCCCTGAGCTTGTCCCCTATGCTGCCCTAGGCATGTACCCTCTGCTGCCCTAGGCTTGTCCCCTATGCTGCCCTAGGCACGTCCCCTGTTCTGCCATAGGCTTGTCCCCTATGCTGCCCTAGGCACATCCCCTCTGCTGCCCTAGGCTTGTCCCCTATGCTGTCCTAGACACGTCCCCTCTGCTGCCCTAGGCTTGTCCCCTATGCTGCCCTAGGCACGTCCCCTGTGCTGCCCTAGGCTTGTCCCCTATGCTGCCCTAGGCATGTCCCCTCTGCTGCCCTAGGCTTGTCCCCTATGCTGCCCTAGGCACGTCCCCTCTGCTGCCCTGGGCTTGTCCCCTATGCTGCCCTAGACACGTCCCCTCTGCTGCCCTGGGCTTGTCCCTTATGCTGCCCTAGGCACGTCCCCTCTGCTGCCCTAGGCTTGTCCCCTATGCTGCCCTAGACACGTCCACTCTGCTGCCCTAGGCATATCCCCTGTACTGCTCTAGGCATGTACCCTATGTTGCCCTAGGCACGTCCCCTATTCTGCTATAGGCACACCCCCTATGCTGCCCTAGACACGTCCCCTCTGCTGCCCTGGGCTTGTCCCTTATGCTGCCCTAGGCACGTCCCCTCTGCGGCCCTAGGCTTGTCCCCTATGCTGCCCTAGACAAGTCCACTCTGCTGCCCTAGGCATATCCCCTGTACTGCTCTAGGCATGTACCCTATGTTGCCCTAGGCACGTCCCCTATTCTGCTATAGGCACACCCCCTATGCTGCCCTAGGAACGGCTCCTATGCTGCTATAGGCACGTCCCTTATACTGCCATGGGCACGTCACCTCTTCTGCCCTAGACACATCCCCTTTGCTGCACTAGACACGTCCCCTCTGCTGCCCTGGGTACGCCCCCTATTCTGCCTTAGGCATGTCTCTGAGATATCCTGGCTCTGAACAAACGTCCCTTGTAGCAAAAACCCTTTTAGTAACAGGAACAGACATTTGACCACTTGGCAGAGAGACTTGAAAGAGATCTTTTCAAACAGCCAGACACCAGCCTGGCACCGGGCATTACTGGGCAGCCGCTGGCCCTACCCCCAAGCCAAATGTATATGCAAAACCTGGAGGCCCAGACACATCCAAATGTTTCCCATTGCTGTTTCTAGCCTATGGTATAGAGATCTCACTTCCGGATCCATGCCAACCCACCATAAGATGTCCAGTGGCTGGCTGAGTTATTTAACCCCAGAACCAGGGCCCTGACACCTTCTGATCAAAAGTTATGACCCATAATATTTTATTCTGAAAGGAGGGGACAGCCCGGCTCTCAGTGGGGAGGAGGAAAGGAGAGATCTGAGCATAAAAGTAACTGCAACTCTTCAAGATCGGTGCCTGGGTGTTATTCTGGACTCCTCTCTCTCATTCACACCTCACATTCACTCCCTAGCCCCGCCTCCTGCTATCTCCTGACCCCGCCCCTTCCTCACATTCACTCCTTAGCCCCTCCTCCTGCAATCTCCTGGTCCCGCCCCTTCCTCACATTCACTCCCTGGCCACCTCCTGTCGTCTCCAACTCAAAAATATTTCCCGCATCCGTGCCTTCCTCTCACCTGACACCACTAAAATGCTAGTACATGCCCTGGTCATCTCCCGACTGGATTACTGCAACACCCTCCTCTGTGGTTTGCCAACAAACTCCGCCTCCAATTTGTTCTAAACTCTGCTGCTCGCCTCATCCACCTCTCCTCTCGCTTCTCCAGTGCTGCCCCCCTCGGGCAATCCCTCCACTGGTTACCTGTCTCCCATAGAGTTCAGTTTAAACTTCTAACACTAACCTACAAAGCTCTCTCTAACCAGGCCCCTTCCTACATTTCATCTCTGATCCAATGTTACCAACCCAAGCGCAACCTCCGCTCTGCCTCTGACATTCTCCTGTTCTCCTCCTTGGTTACCTCCTCACACTCCCGCCTTCAAGACTTCTCCCGTGTCTCCTCACTTCTCTGGAATGCTCTCCCCCACTCAATACGTCACTATCCATCACTCCAAGCCTTTAAAAGTGTCCTCAATACTCAGTTCTTCAGACAAGCATATGACCTGGCTTAAGCAACTCCTATAACCTTCAATGGAACATGCAGCCTAACTCTAGCTCTACCACTTGTGACCACGCCCCTTTGTCTCCACCCCCATCCTTTAGACTGTAAGCTCTCAGGGGCGGGGCTCTGCTTCCTATTGTCTCCTGTGCTCACAACATTTGGTTTGAACCTTGTGGCATCTGGTTTTGTATTGTTTCATGTACTATATGTTATACCTTGTATGTAATCACACCTTCTAAAGCGCTACAGAAGATGATGGCGCTATATGAATAAACAATAACAATAATAATGTATTGTTCCCTGTACTATATGTTTTACTTTGTCTGTAATCACACCTTGTAAAGCACTACAGAAGATGATGGCGCTATATAAATAATAATAATAATAATAATAATGTATTGTTCCCTGTACTATATGTTTTACCCTGTCTGTAATCACACCTTGTAAAGCGCTACGGAAGATGATGGCGCTATATTAATAAACAATAATAATAATAATATTGTTCCCTGTACTATATGTTTTACCCTGTCTGTAATCATACCTTGGAAGATGATGCCGCTATATTAATAAATAATAATAATAATAATAATAATAATAACATTGTTCCCTGTACTATATGATTTACCTTGTCTGTAATCACACCTTGTAAAGTGCTACGGAAGATGATGGTGCTAAATTAATAAATAATAATAATAATAATAATAATAATAATAATATTGTTCCCTGTACTATATGTTTTACCCTGTCTGTAATCATACCTTGGAAGATGATGGCGCTATATTAATAAATAATAATAATAATAATAATAATAATAATAATAATAATAATAACATTGTTCCCTGTACTATATGTTTTACCCTGTCTGTAATCATACCTTGGAAGATGATGGCGCTATATTAATAAATAATAATAATAATAATAATAATAATAATAAGAATAATAATAATAACATTGTTCCCTGTACTATATGTTTTACCCTGTCTGTAATCATACCTTGGAAGATGATGGCGCTATATTAATAAATAATAATAATAATAATAATAATAATAATAAGAATAATAATAATAACATTGTTCCCTGTACTATATGTTTTACCCTGTCTGTAATCATACCTTGGAAGATGATGGCGCTATATTAATAAATAATAATAATAATAATATTGTTCCCTGTACTATATGTTTTACCCTGTCTGTAATCACACCTTGTAAAGTGCTACGGAAGATGATGGCGCTATATAAATAAATAATAATAATCATAATAATAAAAGTAGTCTCCAGGTTGGGCGCAGTGCCACTATCTGGGGGTGGGGAGGTCACAGTAACGTGCAGGAGTCACAGGCTGTGCCCTGCCTTACTATACATCATCCATTTGGCTAAGGTAACCTGACTTATCTGTACATTTCTGTTCTTCCCCTCTTCGCGCCTGTATATATACTATTCATCGCTTGCATTCTTTGCCCAGTGTGCGCTTACCGCATTTGCCTGTACTCAACTGACCCCAGTGCAGGTCACCAGGAGGCACAGGAGGCAGGGGACTAAAAGTCACAGCATAAAGGGTGGCAGACAGCACCCACTCCAAGTAAGTTTTAGTAAAGCCTACCTAGGAGTACTATTAAAAGTGTTTCTATTGTTGTAGCTGTTACATCCTATCTCATATCCATCCCTCAATGAGGGGACGTGGCTTTATCCATCCCTCAATGGGGGCGTGGCTTAATTTAACCAATGTCCCTCATTTCCATTAATTTAACAATTGTCCTTCTTTTCCACCCTGAAAAGTTGTTAGGTATGTAATAGTAATAGTGCTAATAGTGGCCATTGGAATTTACCTACACGTTTTTCCCATCTGTGAACACATCAGTGAATAGACACCATATCAGTGTCTACACACAGGTGCATAACAAACGGGGAGGCCGATTCATTAATAGCGCCAGGTAGCGACAGATGAGCGACTGTAGCGGTATTTTCACAGCGCCCGCTAGTAGTCGCTGTGCTTGGCCATTGTCCGGTTGTTGACAGCGACTCAGTCGGTGTGCAGTAATGTTGAATACGGGGTTAGGAGTCACTATTTGACAGGTTCCGCGCTGTATGGGAGCGCATGATAGCGAATGGCCATAGCGATCACGCTCAAAAAATTCTCGCGCTGTGAAATGCTTGTTTAAACCCCAGAGCGCTGGCGGCGATGGGTTAAAAGTAGTTTTTTTAACCCCCAAACAACCATATTTTTGGAAAAAAAAAAAAAAAAGTTTTTAAAAACATTTTGTAATATGAATACATTAATATCAGACCTGTAATATCAATTCTGCACAAATTTTTTATTTTTTTTTTTTCCCTTAAAAAAAATATCTAACATTGCAGAAGTGGTCACAGAATTTTTGACATTTCAAAAAAAAAATAAAAAAATTAATAACAATTAATTATGAATATTTAAAGATTGTTTCATTGAAATGCATTGGAGAGCGCCAGGTAGCGAGAGGTCATACCTGTCGCTGTTCAAGGTCGGACGCTGGCGCTGTGGGGTGAGGCTGGAGTAATGATGAATGATTCGCTATCTGGCGCTATCTCAGTTGCTAAGCAGGATCGGCTTGATAAATGTGTGATTGCGGAGGGGAGCCGGCGTTCTCGTGGCGGTGACCGTCATTACCGTTCGCTCACCAGTCGCTACCTGGCGATATCCCTCGTTAAATAAGGGCCTAAGAGGCGTTAGAGCGTAGTGGGGATGCTGCAGGGCTTGGAGCTCGGCTAGACGAGCCAAGCCGAGATCGCGTCAGTGCAGTCGAGCAAGGACTTGGGAAAAGTGAGGCAGATCGGACAACTTGTGGGGTTTCACACAGTGGGGCATCTCGAATCCGGGTGCCCCGGGGGGGCAAGGACCAAGAACCTGGATAGTCAAAAACCTGAGTTTTGGTCCATTCAAACATGTATAGCCAGGGACGGCACCAGCACAGGGCAAACCTGGGCAATTGCCAGGGCCCCTGGCATCTTCAGGGGACCCACTCAGGCTCACACTTAACTAATTTACAGTGGACCCGAACCACCAAATCCCGGGTGTTGTGTGCAGACCTGCTCATGGCCGGCCTCAGCAACAGGGGAAGATCAGCAACACTGCAGAAGGTGGTCTGAAATGGAGGGCAACTGATGGAAGCTCAGAAGGTGGCGAGGACCAGGTGACCACTGACTGCAATTATGGAGACTTTAGTGGCAGCAGAGCAAGCAGTAAGGACTGAAGGGTGATTGGTGGCTATAGGGAAGGCAATAAGGACTGGAGGGTGATTGGTGGCTATAGGGAAGGCAATAAGGACTGGAGGGTGATTGGTGGCTATAGGGAAGGCAATAAGGACTGGAGGGTGATTGGTGGCTATAGGGAAGGCAATAAGGACTGGAGGGTGATTGGTGGCTATAGGGAAGGCAAAAAGGACTGGAGGGTGATTGGTGGCTATAGGGAAGGCAATAAGGACTGGAGGGTGATTGGTGGCTATAGGGAAGGCAATAAGGACTGGAGGGTGATTGGTGGCTATAGGGAAGGCAATAAGGACTGGGGAGTGACTGGTGGCTATAGGGAAGGCAATAAGGACTGGAGGGTGATTGGTGGCTATAGGGAAGGCAATAAGGACTGGGGAGTGATTGGTGGCTATAGGGCAGGCAATAAGGACTGGAGGTGATTGGTGGCTATAGGGAAGGCAATAAGGACTGGAGGTGATTGGTGGCTATAGGGAAGGCAATAAGGACTGGAGGTGATTGGTGGCTATAGGGAAGGCAATAAGGACTGGAGGGTGATTGGTGGCTATAGGGAAGGCAATAAGGACTGGAGGTGATTGGTGGCTATAGGGAAGGCAATAAGGACTGGAGGGTGATTGGTGGCTATAGGGAAGGCAATAAGGAAAGGAGGGCGATTGGTGGCTATAGGGAAGGCAATAAGAACTAGAGGGTGATTGGTGGCTTATAGGAAAGGCAATAAGGACTGGAGGGTGATTGGTGGCTAAAGGGAAGGCAATAAGGACTGGAGGATGATTGGTGGCTTATAGGAAAGGCAATAAGGACTGGAGGGTGATTGGTGGCTATAGGGAAGGCAATAAGGACTGGAGGTGATTGGTGGCTATAGGGAAGGCAATAAGGACTGGAGGGTGATTGGTGGCTATAGGGAAGGCAATAAGGAAAGGAGGGCGATTGGTGGCTATAGGGAAGGCAATAAGAACTAGAGGGTGATTGGTGGCTTATAGGAAAGGCAATAAGGACTGGAGGGTGATTGGTGGCTTAAGGGAAGGCAATAAGGACTGGAGAGTGATTGGTGGCTATAGGGAAGGCAATAAGGACTGGAGGGTGTTTGGTGGCTATAGGGAAGGCAATAAGGACTGGAGGGTGATCGGTGGCTTATAGGAAAGGCAATAAGGACTGGAGGGTGATCGGTGGCTATAGGGAAGGCAATAAGGACTGGAGGGTGATTGGTGGCTATAGGGAAGGCAATAAGGACTGGAGGGTGATTGGTGGCTATAGGGAAGGCAATAAGGACTGGGGAGTGATTGGTGGCTATAGGGAAGGCAATAAGGACTGGAGGGTGATTGGTGGCTATAGGGAAGGCAATAAGGACTGGAGGGTGATTGGTGGCTATAGGGAAGGCAATAAGGACTGGAGGGTGATTGGTGGCTATAGGGAAGGAATTAAGGACTGGGGAGTGATTGGTGGCTATAGGGAAGGCAATAAGGACTGGAGGGTGATTGGTGGCTATAGGGAAGGCAATAAGGACTGGAGGGTGATTGGTGGCTATAGGGAAGGCAATAAGGACTGGAGGGTGATTGGTGGCTATAGGGAAGGCAATAAGGACTGGAGGGTGATTGGTGGCTATAGGGAAGGCAATAAGGACTGGGGAGTGATTGGTGGCTATAGGGCAGGCAATAAGGACTGGAGGTGATTGGTGGCTATAGGGAAGGCAATAAGGACTGGAGGTGATTGGTGGCTATAGGGAAGGCAATAAGGACTGGAGGTGATTGGTGGCTATAGGGAAGGCAATAAGGACTGGAGGGTGATTGGTGGCTATAGGGAAGGCAATAAGGACTGGAGGTGATTGGTGGCTATAGGGAAGGCAATAAGGACTGGAGGGTGATTGGTGGCTTAAGGGAAGGCAATAAGGACTGGAGAGTGATTGGTGGCTATAGGGAAGGCAATAAGGACTGGAGGGTGTTTGGTGGCTATAGGGAAGGCAAAGAGGACTGGAGGGTGATTGGTGGCTTATAGGAAAGGCAATAAGGACTGGAGGGTGATTGGTGGCTATAGGGAAGGCAATAAGGACTGGAGGTGATTGGTGGCTATAGGGAAGGCAATAAGGACTGGAGGTGATTGGTGGCTATAGGGAAGGCAATAAGGACTGGAGGGTGATTGGTGGCTATAGGGAAGGCAATAAGGACTGGGGAGTGATTGGTGGCTATAGGGCAGGCAATAAGGACTGGAGGTGATTGGTGGCTATAGGGAAGGCAATAAGGACTGGAGGTGATTGGTGGCTATAGGGAAGGCAATAAGGACTGGAGGGTGTTTGGTGGCTATAGGGAAGGCAAAGAGGACTGGAGGGTGATTGGTGGCTTATAGGAAAGGCAATAAGGACTGGAGGGTGATTGGTGGCTATAGGGAAGGCAATAAGGACTGGAGGGTGATTGGTGGCTTATAGGAAAGGCAATAAGGACTGGAGGGTGATTGGTGGCTATAGGGCAGGCAATAAGGACTGGAGGGTGATTGGTGGCTATAGGGCAGGCAATAAGGACTGGAGGATGATTGGTGGCTATAGGGCAGGCAATAAGGACTGGAGGGTGATTGGTGGCTAAAGGGAAGGCAATAAGGAGTGGAGGAGGATTGGTGGCTATAGGGAAGGCAATAAGGACTGGAGGGTGATCGGTGGCTATAGGGAAGGCAATAAGGACTGGAGGGTGATTGGTGGCTATAGGGAAGGCAATACGGACTGGAGGGTGATTGGTGGCTATAGGGAAGGCAATAAGGACTGGAGGGTGATTGGTGGCTATAGGGAAGGCAATAAGGACTGGAGGGTGATTGGTGGCTATAGGGAAGGCAATAAGGACTGGAGGGTGATTGGTGGCTATAGGGAAGGTAATAAGGACTGGAGGGTGATTGGTGGCTATAGGGAAGGCAATAAGGACTGGAGGGTGATTGGTGGCTATAGGGAAGGCAATAAGGACTGGAGGGTGATTGGTGGCTATAGGGAAGGAATTAAGGACTGGGGAGTGATTGTTGGCTATAGGGAAGGCAATAAGGACTGGAGGTGATTGGTGGCTATAGGGAAGGCAATAAGGACTGGAGGGTGATTGGTGGCTATAGGGAAGGCAATAAGGACTGGAGGGTGATTGGTGGCTATAGGGAAGGAATTAAGGACTGGGGAGTGATTGGTGGCTATAGGGAAGGCAATAAGGACTGGAGGTGATTGGTGGCTATAGGGAAGGCAATAAGGACTGAAGGGTGATTGGTGGCTATAGGGAAGGCAATAAGGACTGGAGGGTGATTGGTGGCTATAGGGAAGGCAATAAGGACTGGAGGGTGATTGGTGGCTATAGGGAAGGCAATAAGGACTGGGGAGTGATTGGTGGCTATAGGGCAGGCAATATGGACTGGAGGTGATTGGTGGCTAAAGGGAAGGCAATAAGGACTGGAGGTGATTGGTGGCTATAGGGAAGGCAATAAGGACTGGAGGTGATTGGTGGCTATAGGGAAGGCAATAAGGATTGGAGGGTGATTGGTGGCTAAAGGGAAGGCAATAAGGACTGGAGGGTGATTGGTGGCTAAAGGGAAGGCAATAAGGACTGGAGGTGATTGGTGGCTATAGGGAAGGCAATAAGGACAGGAGGGCGATTGGTGGCTATAGGGAAGGCAATAAGAACTAGAGGGTGATTGGTGGCTTATAGGAAAGGCAATAAGGACTGGAGGGTGATTGGTGGCTAAAGGGAAGGCAATAAGGACTGGAGGGTGATTGGTGGCTAAAGGGAAGGCAATAAGGACTGGAGGGTGATTGGTGGCTATAGGGAAGGAAATAAGGACTGGAGGGTGATTGGTGGCTATAGGGAAGGCAATAAGGACTGGAGGGTGATTGGTGGCTATAGGGCAGGCAATAAGGACTGGAGGGTGATTGGTGGCTATAGGGCAGGCAATAAGGACTGGAGGATGATTGGTGGCTATAGGGCGGGCAATAAGGACTGGAGGGTGATTGGTGGCTATAGGGAAGGCAATAAGGACTGGAGGGTGATTGGTGCCTATAGGGAAGGCAATAAGGACTGGAGGATGATTGGTGGCTATAGGGAAGGCAATAAGGACTGGGGAGTGATTGGTGGCTATAGGGCAGGCAATAAGGACTGGAGGGTGATTGGTGGCTATAGGGAAGGAATTAAGGACTGGGGAGTGATTGGTGGCTATAGAGAAGGCAATAAGGACTGGAGGGTGATTGGTGGCTATAGGGAAGGCAATAAGGACTGGGGAGTGATTGGTGGCTATAGGGCAGGCAATATGGACTGGAGGGTGATTGGTGGCTATAGGGAAGGCAATAAAGACTGGAGGATGGTTGGTGGCTATAGGGAAGGCAATAAGGACTGGAGGGTGATTGGTGGATATAGGGAAGGCAATAAGGACTGGAGGTGATTGGTGGCTAAAAGGAAGGCAATAAGGACTGGAGGGTGATTGGTGGCTATAGGGAAGGCAATAAGGACTGGAGGGTGATTGGTGGATATAGGGAAGGCAATAAGGACTGGAGGTGATTGGTGGCTAAAAGGAAGGCAATAAGGACTGGAGGGTGATTGGTGGCTATAGGGAAGGCAATAAGGACTGGAGGGTGATTGGTGGCTATAGGGAAGGCAATAAGGACTGGAGGGTGATTGGTGGATATAGGGAAGGCAATAAGGACTGGAGGTGATTGGTGGCTAAAAGGAAGGCAATAAGGACGGGCGGGTGATTGGTGGCTATAGGGAAGGCAATAAGGACTAGAGGGTGATTGGTGGCTTATAGGAAAGGCAATAAGGAGTGGAGGAGGATTGGTGGCTATAGGGAAGGCAATAAGGACTGGAGGGTGATCGGTGGCTATAGGGAAGGCAATAAGGACTGGAGGGTGATTGGTGGCTATAGGGAAGGCAATACGGACTGGAGGGTGATTGGTGGCTATAGGGAAGGCAATAAGGACTGGGGGGTGATTGGTGGCTATAGGGAAGGCAATAAGGACTGGAGGGTGATTGGTGGCTATAGGGAAGGCAATAAGGACTGGAGGGTGATTGGTGGCTTTAGGGAAGGTAATAAGGACTGGAGGGTGATTGGTGGCTATAGGGAAGGCAATAAGGACTGGAGGGTGATTGGTGGCTATAGGGAAGGCAATAAGGACTGGAGGGTGATTGGTGGCTATAGGGCAGGCAATAAGGACTGGAGGGTGATTGGTGGCTATAGGGAAGGCAATAAGGACTGGAGGGTGATTGGTGGCTATAGGGAAGGAATTAAGGACTGGGGAGTGATTGGTGGCTATAGGGAAGGCAATAAGGACTGGAGGGTGATTGGTGGCTATAGGGAAGGCAATAAGGACTGGAGGGTGATTGGTGGCTATAGGGAAGGCAATAAGGACTGGGGAGTGATTGGTGGCTATAGGGCAGGCAATAAGGACTGGAGGTGATTGGTGGCTAAAGGGAAGGCAATAAGGACTGGAGGTGATTGGTGGCTATAGGGAAGGCAATAAGGACTGGAGGTGATTGGTGGCTAAAAGGAAGGCAATAAGGACTGGAGGGTGATTGGTGGCTATAGGGAAGGCAATAAGGACTGGAGGGTGATTGGTGGATATAGGGAAGGCAATAAGGACTGGAGGTGATTGGTGGCTAAAAGGAAGGCAATAAGGACTGGAGGGTGATTGGTGGCTATAGGGAAGGCAATAAGGACTGGAGGGTGATTGGTGGATATAGGGAAGGCAATAAGGACTGGAGGTGATTGGTGGCTAAAAGGAAGGCAATAAGGACGGGCGGGTGATTGGTGGCTATAGGGAAGGCAATAAGGACTAGAGGGTGATTGGTGGCTTATAGGAAAGGCAATAAGGAGTGGAGGAGGATTGGTGGCTATAGGGAAGGCAATAAGGACTGGAGGGTGATCGGTGGCTATAGGGAAGGCAATAAGGACTGGAGGGTGATTGGTGGCTATAGGGAAGGCAATACGGACTGGAGGGTGATTGGTGGCTATAGGGAAGGCAATAAGGACTGGGGGGGTGATTGGTGGCTATAGGGAAGGCAATAAGGACTGGAGGGTGATTGGTGGCTATAGGGAAGGCAATAAGGACTGGAGGGTGATTGGTGGCTTTAGGGAAGGTAATAAGGACTGGAGGGTGATTGGTGGCTATAGGGAAGGCAATAAGGACTGGAGGGTGATTGGTGGCTATAGGGAAGGCAATAAGGACTGGAGGGTGATTGGTGGCTATAGGGCAGGCAATAAGGACTGGAGGGTGATTGGTGGCTATAGGGAAGGCAATAAGGACTGGAGGGTGATTGGTGGCTATAGGGAAGGAATTAAGGACTGGGGAGTGATTGGTGGCTATAGGGAAGGCAATAAGGACTGGAGGGTGATTGGTGGCTATAGGGAAGGCAATAAGGACTGGAGGGTGATTGGTGGCTATAGGGAAGGCAATAAGGACTGGGGAGTGATTGGTGGCTATAGGGCAGGCAATAAGGACTGGAGGTGATTGGTGGCTAAAGGGAAGGCAATAAGGACTGGAGGTGATTGGTGGCTATAGGGAAGGCAATAAGGACTGGAGGTGATTGGTGGCTATAGGGAAGGCAATAAGGATTGGAGGGTGATTGGTGGCTAAAGGGAAGGCAATAAGGACTGGAGGGTGATTGGTGGCTTATAGGAAAGGCAATAAGGACTGGAGGTGATTGGTGGCTATTGGGAAGGCAATAAGGACAGGAGGGCGATTGGTGGCTATAGGGAAGGCAATAAGAACTAGAGGGTGATTGGTGGCTTATAGGAAAGGCAATAAGGACTGGAGGGTGATTGGTGGCTAAAGGGAAGGCAATAAGGACGGGAGGGTGATTGGTGGCTTATAGGAAAGGCAATAAGGACTGGAGGGTGATTGGTGGCTATATGGAAGGAAATAAGGACTGGAGGGTGATTGGTGGCTATAGGGAAGGCAATAAGGACTGGAGGGTGATTGGTGGCTATAGGGCAGGCAATAAGGACTGGAGGGTGATTGGTGGCTATAGGGCAGGCAATAAGGACTGGAGGATGATTGGTGGCTATAGGGCAGGCAATAAGGACTGGAGGGTGATTGGTGGCTATAGGGAAGGCAATAAGGACTGGAGGGTAATTGGTGGCTATAGGGAAGGCAATAAGGACTGGAGGATGATTGGTGGCTATAGGGAAGGCAAAAGGGACTGGAGGATGATTGGTGGCTATAGGGAAGGCAATAAGGACTGGGGAGTGATTGGTGGCTATAGGGCAGGCAATATGGACTGGAGGGTGATTGGTGGCTATAGGGAAGGCAATAAGGACTGGAGGGTGATTGGTGGCTATAGGGAAGGCAATAAAGACTGGAGGATGGTTGGTGGCTATAGGGAAGGCAATAAGGACTGGAGGGTGATTGGTGGATATAGGGAAGGCAATAAGGACTGGAGGTGATTGGTGGCTAAAAGGAAGGCAATAAGGACTGGAGGTGATTGGTGGCTAAAAGGAAGGCAATAAGGACTGGAGGGTGATTGGTGGCTATAGGGAAGGCAATAAGGACTGGAGGGTGATTGGTGGATATAGGGAAGGCAATAAGGACTGGAGGTGATTGGTGGCTAAAAGGAAGGCAATAAGGACGGGAGGGTGATTGGTGGCTATAGGGAAGGCAATAAGGACAGGAGGGCGATTGGTGGCTATAGGGAAGGCAATAAGGACTAGAGGGTGATTGGTGGCTTATAGGAAAGGCAATAAGGACTGGAGGGTGATTGGTGGCGATAGGGAAGGCAATAAGGACTGGAGAGTGATTGGTGGCTATAGGGAAGGCAATAAGGACTGGAGGGTGATTGGTGGCTATAGGGAAGGCAATAAGGACTGGAGGGTGATCGGTGGCTATAGGGAAGGCAATAAGGACTGGAGGGTGATTGGTGGCTATAGGGCAGGCAATATGGACTGGAGGGTGATTGGTGGCTATAGGGCAGGCAATAAGGACTAGAGGATGATTGGTGGCTATAGGGAAGGCAATAAGGACTGGAGGGTGATTGGTGGCTTATAGGAAAGGCAATAAGGACTGGAGGGTGATTGGTGGCTAAAGGGAAGGCAATAAGGAGTGGAGGAGGATTGGTGGCTATAGGGAAGGCAATAAGGACTGGAGGGTGATTGGTGGCTTATAGGAAAGGCAATAAGGACTGGAGGGTGATTGGTGGCTATAGGGAAGGCAATAAGGACTGGAGGGTGATTGGTGGCTTATAGGAAAGGCAATAAGGACTGGAGGATGATTGGTGGCTATAGGGAAGGCAATAAGGACTGGAGGGTGATTGGTGGCTATAGGGAAGGCAATAAGGACTGGAGGGTGATTGGTGGCTATAGGGCAGGCAATATGGACTGGAGGGTGATTGGTGGCTATAGGGCAGGCAATAAGGACTAGAGGATGATTGGTGGCTATAGGGAAGGCAATAAGGACTGGAGGGTGATTGGTGGCTTATAGGAAAGGCAATAGGGACTGGAGGGTGATTGGTGGCTAAAGGGAAGGCAATAAGGAGTGGAGGAGGATTGGTGGCTATAGGGAAGGCAATAAGGACTGGAGGGTGATTGGTGGCTATAGGGAAGGCAATAAGGACTGGAGGGTGATTGGTGGCTATAGGGAAGGCAATAAGGACTGGAGGGTGATTGGTGGCTATAGGGAAGGCAATAAGGACTGGAGGGTGATTGGTGGCTATAGGGAAGGCAATAAGGACTGGAGGGTGATTGGTGGCTATAGGGAAGGCAATAAGGACTGGAGGGTGATTGGTGGCTATAGGGAAGGCAATAAGGACTGGGGAGTGACTGGTGGCTATAGGGAAGGCAATAAGGACTGGAGGGTGATTGGTGGCTATAGGGAAGACAATTAGGACTGGGGAGTGATTGGTGGCTATAGGGCAGGCAATAAGGACTGGAGGTGATTGGTGGCTATAGGGAAGGCAATAAGGACTGGAGGTGATTGGTGGCTATAGGGAAGGCAATAAGGACTGGAGGTGATTGGTGGCTATAGGGAAGGCAATAAGGACTGGAGGTGATTGGTGGCTATAGGGAAGGCAATAAGGACTGGAGGGTGATTGGTGGCTATAGGGAAGGCAATAAGGACTGGAGGTGATTGGTGGCTATAGGGAAGGCAATAAGGACTGGAGGGTGATTGGTGGTTATAGGGAAGGCAATAAGGAAAGGAGGGCGATTGGTGGCTATAGGGAAGGCAATAAGAACTAGAGGGTGATTGGTGGCTTATAGGAAAGGCAATAAGGACTGGAGGGTGATTGGTGGCTAAAGGGAAGGCAATAAGGACTGGAGCGTGATTGGTGGCTTATAGGAAAGGCAATAAGGACTGGAGGGTGATTGGTGGCTTAAGGGAAGGCAATAAGGACTGGAGAGTGATTGGTGGCTATAGGGAAGGCAATAAGGACTGGAGGGTGTTTGGTGGCTATAGGGAAGGCAAAGAGGACTGGAGGGTGATTGGTGGCTTATAGGAAAGGCAATAAGGACTGGAGGGTGATTGGTGGCTATAGGGAAGGCAATAAGGACTGGAGGGTGATTGGTGGCTATAGGGAAGGCAATAAGGACTGGAGGGTGATTGGTGGCTATAGGGAAGGCAATAAGGACTGGGGAGTGATTGGTGGCTATAGGGAAGGCAATAAGGACTGGAGGGTGATTGGTGGCTATAGGGAAGGCAATAAGGACTGGAGGGTGATTGGTGGCTATAGGGAAGGCAATAAGGACTGGAGGGTGATTGGTGGCTATAGGGAAGGAATTAAGGACTGGGGAGTGATTGGTGGCTATAGGGAAGGCAATAAGGACTGGAGGGTGATTGGTGGCTATAGGAAAGGCAATAAGGACTGGAGGGTGATTGGTGGCTATAGGGAAGGCAATAAGGACTGGGGAGTGACTGGTGGCTATAGGGAAGGCAATAAGGACTGGAGGGTGAATGGTGGCTATAGGGAAGGCAATAAGGACTGGGGAGTGATTGGTGGCTATAGGGCAGGCAATAAGGACTGGAGGTGATTGGTGGCTATAGGGAAGGCAATAAGGACTGGAGGTGATTGGTGGCTATAGGGAAGGCAATAAGGACTGGAGGTGATTGGTGGCTATAGGGAAGGCAATAAGGACTGGAGGTGATTGGTGGCTATAGGGAAGGCAATAAGGACTGGAGGGTGATTGGTGGCTATAGGGAAGGCAATAAGGACTGGAGGTGATTGGTGGCTATAGGGAAGGCAATAAGGACTGGAGGGTGATTGGTGGCTATAGGGAAGGCAATAAGGACTGGAGGGTGATTGGTGGCTTATAGGAAAGGCAATAAGGACTGGAGGGTGATTGGTGGCTATAGGGCAGGCAATAAGGACTGAAGGGTGATTGGTGGCTATAGGGCAGGCAATAAGGACTGGAGGATGATTTGTGGCTATAGGGCAGGCAATAAGGACTGGAGGGTGATTGGTGGCTAAAGGGAAGGCAATAAGGAGTGGAGGAGGATTGGTGGCTATAGGGAAGGCAATAAGGACTGGAGGGTGATCGGTGGCTATAGGGAAGGCAATAAGGACTGGAGGGTGATTGGTGGCTATAGGGAAGGCAATACGGACTGGAGGGTGATTGGTGGCTATAGGGAAGGCAATAAGGACTGGAGGGTGATTGGTGGCTATAGGGAAGGTAATAAGTACTGGAGGGTGATTGGTGGCTATAGGGAAGGCAATAAGGACTGGAGGGTGATTGGTGGCTATAGGGAAGGTAATAAGGACTGGAGGGTGATTGGTGGCTATAGGGAAGGCAATAAGGACTGGAGGGTGATTGGTGGCTATAGGGAAGGCAATAAGGACTGGAGGGTGATTGGTGGCTATAGGGCAGGCAATAAGGACTGGAGGGTGATTGGTGGCTATAGGGAAGGCAATAAGGACTGGAGGGTGATTGGTGGCTATAGGGAAGGAATTAAGGACTGGGGAGTGATTGGTGGCTATAGGGAAGGCAATAAGGACTGGAGGTGATTGGTGGCTATAGGGAAGGCAATAAGGACTGGAGGGTGATTGGTGGCTATAGGAAAGGCAATAAGGACTGGAGGGTGATTGGTGGCTATAGGGAAGGCAATAAGGACTGGAGGGTGATTGGTGGCTATAGGGAAGGCAATAAGGACTGGGGAGTGATTGGTGGCTATAGGGCAGGCAATATGGACTGGAGGTGATTGGTGGCTAAAGGGAAGGCAATAAGGACTGGAGGTGATTGGTGGCTATAGGGAAGGCAATAAGGACTGGAGGTGATTGGTGGCTATAGGGAAGGCAATAAGGATTGGAGGGTGATTGGTGGCTAAAGGGAAGGCAATAAGGACTGGAGGTGATTGGTGGCTATAGGGAAGGCAATAAGGACAGGAGGGCGATTGGTGGCTATAGGGAAGGCAATAAGAACTAGAGGGTGATTGGTGGCTTATAGGAAAGGCAATAAGGACTGGAGGGTGATTGGTGGCTAAAGGGAAGGCAGTAAGGACTGGAGGGTGATTGGTGGCTTATAGGAAAGGCAATAAGGACTGGAGGGTGATTGGTGGCTATAGGGAAGGAAATAAGGACTGGAGGGTGATTGGTGGCTATAGGGCAGGCAATAAGGACTGGAGGGTGATTGGTGGCTATAGGGCAGGCAATAAGGACTGGAGGATGATTGGTGGCTATAGGGCGGGCAATAAGGACTGGAGGGTGATTGGTGGCTATAGGGAAGGCAATAAGGACTGGAGGGTGATTGGTGCCTATAGGGAAGGCAATAAGGACTGGAGGATGATTGGTGGCTATAGGGAAGGCAAAAGGGACTGGAGGATGATTGGTGGCTATAGGGAAGGCAATAAGGACTGGGGAGTGATTGGTGGCTATAGGGCAGGCAATAAGAACTGGAGGGTGATTGGTGGCTATAGGGAAGGAATTAAGGACTGGGGAGTGATTGGTGGCTATAGAGAAGGCAATAAGGACTGGAGGGTGATTGGTGGCTATAGGGAAGGCAATAAGGACTGGGGAGTGATTGGTGGCTATAGGGCAGGCAATAAGGACTGGAGGTGATTGGTGGCTATAGGGAAGGCAATAAGGACTGGAGGTGATTGGTGGCTATAGGGAAGGCAATAAGGACTGGAGGTGATTGGTGGCTATAGGGAAGGCAATAAGGACTGGAGGTGATTGGTGGCTATAGGGAAGGCAATAAGGACTGGAGGGTGATTGGTGGCTATAGGGAAGGCAATAAGGACTGGAGGTGATTGGTGGCTATAGGGAAGGCAATAAGGACTGGAGGGTGATTGGTGGCTATAGGGAAGGCAATAAGGACTGGAGGGTGATTGGTGGCTTATAGGAAAGGCAATAAGGACTGGAGGGTGATTGGTGGCTTAAGGGAAGGCAATAAGGACTGGAGAGTGATTGGTGGCTATAGGGAAGGCAATAAGGACTGGAGGGTGTTTGGTGGCTATAGGGAAGGCAAAGAGGACTGGAGGGTGATTGGTGGCTTATAGGAAAGGCAATAAGGACTGGAGGGTGATTGGTGGCTATAGGGAAGGCAATAAGGACTGGAGGGTGATTGGTGGCTTATAGGAAAGGCAATAAGGACTGGAGGGTGATTGGTGGCTATAGGGCAGGCAATAAGGACTGAAGGGTGATTGGTGGCTATAGGGCAGGCAATAAGGACTGGAGGATGATTGGTGGCTATAGGGCAGGCAATAAGGACTGGAGGGTGATTGGTGGCTAAAGGGAAGGCAATAAGGAGTGGAGGAGGATTGGTGGCTATAGGGAAGGCAATAAGGACTGGAGGGTGATCGGTGGCTATAGGGAAGGCAATAAGGACTGGAGGGTGATTGGTGGCTATAGGGAAGGCAATACGGACTGGAGGGTGATTGGTGGCTTATAGGAAAGGCAATAAGGACTGGAGGGTGATTGGTGGCTATAGGGAAGGAAATAAGGACTGGAGGGTGATTGGTGGCTATAGGGCAGGCAATAAGGACTGGAGGGTGATTGGTGGCTATAGGGCAGGCAATAAGGACTGGAGGATGATTGGTGGCTATAGGGCGGGCAATAAGGACTGGAGGGTGATTGGTGGCTATAGGGAAGGCAATAAGGACTGGAGGGTGATTGGTGCCTATAGGGAAGGCAATAAGGACTGGAGGATGATTGGTGGCTATAGGGAAGGCAAAAGGGACTGGAGGATGATTGGTGGCTATAGGGAAGGCAATAAGGACTGGGGAGTGATTGGTGGCTATAGGGCAGGCAATAAGAACTGGAGGGTGATTGGTGGCTATAGGGAAGGAATTAAGGACTGGGGAGTGATTGGTGGCTATAGAGAAGGCAATAAGGACTGGAGGGTGATTGGTGGCTATAGGGAAGGCAATAAGGACTGGGGAGTGATTGGTGGCTATAGGGCAGGCAATAAGGACTGGAGGTGATTGGTGGCTATAGGGAAGGCAATAAGGACTGGAGGTGATTGGTGGCTATAGGGAAGGCAATAAGGACTGGAGGTGATTGGTGGCTATAGGGAAGGCAATAAGGACTGGAGGTGATTGGTGGCTATAGGGAAGGCAATAAGGACTGGAGGGTGATTGGTGGCTATAGGGAAGGCAATAAGGACTGGAGGTGATTGGTGGCTATAGGGAAGGCAATAAGGACTGGAGGGTGATTGGTGGCTATAGGGAAGGCAATAAGGACTGGAGGGTGATTGGTGGCTTATAGGAAAGGCAATAAGGACTGGAGGGTGATTGGTGGCTTAAGGGAAGGCAATAAGGACTGGAGAGTGATTGGTGGCTATAGGGAAGGCAATAAGGACTGGAGGGTGTTTGGTGGCTATAGGGAAGGCAAAGAGGACTGGAGGGTGATTGGTGGCTTATAGGAAAGGCAATAAGGACTGGAGGGTGATTGGTGGCTATAGGGAAGGCAATAAGGACTGGAGGGTGATTGGTGGCTTATAGGAAAGGCAATAAGGACTGGAGGGTGATTGGTGGCTATAGGGCAGGCAATAAGGACTGAAGGGTGATTGGTGGCTATAGGGCAGGCAATAAGGACTGGAGGATGATTGGTGGCTATAGGGCAGGCAATAAGGACTGGAGGGTGATTGGTGGCTAAAGGGAAGGCAATAAGGAGTGGAGGAGGATTGGTGGCTATAGGGAAGGCAATAAGGACTGGAGGGTGATCGGTGGCTATAGGGAAGGCAATAAGGACTGGAGGGTGATTGGTGGCTATAGGGAAGGCAATACGGACTGGAGGGTGATTGGTGGCTATAGGGAAGGCAATAAGGACTGGAGGGTGATTGGTGGCTATAGGGAAGGCAATAAGTACTGGAGGGTGATTGGTGGCTATAGGGAAGGCAATAAGGACTGGAGGGTGATTGGTGGCTATAGGGAAGGTAATAAGGACTGGAGGGTGATTGGTGGCTATAGGGAAGGCAATAAGGACTGGAGGGTGATTGGTGGCTATAGGGAAGGCAATAAGGACTGGAGGGTGATTGGTGGCTATAGGGAAGGAATTAAGGACTGGGGAGTGATTGGTGGCTATAGGGAAGGCAATAAGAACTGGAGGTGATTGGTGGCTATAGGGAAGGCAATAAGGACTGGAGGGTGATTGGTGGCTATAGGGAAGGCAATAAGGACTGGAGGGTGATTGGTGGCTATAGGGAAGGCAATAAGGACTGGAGGGTGATTGGTGGCTATAGGGAAGGCAATAAGGACTGGAGGGTGATTGGTGGCTATAGGGAAGGCAATAAGGACTGGGGAGTGATTGGTGGCTATAGGGCAGGCAATATGGACTGGAGGTGATTGGTGGCTAAAGGGAAGGCAATAAGGACTGGAGGTGATTGGTGGCTATAGGGAAGGCAATAAGGACTGGAGGTGATTGGTGGCTATAGGGAAGGCAATAAGGATTGGAGGGTGATTGGTGGCTAAAGGGAAGGCAATAAGGACTGGAGGTGATTGGTGGCTATAGGGAAGGCAATAAGGACAGGAGGGCGATTGGTGGCTATAGGGAAGGCAATAAGAACTAGAGGGTGATTGGTGGCTTATAGGAAAGGCAATAAGGACTGGAGGGTGATTGGTGGCTAAAGGGAAGGCAATAAGGACTGGAGGGTGATTGGTGGCTTATAGGAAAGGCAATAAGGACTGGAGGGTGATTGGTGGCTATAGGGAAGGAAATAAGGACTGGAGGGTGATTGGTGGCTATAGGGCAGGCAATAAGGACTGGAGGGTGATTGGTGGCTATAGGGCAGGCAATAAGGACTGGAGGATGATTGGTGGCTATAGGGCGGGCAATAAGGACTGGAGGGTGATTGGTGGCTATAGGGAAGGCAATAAGGACTGGAGGGTGATTGGTGCCTATAGGGAAGGCAATAAGGACTGGAGGATGATTGGTGGCTATAGGGAAGGCAAAAGGGACTGGAGGATGATTGGTGGCTATAGGGAAGGCAATAAGGACTGGGGAGTGATTGGTGGCTATAGGGCAGGCAATAAGGACTGGAGGGTGATTGGTGGCTATAGGGAAGGAATTAAGGACTGGGGAGTGATTGGTGGCTATAGAGAAGGCAATAAGGACTGGAGGGTGATTGGTGGCTATAGGGAAGGCAATAAGGACTGGGGAGTGATTGGTGGCTATAGGGCAGGCAATATGGACTGGAGGGTGATTGGTGGCTATAGGGAAGGCAATAAAGACTGGAGGATGGTTGGTGGCTATAGGGAAGGCAATAAGGACTGGAGGGTGATTGGTGGATATAGGGAATGCAATAAGGACTGGAGGTGATTGGTGGCTAAAAGGAAGGCAATAAGGACTGGAGGGTGATTGGTGGCTATAGGGAAGGCAATAAGGACTGGAGGGTGATTGGTGGATATAGGGAAGGCAATAAGGACTGGAGGTGATTGGTGGCTATAGGGCAGGCAATAAGGACTGGAGGGTGATTGGTGGCTATAGGGAAGGAATTAAGGACTGGGGAGTGATTGGTGGCTATAGAGAAGGCAATAAGGACTGGAGGGTGATTGGTGGCTATAGGGAAGGCAATAAGGACTGGGGAGTGATTGGTGGCTATAGGGCAGGCAATATGGACTGGAGGGTGATTGGTGGCTATAGGGAAGGCAATAAAGACTGGAGGATGGTTGGTGGCTATAGGGAAGGCAATAAGGACTGGAGGGTGATTGGTGGATATAGGGAAGGCAATAAGGACTGGAGGATGATTGGTGGATATAGGGAAGGCAATAAGGACTGGAGGTGATTGGTGGCTAAAAGGAAGGCAATAAGGACTAGAGGGTGATTGGTGGATATAGGGAAGGCAATAAGGACTGGAGGTGATTGGTGGCTAAAAGGAAGGCAATAAGGACTGGAGGGTGATTGGTGGCTATAGGGAAGGCAATAAGGACTGGAGGGTGATTGGTGGATATAGGGAAGGCAATAAGGACTGGAGGTGATTGGTGGCTAAAAGGAAGGCAATAAGGACGGGCGGGTGATTGGTGGCTATAGGGAAGGCAATAAGGACTAGAGGGTGATTGGTGGCTTATAGGAAAGGCAATAAGGAGTGGAGGAGGATTGGTGGCTATAGGGAAGGCAATAAGGACTGGAGGGTGATCGGTGGCTATAGGGAAGGCAATAAGGACTGGAGGGTGATTGGTGGCTATAGGGAAGGCAATACGGACTGGAGGGTGATTGGTGGCTATAGGGAAGGCAATAAGGACTGGGGGGTGATTGGTGGCTATAGGGAAGGCAATAAGGACTGGAGGGTGATTGGTGGCTATAGGGAAGGTAATAAGGACTGGAGGGTGATTGGTGGCTATAGGGAAGGCAATAAGGACTGGAGGGTGATTGGTGGCTATAGGGAAGGTAATAAGGACTGGAGGGTGATTGGTGGCTATAGGGAAGGTAATAAGGACTGGAGGGTGATTGGTGGCTATAGGGAAGGCAATACGGACTGGAGGGTGATTGGTGGCTATAGGGAAGGCAATAAGGACTGGAGGGTGATTGGTGGCTATAGGGAAGGTAATAAGGACTGGAGGGTGATTGGTGGCTATAGGGAAGGTAATAAGGACTGGAGGGTGATTGGTGGCTATAGGGAAGGCAATAAGGACTGGAGGGTGATTGGTGGCTATAGGGAAGGCAATAAGGACTGGAGGGTGATTGGTGGCTATAGGGCAGGCAATAAGGACTGGAGGGTGATTGGTGGCTATAGGGAAGGCAATAAGGACTGGAGGGTGATTGGTGGCTATAGGGAAGGAATTAAGGACTGGGGAGTGATTGGTGGCTATAGGGAAGGCAATAAGGACTGGAGGGTGATTGGTGGCTATAGGGAAGGCAATAAGGACTGGAGGGTGATTGGTGGCTATAGGGAAGGCAATAAGGACTGGGGAGTGATTGGTGGCTATAGGGCAGGCAATAAGGACTGGAGGTGATTGGTGGCTAAAGGGAAGGCAATAAGGACTGGAGGTGATTGGTGGCTATAGGGAAGGCAATAAGGACTGGAGGTGATTGGTGGCTATAGGGAAGGCAATAAGGATTGGAGGGTGATTGGTGGCTAAAGGGAAGGCAATAAGGACTGGAGGGTGATTGGTGGCTTATAGGAAAGGCAATAAGGACTGGAGGTGATTGGTGGCTATTGGGAAGGCAATAAGGACAGGAGGGCGATTGGTGGCTATAGGGAAGGCAATAAGAACTAGAGGGTGATTGGTGGCTTATAGGAAAGGCAATAAGGACTGGAGGGTGATTGGTGGCTAAAGGGAAGGCAATAAGGACTGGAGGGTGATTGGTGGCTTATAGGAAAGGCAATAAGGACTGGAGGGTGATTGGTGGCTATATGGAAGGAAATAAGGACTGGAGGGTGATTGGTGGCTATAGGGCAGGCAATAAGGACTGGAGGGTGATTGGTGGCTATAGGGCAGGCAATAAGGACTGGAGGATGATTGGTGGCTATAGGGCAGGCAATAAGGACTGGAGGGTGATTGGTGGCTATAGGGAAGGCAATAAGGACTGGAGGGTGATTGGTGGCTATAGGGAAGGCAATAAGGACTGGAGGATGATTGGTGGCTATAGGGAAGGCAAAAGGGACTGGAGGATGATTGGTGGCTATAGGGAAGGCAATAAGGACTGGGGAGTGATTGGTGGCTATAGGGCAGGCAATAAGGACTGGAGGGTGATTGGTGGCTATAGGGAAGGAATTAAGGACTGGGGAGTGATTGGTGGCTATAGAGAAGGCAATAAGGACTGGAGGGTGATTGGTGGCTATAGGGAAGGCAATAAGGACTGGGGAGTGATTGGTGGCTATAGGGCAGGCAATATGGACTGGAGGGTGATTGGTGGCTATAGGGAAAGCAATAAGGACTGGAGGGTGATTGGTGGCTATAGGGAAGGCAATAAAGACTGGAGGATGGTTGGTGGCTATAGGGAAGGCAATAAGGACTGGAGGGTGATTGGTGGATATAGGGAAGGCAATAAGGACTGGAGGTGATTGGTGGCTAAAAGGAAGGCAATAAGGACTAGAGGGTGATTGGTGGCTATAGGGAAGGCAATAAGGACTGGAGGGTGATTGGTGGATATAGGGAAGGCAATAAGGACTGGAGGTGATTGGTGGCTAAAAGGAAGGCAATAAGGACTGGAGGGTGATTGGTGGCTATAGGGAAGGCAATAAGGACTGGAGGGTGATTGGTGGATATAGGGAAGGCAATAAGGACTGGAGGTGATTGGTGGCTAAAAGGAAGGCAATAAGGACGGGAGGGTGATTGGTGGCTATAGGGAAGGCAATAAGGACAGGAGGGCGATTGGTGGCTATAGGGAAGGCAATAAGGACTAGAGGGTGATTGGTGGCTTATAGGAAAGGCAATAAGGACTGGAGGGTGATTGGTGGCTATAGGGAAGGCAATAAGGACTGGAGAGTGATTGGTGGCTATAGGGAAGGCAATAAGGACTGGAGGGTGATTGGTGGCTATAGGGAAGGCAATAAGGACTGGAGGGTGATCGGTGGCTATAGGGAAGGCAATAAGGACTGGAGGGTGATTGGTGGCTATAGGGCAGGCAATATGGACTGGAGGGTGATTGGTGGCTATAGGGCAGGCAATAAGGACTAGAGGATGATTGGTGGCTATAGGGAAGGCAATAAGGACTGGAGGGTGATTGGTGGCTTATAGGAAAGGCAATAAGGACTGGAGGGTGATTGGTGGCTAAAGGGAAGGCAATAAGGAGTGGAGGAGGATTGGTGGCTATAGGGAAGGCAATAAGGACTGGAGGGTGATTGGTGGCTTATAGGAAAGGCAATAAGGACTGGAGGGTGATTGGTGGCTATAGGGAAGGCAATAAGGACTGGAGGGTGATTGGTGGCTTATAGGGAAGGCAATAAGGACTGGAGGGTGATTGGTGGCTATAGGGAAGGCAATAAGGACTGGAGGGTGATTGGTGGCTATAGGGCAGGCAATATGGACTGGAGGGTGATTGGTGGCTATAGGGCAGGCAATAAGGACTAGAGGATGATTGGTGGCTATAGGGAAGGCAATAAGGACTGGAGGGTGATTGGTGGCTTATAGGAAAGGCAATAAGGACTGGAGGGTGATTGGTGGCTAAAGGGAAGGCAATAAGGAGTGGAGGAGGATTGGTGGCTATAGGGAAGGCAATAAGGACTGGAGGGTGATTGGTGGCTATAGGGAAGGCAATAAGGACTGGAGGGTGATTGGTGGCTATAGGGAAGGCAATAATGACTGGAGGGTGATCGGTGGTTTTAGGGAAGGCAATAAAGACTGGAGGATGGTTGGTGGCTATAGGGAAGGCAATAAGAACTAGAGGGTGTTTGGTGGCTATAGGGAAGGCAATAAGGACAGGAGGGCGATTGGTGGCTACAAGGAAGGCAATAAGGACTGGAGGGTGATTGGTGGCTATAGGGAAGGCAATAAGGACTGGAGGGTGATTGGTGGCTATAGGGAAGGCAATAAGGACAGGAGGGCGATTGGTGGCTATAGGGAAGGCAATAAGAACTAGAGGGTGATTGGTGGCTATAGGGAAGGCAATAAGGACTGGAGGGTGATTGGTGGCTATAGGGAAGGCAATAAGGACTGGGGAGTGATTGGTGGCTAAAGGGCAGGCAATAAGGACTGGAGAGTGATTGGTGGCTATAGGGAAGGCAATAAGGACTGGAGGGTGATTGGTGGCTATAGGGAAGGCAATAAGGACTGGAGGGTGATCGGTGGCTATAGGGAAGGCAATAAGGACTGGAGGGTGATTGGTGGCTATAGGGAAGGCAATAAGGACTGGGGAGTGATTGGTGGCTATAGGGCAGGCAATAAGGACTGGAGGGTGATTGGTGGCTTATAGGAAAGGCAATAAGGACTGGAGGGTGATTGGTGGCTTATAGGAAAGGCAATAAGGAGTGGAGGAGGATTGGTGGCTATAGGGAAGGCAATAAGGACTGGGGAGTGATTGGTGGCTATAGGGCAGGCAATATGGACTGGAGGGTGATTGGTGGCTATAGGGAAGGCAATAAAGACTGGAGGATGGTTGGTGGCTATAGGGAAGGCAATAAGGACTGGAGGGTGATTGGTGGATATAGGGAAGGCAATAAGGACTGGAGGTGATTGGTGGCTAAAAGGAAGGCAATAAGGACTGGAGGGTGATTGGTGGCTATAGGGAAGGCAATAAGGACTGGAGGGTGATTGGTGGATATAGGGAAGGCAATAAGGACTGGAGGTGATTGGTGGCTAAAAGGAAGGCAATAAGGACTGGAGGGTGATTGGTGGCTATAGGGAAGGCAATAAGGACTGGAGGGTGATTGGTGGATATAGGGAAGGCAATAAGGACTGGAGGTGATTGGTGGCTATAGGGAAGGTAATAAGGACTAGAGGGTGATTGGTGGCTTATAGGAAAGGCAATAAGGAGTGGAGGAGGATTGGTGGCTATAGGGAAGGCAATAAGGACGGGCGGGTGATTGGTGGCTATAGGGAAGGCAATAAGGACTAGAGGGTGATTGGTGGCTTATAGGAAAGGCAATAAGGAGTGGAGGAGGATTGGTGGCTATAGGGAAGGCAATAAGGACTGGAGGGTGATCGGTGGCTATAGGGAAGGCAATACGGACTGGAGGGTGATTGGTGGCTATAGGGAAGGCAATAAGGACTGGGGGGTGATTGGTGGCTATAGGGAAGGCAATAAGGACTGGAGGGTGATTGGTGGCTATAGGGAAGGCAATAAGGACTGGAGGGTGATTGGTGGCTATAGGGAAGGTAATAAGGACTGGAGGGTGATTGGTGGCTATAGGGAAGGCAATAAGGACTGGAGGGTGATTGGTGGCTATAGGTAAGGCAATAAGGACTGGAGGGTGATTGGTGGCTATAGGGCAGGCAATAAGGACTGGAAGGTGATTGGTGGCTATAGGGAAGGCAATAAGGACTGGAGGGTGATTGGTGGCTATAGGGAAGGAATTAAGGACTGGGGAGTGATTGGTGGCTATAGGGAAGGCAATAAGGACTGGAGGGTGATTGGTGGCTATAGGGAAGGCAATAAGGACTGGAGGGTGATTGGTGGCTATAGGGAAGGCAATAAGGACTGGGGAGTGATTGGTGGCTATAGGGCAGGCAATAAGGACTGGAGGTGATTGGTGGCTAAAGGGAAGGCAATAAGGACTGGAGGTGATTGGTGGCTATAGGGAAGGCAATAAGGATTGGAGGGTGATTGGTGGCTAAAGGGAAGGCAAAAAGGACTGGAGGGTGATTGGTGGCTTATAGGAAAGGCAATAAGGACTGGAGGTGATTGGTGGCTATTGGGAAGGCAATAAGGACAGGAGGGCGATTGGTGGCTATAGGGAAGGCAATAAGAACTAGAGGGTGATTGGTGGCTTATAGGAAAGGCAATAAGGACTGGAGGGTGATTGGTGGCTATATGGAAGGAAATAAGGACTGGAGGGTGATTGGTGGCTATAGGGAAGGCAATAAGGACTGGAGGGTGATTGGTGGCTATAGGGCAGGCAATAAGGACTGGAGGGTGATTGGTGGCTATAGGGCAGGCAATAAGGACTGGAGGGTGATTGGTGGCTATAGGGAAGGCAATAAGGACTGGAGGGTGATTGGTGGCTATAGGGAAGGCAATAAGGACTGGAGGATGATTGGTGGCTATAGGGAAGGCAAAAGGGACTGGAGGATGATTGGTGGCTATAGGGAAGGCAATAAGGACTGGGGAGTGATTGGTGGCTATAGGGCAGGCAATAAGGACTGGAGGGTGATTGGTGGCTATAGGGAAGGAATTAAGGACTGGGGAGTGATTGGTGGCTATAGAGAAGGCAATAAGGACTGGAGGGTGATTGGTGGCTATAGGGAAGGCAATAAGGACTGGGGAGTGATTGGTGGCTATAGGGCAGGCAATATGGACTGGAGGGTGATTGGTGGCTATAGGGAAAGCAATAAGGACTGGAGGGTGATTGGTGGCTATAGGGAAGGCAATAAAGACTGGAGGATGGTTGACGGCTATTGGGAAGGCAATAAGGACTGGAGGGTGATTGGTGGATATAGGGAAGGCAATAAGGACTGGAGGTGATTGGTGGCTAAAAGGAAGGCAATAAGGACTGGAGGGTGATTGGTGGCTATAGGGAAGGCAATAAGGACTGGAGGGTGACTGGTGGATATAGGGAAAGCAATAAGGACTGGAGGTGATTGGTGGCTAAAAGGAAGGCAATAAGGACTGGAGGGTGATTGGTGGCTATAGGGAAGGCAATAAGGACTGGAGGGTGATTGGTGGATATAGGGAAGGCAATAAGGACTGGAGGTGATTGGTGGCTAAAAGGAAGGCAATAAGGACGGGAGGGTGATTGGTGGCTATAGGGAAGGCAATAAGGACAGGAGGGCGATTGGTGGCTATAGGGAAGGCAATAAGGACTAGAGGGTGATTGGTGGCTTATAGGAAAGGCAATAAGGACTGGAGGGTGATTGGTGGCTATAGGGAAGGCAATAAGGACTGGAGAGTGATTGGTGGCTATAGGGAAGGCAATAAGGACTGGAGGGTGATTGGTGGCTATAGGGAAGGCAATAAGGACAGGAGGGCGATTGGTGGCTATAGGGAAGGCAATAAGGACTAGAGGGTGATTGGTGGCTTATAGGAAAGGCAATAAGGACTGGAGGGTGATTGGTGGCTATAGGGAAGGCAATAAGGACTGGAGAGTGATTGGTGGCTATAGGGAAGGCAATAAGGACTGGAGGGTGATTGGTGGCTATAGGGAAGGCAATAAGGACTGGAGAGTGATTGGTGGCTATAGGGAAGGCAATAAGGACTGGAGGGTGATTGGTGGCTATAGGGAAGGTAATAAGTACTGGAGGGTGATTGGTGGCTATAGGGAAGGCAATAAGGACTGGAGGGTGATTGGTGGCTATAGGGAAGGTAATAAGGACTGGAGGGTGATTGGTGGCTATAGGGAAGGCAATAAGGACTGGAGGGTGATTGGTGGCTATAGGGAAGGCAATAAGGACTGGAGGGTGATTGGTGGCTATAGGGCAGGCAATAAGGACTGGAGGGTGATTGGTGGCTATAGGGAAGGCAATAAGGACTGGAGGGTGATTGGTGGCTATAGGGAAGGAATTAAGGACTGGGGAGTGATTGGTGGCTATAGGGAAGGCAATAAGGACTGGAGGTGATTGGTGGCTATAGGGAAGGCAATAAGGACTGGAGGGTGATTGGTGGCTATAGGAAAGGCAATAAGGACTGGAGGGTGATTGGTGGCTATAGGGAAGGCAATAAGGACTGGAGGGTGATTGGTGGCTATAGGGAAGGCAATAAGGACTGGAGGGTGATTGGTGGCTATAGGGAAGGCAATAAGGACTGGGGAGTGATTGGTGGCTATAGGGCAGGCAATATGGACTGGAGGTGATTGGTGGCTAAAGGGAAGGCAATAAGGACTGGAGGTGATTGGTGGCTATAGGGAAGGCAATAAGGACTGGAGGTGATTGGTGGCTATAGGGAAGGCAATAAGGATTGGAGGGTGATTGGTGGCTAAAGGGAAGGCAATAAGGACTGGAGGTGATTGGTGGCTATAGGGAAGGCAATAAGGACAGGAGGGCGATTGGTGGCTATAGGGAAGGCAATAAGAACTAGAGGGTGATTGGTGGCTTATAGGAAAGGCAATAAGGACTGGAGGGTGATTGGTGGCTAAAGGGAAGGCAGTAAGGACTGGAGGGTGATTGGTGGCTTATAGGAAAGGCAATAAGGACTGGAGGGTGATTGGTGGCTATAGGGAAGGAAATAAGGACTGGAGGGTGATTGGTGGCTATAGGGCAGGCAATAAGGACTGGAGGGTGATTGGTGGCTATAGGGCAGGCAATAAGGACTGGAGGATGATTGGTGGCTATAGGGCGGGCAATAAGGACTGGAGGGTGATTGGTGGCTATAGGGAAGGCAATAAGGACTGGAGGGTGATTGGTGCCTATAGGGAAGGCAATAAGGACTGGAGGATGATTGGTGGCTATAGGGAAGGCAAAAGGGACTGGAGGATGATTGGTGGCTATAGGGAAGGCAATAAGGACTGGGGAGTGATTGGTGGCTATAGGGCAGGCAATAAGAACTGGAGGGTGATTGGTGGCTATAGGGAAGGAATTAAGGGCTGGGGAGTGATTGGTGGCTATAGAGAAGGCAATAAGGACTGGAGGGTGATTGGTGGCTATAGGGAAGGCAATAAGGACTGGGGAGTGATTGGTGGCTATAGGGCAGGCAATAAGGACTGGAGGTGATTGGTGGCTATAGGGAAGGCAATAAGGACTGGAGGTGATTGGTGGCTATAGGGAAGGCAATAAGGACTGGAGGTGATTGGTGGCTATAGGGAAGGCAATAAGGACTGGAGGTGATTGGTGGCTATAGGGAAGGCAATAAGGACTGGAGGGTGATTGGTGGCTATAGGGAAGGCAATAAGGACTGGAGGTGATTGGTGGCTATAGGGAAGGCAATAAGGACTGGAGGGTGATTGGTGGCTATAGGGAAGGCAATAAGGACTGGAGGGTGATTGGTGGCTTATAGGAAAGGCAATAAGGACTGGAGGGTGATTGGTGGCTTAAGGGAAGGCAATAAGGACTGGAGAGTGATTGGTGGCTATAGGGAAGGCAATAAGGACTGGAGGGTGTTTGGTGGCTATAGGGAAGGCAAAGAGGACTGGAGGGTGATTGGTGGCTTATAGGAAAGGCAATAAGGACTGGAGGGTGATTGGTGGCTATAGGGAAGGCAATAAGGACTGGAGGGTGATTGGTGGCTTATAGGAAAGGCAATAAGGACTGGAGGGTGATTGGTGGCTATAGGGCAGGCAATAAGGACTGAAGGGTGATTGGTGGCTATAGGGCAGGCAATAAGGACTGGAGGATGATTGGTGGCTATAGGGCAGGCAATAAGGACTGGAGGGTGATTGGTGGCTAAAGGGAAGGCAATAAGGAGTGGAGGAGGATTGGTGGCTATAGGGAAGGCAATAAGGACTGGAGGGTGATCGGTGGCTATAGGGAAGGCAATAAGGACTGGAGGGTGATTGGTGGCTATAGGGAAGGCAATACGGACTGGAGGGTGATTGGTGGCTTATAGGAAAGGCAATAAGGACTGGAGGGTGATTGGTGGCTATAGGGAAGGAAATAAGGACTGGAGGGTGATTGGTGGCTATAGGGCAGGCAATAAGGACTGGAGGGTGATTGGTGGCTATAGGGCAGGCAATAAGGACTGGAGGATGATTGGTGGCTATAGGGCGGGCAATAAGGACTGGAGGGTGATTGGTGGCTATAGGGAAGGCAATAAGGACTGGAGGGTGATTGGTGCCTATAGGGAAGGCAATAAGGACTGGAGGATGATTGGTGGCTATAGGGAAGGCAAAAGGGACTGGAGGATGATTGGTGGCTATAGGGAAGGCAATAAGGACTGGGGAGTGATTGGTGGCTATAGGGCAGGCAATAAGAACTGGAGGGTGATTGGTGGCTATAGGGAAGGAATTAAGGACTGGGGAGTGATTGGTGGCTATAGAGAAGGCAATAAGGACTGGAGGGTGATTGGTGGCTATAGGGAAGGCAATAAGGACTGGGGAGTGATTGGTGGCTATAGGGCAGGCAATAAGGACTGGAGGTGATTGGTGGCTATAGGGAAGGCAATAAGGACTGGAGGTGATTGGTGGCTATAGGGAAGGCAATAAGGACTGGAGGTGATTGGTGGCTATAGGGAAGGCAATAAGGACTGGAGGTGATTGGTGGCTATAGGGAAGGCAATAAGGACTGGAGGGTGATTGGTGGCTATAGGGAAGGCAATAAGGACTGGAGGTGATTGGTGGCTATAGGGAAGGCAATAAGGACTGGAGGGTGATTGGTGGCTATAGGGAAGGCAATAAGGACTGGAGGGTGATTGGTGGCTTATAGGAAAGGCAATAAGGACTGGAGGGTGATTGGTGGCTTAAGGGAAGGCAATAAGGACTGGAGAGTGATTGGTGGCTATAGGGAAGGCAATAAGGACTGGAGGGTGTTTGGTGGCTATAGGGAAGGCAAAGAGGACTGGAGGGTGATTGGTGGCTTATAGGAAAGGCAATAAGGACTGGAGGGTGATTGGTGGCTATAGGGAAGGCAATAAGGACTGGAGGGTGATTGGTGGCTTATAGGAAAGGCAATAAGGACTGGAGGGTGATTGGTGGCTATAGGGCAGGCAATAAGGACTGAAGGGTGATTGGTGGCTATAGGGCAGGCAATAAGGACTGGAGGATGATTGGTGGCTATAGGGCAGGCAATAAGGACTGGAGGGTGATTGGTGGCTAAAGGGAAGGCAATAAGGAGTGGAGGAGGATTGGTGGCTATAGGGAAGGCAATAAGGACTGGAGGGTGATCGGTGGCTATAGGGAAGGCAATAAGGACTGGAGGGTGATTGGTGGCTATAGGGAAGGCAATACGGACTGGAGGGTGATTGGTGGCTTATAGGAAAGGCAATAAGGACTGGAGGGTGATTGGTGGCTATAGGGAAGGCAATAAGTACTGGAGGGTGATTGGTGGCTATAGGGAAGGCAATAAGGACTGGAGGGTGATTGGTGGCTATAGGGAAGGCAATAAGTACTGGAGGGTGATTGGTGGCTATAGGGAAGGCAATAAGGACTGGAGGGTGATTGGTGGCTATAGGGAAGGTAATAAGGACTGGAGGGTGATTGGTGGCTATAGGGAAGGCAATAAGGACTGGAGGGTGATTGGTGGCTATAGGGAAGGCAATAAGGACTGGAGGGTGATTGGTGGCTATAGGGAAGGAATTAAGGACTGGGGAGTGATTGGTGGCTATAGGGAAGGCAATAAGAACTGGAGGTGATTGGTGGCTATAGGGAAGGCAATAAGGACTGGAGGGTGATTGGTGGCTATAGGGAAGGCAATAAGGACTGGAGGGTGATTGGTGGCTATAGGGAAGGCAATAAGGACTGGAGGGTGATTGGTGGCTATAGGGAAGGCAATAAGGACTGGAGGGTGATTGGTGGCTATAGGGAAGGCAATAAGGACTGGGGAGTGATTGGTGGCTATAGGGCAGGCAATATGGACTGGAGGTGATTGGTGGCTAAAGGGAAGGCAATAAGGACTGGAGGTGATTGGTGGCTATAGGGAAGGCAATAAGGACTGGAGGTGATTGGTGGCTATAGGGAAGGCAATAAGGATTGGAGGGTGATTGGTGGCTAAAGGGAAGGCAATAAGGACTGGAGGTGATTGGTGGCTATAGGGAAGGCAATAAGGACAGGAGGGCGATTGGTGGCTATAGGGAAGGCAATAAGAACTAGAGGGTGATTGGTGGCTTATAGGAAAGGCAATAAGGACTGGAGGGTGATTGGTGGCTAAAGGGAAGGCAATAAGGACTGGAGGGTGATTGGTGGCTTATAGGAAAGGCAATAAGGACTGGAGGGTGATTGGTGGCTATAGGGAAGGAAATAAGGACTGGAGGGTGATTGGTGGCTATAGGGCAGGCAATAAGGACTGGAGGGTGATTGGTGGCTATAGGGCAGGCAATAAGGACTGGAGGATGATTGGTGGCTATAGGGCGGGCAATAAGGACTGGAGGGTGATTGGTGGCTATAGGGAAGGCAATAAGGACTGGAGGGTGATTGGTGCCTATAGGGAAGGCAATAAGGACTGGAGGATGATTGGTGGCTATAGGGAAGGCAAAAGGGACTGGAGGATGATTGGTGGCTATAGGGAAGGCAATAAGGACTGGGGAGTGATTGGTGGCTATAGGGCAGGCAATAAGAACTGGAGGGTGATTGGTGGCTATAGGGAAGGAATTAAGGACTGGGGAGTGATTGGTGGCTATAGAGAAGGCAATAAGGACTGGAGGGTGATTGGTGGCTATAGGGAAGGCAATAAGGACTGGGGAGTGATTGGTGGCTATAGGGCAGGCAATAAGGACTGGAGGTGATTGGTGGCTATAGGGAAGGCAATAAGGACTGGAGGTGATTGGTGGCTATAGGGAAGGCAATAAGGACTGGAGGTGATTGGTGGCTATAGGGAAGGCAATAAGGACTGGAGGTGATTGGTGGCTATAGGGAAGGCAATAAGGACTGGAGGGTGATTGGTGGCTATAGGGAAGGCAATAAGGACTGGAGGTGATTGGTGGCTATAGGGAAGGCAATAAGGACTGGAGGGTGATTGGTGGCTATAGGGAAGGCAATAAGGACTGGAGGGTGATTGGTGGCTTATAGGAAAGGCAATAAGGACTGGAGGGTGATTGGTGGCTTAAGGGAAGGCAATAAGGACTGGAGAGTGATTGGTGGCTATAGGGAAGGCAATAAGGACTGGAGGGTGTTTGGTGGCTATAGGGAAGGCAAAGAGGACTGGAGGGTGATTGGTGGCTTATATGAAAGGCAATAAGGACTGGAGGGTGATTGGTGGCTATAGGGAAGGCAATAAGGACTGGAGGGTGATTGGTGGCTTATAGGAAAGGCAATAAGGACTGGAGGGTGATTGGTGGCTATAGGGCAGGCAATAAGGACTGAAGGGTGATTGGTGGCTATAGGGCAGGCAATAAGGACTGGAGGATGATTGGTGGCTATAGGGCAGGCAATAAGGACTGGAGGGTGATTGGTGGCTAAAGGGAAGGCAATAAGGAGTGGAGGAGGATTGGTGGCTATAGGGAAGGCAATAAGGACTGGAGGGTGATCGGTGGCTATAGGGAAGGCAATAAGGACTGGAGGGTGATTGGTGGCTATAGGGAAGGCAATACGGACTGGAGGGTGATTGGTGGCTATAGGGAAGGCAATAAGGACTGGAGGGTGATTGGTGGCTATAGGGAAGGCAATAAGTACTGGAGGGTGATTGGTGGCTATAGGGAAGGCAATAAGGACTGGAGGGTGATTGGTGGCTATAGGGAAGGTAATAAGGACTGGAGGGTGATTGGTGGCTATAGGGAAGGCAATAAGGACTGGAGGGTGATTGGTGGCTATAGGGAAGGCAATAAGGACTGGAGGGTGATTGGTGGCTATAGGGAAGGAATTAAGGACTGGGGAGTGATTGGTGGCTATAGGGAAGGCAATAAGAACTGGAGGTGATTGGTGGCTATAGGGAAGGCAATAAGGACTGGAGGGTGATTGGTGGCTATAGGGAAGGCAATAAGGACTGGAGGGTGATTGGTGGCTATAGGGAAGGCAATAAGGACTGGAGGGTGATTGGTGGCTATAGGGAAGGCAATAAGGACTGGAGGGTGATTGGTGGCTATAGGGAAGGCAATAAGGACTGGGGAGTGATTGGTGGCTATAGGGCAGGCAATATGGACTGGAGGTGATTGGTGGCTAAAGGGAAGGCAATAAGGACTGGAGGTGATTGGTGGCTATAGGGAAGGCAATAAGGACTGGAGGTGATTGGTGGCTATAGGGAAGGCAATAAGGATTGGAGGGTGATTGGTGGCTAAAGGGAAGGCAATAAGGACTGGAGGTGATTGGTGGCTATAGGGAAGGCAATAAGGACAGGAGGGCGATTGGTGGCTATAGGGAAGGCAATAAGAACTAGAGGGTGATTGGTGGCTTATAGGAAAGGCAATAAGGACTGGAGGGTGATTGGTGGCTAAAGGGAAGGCAATAAGGACTGGAGGGTGATTGGTGGCTTATAGGAAAGGCAATAAGGACTGGAGGGTGATTGGTGGCTATAGGGAAGGAAATAAGGACTGGAGGGTGATTGGTGGCTATAGGGCAGGCAATAAGGACTGGAGGGTGATTGGTGGCTATAGGGCAGGCAATAAGGACTGGAGGATGATTGGTGGCTATAGGGCGGGCAATAAGGACTGGAGGGTGATTGGTGGCTATAGGGAAGGCAATAAGGACTGGAGGGTGATTGGTGCCTATAGGGAAGGCAATAAGGACTGGAGGATGATTGGTGGCTATAGGGAAGGCAAAAGGGACTGGAGGATGATTGGTGGCTATAGGGAAGGCAATAAGGACTGGGGAGTGATTGGTGGCTATAGGGCAGGCAATAAGGACTGGAGGGTGATTGGTGGCTATAGGGAAGGAATTAAGGACTGGGGAGTGATTGGTGGCTATAGAGAAGGCAATAAGGACTGGAGGGTGATTGGTGGCTATAGGGAAGGCAATAAGGACTGGGGAGTGATTGGTGGCTATAGGGCAGGCAATATGGACTGGAGGGTGATTGGTGGCTATAGGGAAGGCAATAAAGACTGGAGGATGGTTGGTGGCTATAGGGAAGGCAATAAGGACTGGAGGGTGATTGGTGGATATAGGGAATGCAATAAGGACTGGAGGTGATTGGTGGCTAAAAGGAAGGCAATAAGGACTGGAGGGTGATTGGTGGCTATAGGGAAGGCAATAAGGACTGGAGGGTGATTGGTGGATATAGGGAAGGCAATAAGGACTGGAGGTGATTGGTGGCTATAGGGCAGGCAATAAGGACTGGAGGGTGATTGGTGGCTATAGGGAAGGAATTAAGGACTGGGGAGTGATTGGTGGCTATAGAGAAGGCAATAAGGACTGGAGGGTGATTGGTGGCTATAGGGAAGGCAATAAGGACTGGGGAGTGATTGGTGGCTATAGGGCAGGCAATATGGACTGGAGGGTGATTGGTGGCTATAGGGAAGGCAATAAAGACTGGAGGATGGTTGGTGGCTATAGGGAAGGCAATAAGGACTGGAGGGTGATTGGTGGATATAGGGAAGGCAATAAGGACTGGAGGATGATTGGTGGATATAGGGAAGGCAATAAGGACTGGAGGTGATTGGTGGCTAAAAGGAAGGCAATAAGGACTAGAGGGTGATTGGTGGCTATAGGGAAGGCAATAAGGACTGGAGGGTGATTGGTGGATATAGGGAAGGCAATAAGGACTGGAGGTGATTGGTGGCTAAAAGGAAGGCAATAAGGACTGGAGGGTGATTGGTGGCTATAGGGAAGGCAATAAGGACTGGAGGGTGATTGGTGGATATAGGGAAGGCAATAAGGACTGGAGGTGATTGGTGGCTAAAAGGAAGGCAATAAGGACGGGCGGGTGATTGGTGGCTATAGGGAAGGCAATAAGGACTAGAGGGTGATTGGTGGCTTATAGGAAAGGCAATAAGGAGTGGAGGAGGATTGGTGGCTATAGGGAAGGCAATAAGGACTGGAGGGTGATCGGTGGCTATAGGGAAGGCAATAAGGACTGGAGGGTGATTGGTGGCTATAGGGAAGGCAATACGGACTGGAGGGTGATTGGTGGCTATAGGGAAGGCAATAAGGACTGGGGGGTGATTGGTGGCTATAGGGAAGGCAATAAGGACTGGAGGGTGATTGGTGGCTATAGGGAAGGTAATAAGGACTGGAGGGTGATTGGTGGCTATAGGGAAGGCAATAAGGACTAGAGGGTGATTGGTGGCTAAAGGGAAGGTAATAAGGACTGGAGGGTGATTGGTGGCTATAGGGAAGGTAATAAGGACTGGAGGGTGATTGGTGGCTATAGGGAAGGCAATACGGACTGGAGGGTGATTGGTGGCTATAGGGAAGGCAATAAGGACTGGAGGGTGATTGGTGGCTATAGGGAAGGTAATAAGGACTGGAGGGTGATTGGTGGCTATAGGGAAGGTAATAAGGACTGGAGGGTGATTGGTGGCTATAGGGAAGGCAATAAGGACTGGAGGGTGATTGGTGGCTATAGGGAAGGCAATAAGGACTGGAGGGTGATTGGTGGCTATAGGGCAGGCAATAAGGACTGGAGGGTGATTGGTGGCTATAGGGAAGGCAATAAGGACTGGAGGGTGATTGGTGGCTATAGGGAAGGAATTAAGGACTGGGGAGTGATTGGTGGCTATAGGGAAGGCAATAAGGACTGGAGGGTGATTGGTGGCTATAGGGAAGGCAATAAGGACTGGAGGGTGATTGGTGGCTATAGGGAAGGCAATAAGGACTGGGGAGTGATTGGTGGCTATAGGGCAGGCAATAAGGACTGGAGGTGATTGGTGGCTAAAGGGAAGGCAATAAGGACTGGAGGTGATTGGTGGCTATAGGGAAGGCAATAAGGACTGGAGGTGATTGGTGGCTATAGGGAAGGCAATAAGGATTGGAGGGTGATTGGTGGCTAAAGGGAAGGCAATAAGGACTGGAGGGTGATTGGTGGCTTATAGGAAAGGCAATAAAGACTGGAGGTGATTGGTGGCTATTGGGAAGGCAATAAGGACAGGAGGGCGATTGGTGGCTATAGGGAAGGCAATAAGAACTAGAGGGTGATTGGTGGCTTATAGGAAAGGCAATAAGGACTGGAGGGTGATTGGTGGCTAAAGGGAAGGCAATAAGGACTGGAGGGTGATTGGTGGCTTATAGGAAAGGCAATAGGGACTGGAGGGTGATTGGTGGCTATATGGAAGGAAATAAGGACTGGAGGGTGATTGGTGGCTATAGGGCAGGCAATAAGGACTGGAGGGTGATTGGTGGCTATAGGGCAGGCAATAAGGACTGGAGGATGATTGGTGGCTATAGGGCAGGCAATAAGGACTGGAGGGTGATTGGTGGCTATAGGGAAGGCAATAAGGACTGGAGGGTGATTGGTGGCTATAGGGAAGGCAATAAGGACTGGAGGATGATTGGTGGCTATAGGGAAGGCAAAAGGGACTGGAGGATGATTGGTGGCTATAGGGAAGGCAATAAGGACTGGGGAGTGATTGGTGGCTATAGGGCAGGCAATAAGGACTGGAGGGTGATTGGTGGCTATAGGGAAGGAATTAAGGACTGGGGAGTGATTGGTGGCTATAGAGAAGGCAATAAGGACTGGAGGGTGATTGGTGGCTATAGGGAAGGCAATAAGGACTGGGGAGTGATTGGTGGCTATAGGGCAGGCAATATGGACTGGAGGGTGATTGGTGGCTATAGGGAAAGCAATAAGGACTGGAGGGTGATTGGTGGCTATAGGGAAGGCAATAAAGACTGGAGGATGGTTGGTGGCTATAGGGAAGGCAATAAGGACTGGAGGGTGATTGGTGGATATAGGGAAGGCAATAAGGACTGGAGGTGATTGGTGGCTAAAAGGAAGGCAATAAGGACTAGAGGGTGATTGGTGGCTATAGGGAAGGCAATAAGGACTGGAGGGTGATTGGTGGATATAGGGAAGGCAATAAGGACTGGAGGTGATTGGTGGCTAAAAGGAAGGCAATAAGGACTGGAGGGTGATTGGTGGCTATAGGGAAGGCAATAAGGACTGGAGGGTGATTGGTGGATATAGGGAAGGCAATAAGGACTGGAGGTGATTGGTGGCTAAAAGGAAGGCAATAAGGACGGGAGGGTGATTGGTGGCTATAGGGAAGGCAATAAGGACAGGAGGGCGATTGGTGGCTATAGGGAAGGCAATAAGGACTAGAGGGTGATTGGTGGCTTATAGGAAAGGCAATAAGGACTGGAGGGTGATTGGTGGCTATAGGGAAGGCAATAAGGACTGGAGAGTGATTGGTGGCTATAGGGAAGGCAATAAGGACTGGAGGGTGATTGGTGGCTATAGGGAAGGCAATAAGGACTGGAGGGTGATCGGTGGCTATAGGGAAGGCAATAAGGACTGGAGGGTGATTGGTGGCTATAGGGCAGGCAATATGGACTGGAGGGTGATTGGTGGCTATAGGGCAGGCAATAAGGACTAGAGGATGATTGGTGGCTATAGGGAAGGCAATAAGGACTGGAGGGTGATTGGTGGCTTATAGGAAAGGCAATAAGGACTGGAGGGTGATTGGTGGCTAAAGGGAAGGCAATAAGGAGTGGAGGAGGATTGGTGGCTATAGGGAAGGCAATAAGGACTGGAGGGTGATTGGTGGCTTATAGGAAAGGCAATAAGGACTGGAGGGTGATTGGTGGCTATAGGGAAGGCAATAAGGACTGGAGGGTGATTGGTGGCTTATAGGGAAGGCAATAAGGACTGGAGGGTGATTGGTGGCTATAGGGAAGGCAATAAGGACTGGAGGGTGATTGGTGGCTATAGGGCAGGCAATATGGACTGGAGGGTGATTGGTGGCTATAGGGCAGGCAATAAGGACTAGAGGATGATTGGTGGCTATAGGGAAGGCAATAAGGACTGGAGGGTGATTGGTGGCTTATAGGAAAGGCAATAAGGACTGGAGGGTGATTGGTGGCTAAAGGGAAGGCAATAAGGAGTGGAGGAGGATTGGTGGCTATAGGGAAGGCAATAAGGACTGGAGGGTGATTGGTGGCTATAGGGAAGGCAATAAGGACTGGAGGGTGATTGGTGGCTATAGGGAAGGCAATAATGACTGGAGGGTGATCGGTGGTTTTAGGGAAGGCAATACAGACTGGAGGATGGTTGGTGGCTATAGGGAAGGCAATAAGAACTAGAGGGTGTTTGGTGGCTATAGGGAAGGCAATAAGGACAGGAGGGCGATTGGTGGCTATAAGGAAGGCAATAAGGACTGGAGGGTGATTGGTGGCTATAGGGAAGGCAATAAGGACTGGAGGGTGATTGGTGGCTATAGGGAAGGCAATAAGGACAGGAGGGCGATTGGTGGCTATAGGGAAGGCAATAAGAACTAGAGGGTGATTGGTGGCTATAGGGAAGGCAATAAGGACTGGAGGGTGATTGGTGGCTATAGGGAAGGCAATAAGGACTGGGGAGTGATTGGTGGCTAAAGGGCAGGCAATAAGGACTGGAGAGTGATTGGTGGCTATAGGGAAGGCAATAAGGACTGGAGGGTGATTGGTGGCTATAGGGAAGGCAATAAGGACTGGAGGGTGATCGGTGGCTATAGGGAAGGCAATAAGGACTGGAGGGTGATTGGTGGCTATAGGGAAGGCAATAAGGACTGGGGAGTGATTGGTGGCTATAGGGCAGGCAATAAGGACTGGAGGGTGATTGGTGGCTTATAGGGCAGGCAATAAGGACTGGAGGGTGATTGGTGGCTTATAGGAAAGGCAATAAGGACTGGAGGGTGATTGGTGGCTATATGGAAGGCAATAAGGACTGGAGGTGATTGGTGGCTATAGGGCAGGCAATAAGGACTGGAGGGTGATTGGTGGCTATAGGGAAGGCAATAAGGACTGGGGAGTGATTGGTGGCTATAGGGCAGGCAATATGGACTGGAGGGTGATTGGTGGCTATAGGGAAGGCAATAAAGACTGGAGGATGGTTGGTGGCTATAGGGAAGGCAATAAGGACTGGAGGGTGATTGGTGGATATAGGGAAGGCAATAAGGACTGGAGGTGATTGGTGGCTAAAAGGAAGGCAATAAGGACTGGAGGGTGATTGGTGGCTATAGGGAAGGCAATAAGGACTGGAGGGTGATTGGTGGATATAGGGAAGGCAATAAGGACTGGAGGTGATTGGTGGCTATAGGGAAGGTAATAAGGACTAGAGGGTGATTGGTGGCTTATAGGAAAGGCAATAAGGAGTGGAGGAGGATTGGTGGCTATAGGGAAGGCAATAAGGACGGGCGGGTGATTGGTGGCTATAGGGAAGGCAATAAGGACTAGAGGGTGATTGGTGGCTTATAGGAAAGGCAATAAGGAGTGGAGGAGGATTGGTGGCTATAGGGAAGGCAATAAGGACTGGAGGGTGATCGGTGGCTATAGGGAAGGCAATACGGACTGGAGGGTGATTGGTGGCTATAGGGAAGGCAATAAGGACTGGGGGGTGATTGGTGGCTATAGGGAAGGCAATAAGGACTGGAGGGTGATTGGTGGCTATAGGGAAGGCAATAAGGACTGGAGGGTGATTGGTGGCTATAGGGAAGGTAATAAGGACTGGAGGGTGATTGGTGGCTATAGGGAAGGCAATAAGGACTGGAGGGTGATTGGTGGCTATAGGGAAGGCAATAAGGACTGGAGGGTGATTGGTGGCTATAGGGCAGGCAATAAGGACTGGAAGGTGATTGGTGGCTATAGGGAAGGCAATAAGGACTGGAGGGTGATTGGTGGCTATAGGGAAGGAATTAAGGACTGGGGAGTGATTGGTGGCTATAGGGAAGGCAATAAGGACTGGAGGGTGATTGGTGGCTATAGGGAAGGCAATAAGGACTGGAGGGTGATTGGTGGCTATAGGGAAGGCAATAAGGACTGGGGAGTGATTGGTGGCTATAGGGCAGGCAATAAGGACTGGAGGTGATTGGTGGCTAAAGGGAAGGCAATAAGGACTGGAGGTGATTGGTGGTTATAGGGAAGGCAATAAGGATTGGAGGGTGATTGGTGGCTAAAGGGAAGGCAAAAAGGACTGGAGGGTGATTGGTGGCTTATAGGAAAGGCAATAAGGACTGGAGGTGATTGGTGGCTATTGGGAAGGCAATAAGGACAGGAGGGCGATTGGTGGCTATAGGGAAGGCAATAAGAACTAGAGGGTGATTGGTGGCTTATAGGAAAGGCAATAAGGACTGGAGGGTGATTGGTGGCTATATGGAAGGAAATAAGGACTGGAGGGTGATTGGTGGCTATAGGGAAGGCAATAAGGACTGGAGGGTGATTGGTGGCTATAGGGCAGGCAATAAGGACTGGAGGGTGATTGGTGGCTATAGGGCAGGCAATAAGGACTGGAGGGTGATTGGTGGCTATAGGGAAGGCAATAAGGACTGGAGGGTGATTGGTGGCTATAGGGAAGGCAATAAGGACTGGAGGATGATTGGTGGCTATAGGGAAGGCAAAAGGGACTGGAGGATGATTGGTGGCTATAGGGAAGGCAATAAGGACTGGGGAGTGATTGGTGGCTATAGGGCAGGCAATAAGGACTGGAGGGTGATTGGTGGCTATAGGGAAGGAATTAAGGACTGGGGAGTGATTGGTGGCTATAGAGAAGGCAATAAGGACTGGAGGGTGATTGGTGGCTATAGGGAAGGCAATAAGGACTGGGGAGTGATTGGTGGCTATAGGCCAGGCAATATGGACTGGAGGGTGATTGGTGGCTATAGGGAAAGCAATAAGGACTGGAGGGTGATTGGTGGCTATAGGGAAGGCAATAAAGACTGGAGGATGGTTGACGGCTATAGGGAAGGCAATAAGGACTGGAGGGTGATTGGTGGATATAGGGAAGGCAATAAGGACTGGAGGTGATTGGTGGCTAAAAGGAAGGCAATAAGGACTGGAGGGTGATTGGTGGCTATAGGGAAGGCAATAAGGACTGGAGGGTGACTGGTGGATATAGGGAAAGCAATAAGGACTGGAGGTGATTGGTGGCTAAAAGGAAGGCAATAAGGACTGGAGGGTGATTGGTGGCTATAGGGAAGGCAATAAGGACTGGAGGGTGATTGGTGGATATAGGGAAGGCAATAAGGACTGGAGGTGATTGGTGGCTAAAAGGAAGGCAATAAGGACGGGAGGGTGATTGGTGGCTATAGGGAAGGCAATAAGGACAGGAGGGCGATTGGTGGCTATAGGGAAGGCAATAAGGACTAGAGGGTGATTGGTGGCTTATAGGAAAGGCAATAAGGACTGGAGGGTGATTGGTGGCTATAGGGAAGGCAATAAGGACTGGAGAGTGATTGGTGGCTATAGGGAAGGCAATAAGGACTGGAGGGTGATTGGTGGCTATAGGGAAGGCAATAAGGACTGGAGGGTGATCGGTGGCTATAGGGAAGGCAATAAGGACTGGAGGGTGATTGGTGGCTATAGGGCAGGCAATATGGACTGGAGGGTGATTGGTGGCTATAGGGCAGGCAATAAGGACTAGAGGATGATTGGTGGCTATAGGGAAGGCAATAAGGACTGGAGGGTGATTGGTGGCTATAGGGAAGGCAATAAGGACTGGAGGGTGATTGGTGGCTATAGGGAAGGCAATAAGGACTGGAGGGTGATTGGTGGCTTATAGGAAAGGCAATAAGGACTGGAGGGTGATTGGTGGCTATAGGGAAGGCAATAAGGACTGGAGGGTGATTGGTGGCTATAGGGAAGGCAATAAGGACTGGAGGGTGATTGGTGGCTATAGGGCAGGCAATATGGACTGGAGGGTGATTGGTGGCTATAGGGCAGGCAATAAGGACTAGAGGATGATTGGTGGCTATAGGGAAGGCAATAAGGACTGGAGGGTGATTGGTGGCTTATAGGAAAGGCAATAAGGACTGGAGGGTGATTGGTAGCTAAAGGGAAGGCAATAAGGAGTGGAGGAGGATTGGTGGCTATAGGGAAGGCAATAAGGACTGGAGGGTGATTGGTGGCTATAGGGAAGGCAATAAGGACTGGAGGGTGATTGGTGGCTATAGGGAAGGCAATAAGGACTGGAGGGTGATTGGTGGCTATAGGGCAGGCAATATGGACTGGAGGGTGATTGGTGGCTATAGGGCAGGCAATAAGGACTAGAGGATGATTGGTGGCTATAGGGAAGGCAATAAGGACTGGAGGGTGATTGGTGGCTTATAGGAAAGGCAATAAGGACTGGAGGGTGATTGGTGGCTATAGGGAAGGCAATAAGGACTGGAGGGTGATTGGTGGCTATAGGGAAGGCAATAAAGACTGGAGGATGGTTGGTGGCTATAGGGAAGGCAATAAGAACTAGAGGGTGTTTGGTGGCTATAGGGAAGGCAATAAGGACAGGAGGGCGATTGGTGGCTATAAGGAAGGCAATAAGGACTGGAGGGTGATTGGTGGCTATAGGGAAGGCAATAAGGACTGGAGGGTGATTGGTGGCTATAGGGAAGGCAATAAGGACAGGAGGGCGATTGGTGGCTATAGGGAAGGCAATAAGAACTAGAGGGTGATTGGTGGCTATAGGGAAGGCAATAAGGACTGGAGGGTGATTGGTGGCTATAGGGAAGGCAATAAGGACTGGGGAGAGATTGGTGGCTAAAGGGCAGGCAATAAGGACTGGAGAGTGATTGGTGGCTATAGGGAAGGCAATAAGGACTGGAGGGTGATTGGTGGCTATAGGGAAGGCAATAAGGACTGGAGGGTGATCGGTGGCTATAGGGAAGGCAATAAGGACTGGAGGGTGATTGGTGGCTATAGGGAAGGCAATAAGGACTGGGGAGTGATTGGTGGCTATAGGGCAGGCAATAAGGACTGGAGGGTGATTGGTGGCTTATAGGAAAGGCAATAAGGACTGGAGGGTGATTGGTGGCTAAAGGGAAGGCAATAAGGAGTGGAGGAGGATTGGTGGCTATAGGGAAGGCAATAAGGACTGGAGGGTGATTGGTGGCTATAGGGCAGGCAATAAGGACTGGAGGGTGATTGGTGGCTATAGGGCAGGCAATATGGACTGGAGGGTGATTGGTGGCTTATAGGAAAGGCAATAAGGACTGGAGGGTGATTGGTGGCTTATAGGAAAGGCAATAAGGACTGGAGGGTGATTGGTGGCTTATAGGAAAGGCAATAAGGACTAGAGGATGATTGGTGGCTATAGGGCAGGCAATATGGACTGGAGGGTGATTGGTGGCTTATAGGAAAGGCAATAAGGACTGGAGGGTGATTGGTGGCTTATAGGAAAGGCAATAAGGACTGGAGGGTGATTGGTGGCTTATAGGAAAGGCAATAAGGACTGGAGGGTGATTGGTGGCTATAGGGCAGGCAATATGGACTGGAGGGTGATTGGTGGCTTATAGGAAAGGCAATAAGGACTAGAGGATGATTGGTGGCTATAGGGAAGGCAATAAGGACTGGAGGGTGATTGGTGGCTTATAGGAAAGGCAATAAGGACTGGAGGGTGATTGGTGGCTAAAGGGAAGGCAATAAGGAGTGGAGGAGGATTGGTGGCTATAGGGAAGGCAATAAGGACTGGAGGGTGATTGGTGGCTATAGGGAAGGCAATAAGGACTTCAGGGTGATTGGTGGCTATAGGGAAGGCAATAATGACTGGAGGGTGATCGGTGGCTTTAGGGAAGGCAATAAAGACTGGAGGATGGTTGGTGGCTATAGGGAAGGCAATAAGGACTGGAGGTGATTGGTGACTATAGGGAAGGCAATAAGGACTGGAGGATGATTGGTGGCTATAGGGAAGACAATAAGGACAGGAGGGCGATTGGTGGCTATAGGGAAGGCAATAAGAACTAGAGGGTGTTTGGTGGCTATAGGGAAGGCAATAAGGACAGGAGGGTGATTGGTGGCTATAGGGAAGGCAATAAGGACTGGAGGGTGATTGGTGGATATAGGGAAGGCAATACGGACGGGAGGATGATTGGTGGCTATAGGGAAGGCAATAAGGACTGGAGGGTGATTGGTGGCTATAGGGAAGGCAATAAGGACTGGAGGGTGATTGGTGGCTATAGATTGGTGGCTATAGGGAAGGCAATAAGGACTGGAGGGTGATTGGTGGCTATAGGGAAGGCAATAAGGACGGGAGGATGATTGGTGGCTATAGGGAAGGCAATAAGGACTGGAGGGTGATTGGTGGCTATAGGGAAGGCAATAAGGACTGGAGGGTGATCGGTGGCTATAGGGAAGGCAATAAGGACTGGAGGGTGATTGGTGGCTATAGGGCAGGCAATATGGACTGGAGGGTGATTGGTGGCTATAGGGCAGGCAATAAGGACTAGAGGATGATTGGTGGCTATAGGGAAGGCAATAAGGACTGGAGGGTGATTGGTGGCTTATAGGAAAGGCAATAAGGACTGGAGGGTGATTGGTGGCTATAGGGAAGGCAATAAGGACTGGAGGGTGATTGGTGGCTTATAGGAAAGGCAATAAGGACTGGAGGGTGATTGGTGGCTATAGGGAAGGCAATAAGGACTGGAGGGTGATTGGTGGCTATAGGGAAGGCAATAAGGACTGGAGGGTGATTGGTGGCTATAGGGCAGGCAATATGGACTGGAGGGTGATTGGTGGCTATAGGGCAGGCAATAAGGACTAGAGGATGATTGGTGGCTATAGGGAAGGCAATAAGGACTGGAGGGTGATTGGTGGCTTATAGGAAAGGCAATAAGGACTGGAGGGTGATTGGTGGCTAAAGGGAAGGCAATAAGGAGTGGAGGAGGATTGGTGGCTATAGGGAAGGCAATAAGGACTGGAGGGTGATTGGTGGCTATAGGGAAGGCAATAAGGACTGGAGGGTGATTGGTGGCTATAGGGAAGGCAATAAGGACTGGAGGGTGATTGGTGGCTATAGGGCAGGCAATATGGACTGGAGGGTGATTGGTGGCTATAGGGCAGGCAATAAGGACTAGAGGATGATTGGTGGCTATAGGGAAGGCAATAAGGACTGGAGGGTGATTGGTGGCTTATAGGAAAGGCAATAAGGACTGGAGGGTGATTGGTGGCTAAAGGGAAGGCAATAAGGAGTGGAGGAGGATTGGTGGCTATAGGGAAGGCAATAAAGACTGGAGGATGGTTGGTGGCTATAGGGAAGGCAATAAGGACAGGAGGGCGATTGGTGGCTATAAGGAAGGCAATAAGGACTGGAGGGTGATTGGTGGCTATAGGGAAGGCAATAAGGACTGGAGGGTGATTGGTGGCTATAGGGAAGGCAATAAGGACAGGAGGGCGATTGGTGGCTATAGGGAAGGCAATAAGAACTAGAGGGTGATTGGTGGCTATAGGGAAGGCAATAAGGACAGGAGGGCGATTGGTGGCTATAAGGAAGGCAATAAGGACTGGAGGGTGATTGGTGGCTATAGGGAAGGCAATAAGGACTGGAGGGTGATTGGTGGCTATAGGGAAGGCAATAAGGACAGGAGGGCGATTGGTGGCTATAGGGAAGGCAATAAGAACTAGAGGGTGATTGGTGGCTATAGGGAAGGCAATAAGGACTGGAGGGTGATTGGTGGCTATAGGGAAGGCAATAAGGACTGGGGAGAGATTGGTGGCTAAAGGGCAGGCAATAAGGACTGGAGAGTGATTGGTGGCTATAGGGAAGGCAATAAGGACTGGAGGGTGATCGGTGGCTATAGGGAAGGCAATAAGGACTGGAGGGTGATTGGTGGCTATAGGGAAGGCAATAAGGACTGGGGAGTGATTGGTGGCTATAGGGCAGGCAATAAGGACTGGAGGGTGATTGGTGGCTTATAGGAAAGGCAATAAGGACTGGAGGGTGATTGGTGGCTAAAGGGAAGGCAATAAGGAGTGGAGGAGGATTGGTGGCTATAGGGAAGGCAATAAGGACTGGAGGGTGATTGGTGGCTATAGGGCAGGCAATAAGGACTGGAGGGTGATTGGTGGCTATAGGGCAGGCAATATGGACTGGAGGGTGATTGGTGGCTTATAGGAAAGGCAATAAGGACTGGAGGGTGATTGGTGGCTTATAGGAAAGGCAATAAGGACTGGAGGGTGATTGGTGGCTTATAGGAAAGGCAATAAGGACTAGAGGATGATTGGTGGCTATAGGGCAGGCAATATGGACTGGAGGGTGATTGGTGGCTTATAGGAAAGGCAATAAGGACTGGAGGGTGATTGGTGGCTTATAGGAAAGGCAATAAGGACTGGAGGGTGATTGGTGGCTATAGGGAAGGCAATAAGGACTGGAGGGTGATTGGTGGCTTATAGGAAAGGCAATAAGGACTGGAGGGTGATTGGTGGCTTATAGGAAAGGCAATAAGGACTGGAGGGTGATTGGTGGCTATAGGGCAGGCAATATGGACTGGAGGATGATTGGTGGCTTATAGGAAAGGCAATAAGGACTAGAGGATGATTGGTGGCTATAGGGAAGGCAATAAGGACTGGAGGGTGATTGGTGGCTATAGGGAAGGCAATAAGGACTGGAGGGTGATTGGTGACTATAGGGAAGGCAATAAGGAGTGGAGGAGGATTGGTGGCTATAGGGAAGGCAATAAGGAGTGGAGGAGGATTGGTGGCTATAGGGAAGGCAATAAGGACTGGAGGGTACTTGGTGGCTATAGGGAAGGCAATAAGGATGGGAGGGTGATCAGCAACAGGAGATGACCCATTTGTGGCAGCAGAGATGAAAGGTGTCATCATGCGATATACTACTTAGGGGCCCACTAAGACTCTCTTGCCCGAGGGCCCCCACAAACTTAGAGATAGATCTATAGTGGCCGGGATGCCCTCCTTACACGTAATACCATTACCAGCTATGGCTACTAGACCACTAGAAGGAGATAAACAGGCTGGACTGGATGGACTAAAGTCTTTATACTGCTGCACATACTATGTTACTATGTTACTATATAAGATAATAAATAAACACAATAAAAAAAACTATAACGCTTGTGCTTTGTTTCCACAGAAGTCAGACACCAAAGGGTTGATTCAGAGCCCCTTTCTCGCGTGAATATTTCCATTCTCGTTAATTTTTTCCCCTCGTCTGATTCTGCAAAGCCTTTTTTTCTGCAAGAGCTTTAGTGTGGAATGTTTTCATTTTTGCATGATTTTTCGTTTGGTAGCAAGACCTCCATAAAAATAATGAGAAAGGGGCTCTGAATCAACCCTCAACTCCTTCCTTATTATTCAAATCTAGTGCGAGATTTGGGTCCAAGGTAAATTCAAAAGCAGAATAGTCGTGACATTCAGGTCAAAATCGACCAGCTCTGTTTTTTGGTAAAAAAAAAAAAAAAGCCAACTCAAGTATTGGAATTTGGAAAAAGATAAAAGAAACATCCTTTAACTAGAGGAAACGTCACAATTAATATTAGAGTTCCCATTTAGTGCTAGCCTACCTACAGATTTTGTCTAGTAGCCATAGCTGGTAATGTTATTACATGCAAGGAAGGCATTCCGGCCACTATAGATCTCCTTCCAATGGTCTAGTAGCCATAGCTGGTAATGTTATTACATGCACGGGGGGCATCCCGGCCACTATAGATCTCCTTCCAGTGGTCTAGTAGCCATAGCTGGTGGAGAAAGCACCTTTCCTCTACCCTTAGTGGATGCCCTCGGGTTATGGTGACACTCCGGGGTATAAATAGATTGTGGGACATACCTTTATATTGACCCCAAATATATTTATACATAGTTATTAGATCAGCTCTCAGGCGTCTATTTTCCAAACTAAATAAACCTTATATATATTTTATTGCATTTATTTCTATATTATCTTGGTGAAGGAGGTGAGTGAACATGTCACCACTTTTCTTTGACTTGAAACTGATAGCGGTCATCAGAGCTGATGAAAAAGAGAAAAAAAAAACGCGGAGGAGGAGAACGCCGCTATGATGAGCAACAATAGGACCGGAGAGAGACATTTATTAGGGGGAAACATTTTCTTTCCCGGGCGCTCGGCTCTACGTCTCTACGTAGCGGGAAGCTCGTGTTTTCTGTCTGCTCAATTTAATTGTAAAAATCCAGGTCAGAAAATAATGCAAAATTGCAGGGAAGTGCTTCATGCTTTATTCATGAGCCGGAGGAAGAATCTCCTTTGTGCTCACACGCGGGAGCGCGGGAGGAGAGACGGGGAAATGGCCGGACAAAATAATCAGCTCTAAATGTTACCAATAGATTCAGCAACAAAATTCATTTCCTTTGCTGGACAGACGAAAAAAAGGCTGTGTGTGTCCAGAACATTCCTTCAATATCTTCATTGCTTCTCTACCCCTCCTTCCAACTCTTACATCTATCTATCTATCTATCTATCTATCTATCTATCTATCTATCTATCTATCCCATATCTATCTATCTATCTATCTATCTATCTATCCCATATCTATCTATCTATCTATCTATCTATCTATCTATCTATCTATCTCATATCTATCTATCTATCTATCTATCTATCTATCTATCTATCTATCCCATATCTATCTATCTATCTATCTATCTATCTATCTATCTATCTCATATCTATCTATCTATCTATCTATCTATCTCATATCTATCTATCTATCTATCTATCTATCTATCTATCTATCTATCTATCTATCTATATATCTATCTATCTCCTATCTATCTATCTATCTATCTCATATGTATCTATCTATCTATCTATCTATCTTTCTATCTTTCCATCCCATATCAATTCAATTCAAACAGGCTTTATTGGCAAATCCCCCCAAAAAACACATTTAGCATTGCCAAAGCAAATGAGAATAACACATGGCATGGGGGTGAGGGGGGGAATAAAGGGGGTGGGTGTTTGGTTATAGGGGCAGGATTGGGGCTACAATGGTCCAGTGGTGGTGGGAGTTGGAGACGTAAAGGAGGCAGAAAGGGGTTAAGGTGAGATTAAGGGGCAGTTTAGGAGTATGAAATCCATGAATTCTAATTGTCTTTTTAGTTGGCGAAGACCTATAGGGAGAAGTATAGAGGTGGGGTATAGGGGCAGTATAGGGGTATATCAGTCCATGGTGTCTCATGTTCCTCTCAGCTGGTGGCAGGTGGAGACATATTGGGCGGCTATTTGTAGGGTGGGCTCCTCTTCCCCCAGCAGGATTTGGAGTTTCCTCTCATCATCTATGGAGGTAAATCTGGGATGAGGGTGGAGAGTCTCTGGAAATAATTGACCCTGGTGAATGAATATTTGCTGCAGTGTAGCAGGAAGTGGGCCTCATCCTCCAGGGCTCCCTACTCACAGTGCCGGCACAGTCTGCTCTCCTGTGGCTTGTATTTCTCCTCTCCAGGTATGGGGCCATGGTGCAGCCTCTCCAGGTATGGTGACATGGTGTAGCCTCTCCAGGTATGGGGCCATGGTGCAGCCTCTTCGGGTATGGGGCCATGGTGCAGCCTCTCCAGGTATGGGGCCATGGTGCAGCCTCTCCAGGTATGGGGCCATGGTGCAGCCTCTCCAGGTATGGGGCCATGGTGCAGCCTCTCCAGGTATGGGGCCATGGTGCAGCCACTTCAGGCATGGGCCATGGTTTAGCCTCTCCAGGTATGGGGCCATGGTGCAGCCTCTTCAGGTATGGGGCCATGGTGCAGCCTCTCGAGGTATCGGGCCATGGTGCAGCCTCTCCAGGTATGGGGCCATGGTGTAGCCTCTCCAGTAATTGGGCCATGGTGCAGCCTCTCCAGGTATGGGGCTATTGTGCAGCCTCTCCAGGTATGGGGCCATGGTACAGCCTCTCCAGATACGGGGCCATGGTGCAGCCTCTCCAGATATGGGGCCATGGTGCAGCCTCTCCAGGTATGGGGTTATGGTGCAGTCTCTCCAGGTATGGGACCGTGGTGCAGCCTCCCCAGGTATGGGACCATGGTGCAGCCTCTCCAGGTATGGGACCATAGTGCAGCCTCTCCAGGTATGGGACCATAGTGCAGCCTCTCCAGGCATGGGGTTATGGTGCAGTCTCTCCAGGTATGGGACCGTGGTGCAGCCTCCCCAGGTATGGGACCATGGTGCAGCCTCTCCAGGTATGGGACCAAGGTGCAGCCTCTCCAGGTATGGGACCATAGTGCAGCCTCTCCAGCTACGGGGCCATGGTGCAGCCTCTTCAGCTATGGGGCTATGATGCTGCCTCTCCAGGTATGGTGCCATGGTGCAGCCTCTCCAGGTATAGGGCCTTGGTGCAGCCTCTCCAGGTATGGGACCATGGTGCAGCCTCCCCAGGTATGGGAACATGGTGCAGCCTCTGCAAGTATGGGACCATGGTGCAGCCTCTCCAGGTATGGGACCATGGTGCAGCCTCTCCAGGCATGGGGTTATAGTGCAGTCTCTCCAGGTATGGGACCATGGTGCAGCCTCCCCAGGTATGGGACCATGGTGCAGCCTCTCCAGGTATGGGGCCATGGTGCAGCCTCTCCAGGTATGGTGCCATGGTGTAGCCTCTCCAGGTATGGGGCCATGGTGCAGCCTCTCCAGGTATGGGCCATGGTGCAGCCTCTCCAGGTATGGGGCCATGGTGTAGCCTCTCCAGTAATTGGGCCATGGTGCAGCCTCTCCAGGTATGGGGCCATGGTGCAGCCTCTCCAGATATGGGGGCATGGTACAGCCTCTCCAGATATGGGGCCATGGTGCAGCCTCTCCAGGTATGGGGCCATGGTGCAGCCTCTCCAGGTATGGGACCATGGTGCAGCCTCTCCAGGTATGGGACCATGGTGCAGCCTCTCCAGGCATGGGACCATAGTGCAGCCTCTCCAGCTACGGGGCCATGGTGCAGCCTCTTCAGCTATGGGGCTATGATGCTGCCTCTCCAGGTATGGTGCCATGGTGCAGCCTCTCCAGGCATGGGGTTATGGTGCAGTCTCTCCAGGTATGGGACCGTGGTGCAGCCTCCCCAGGTATGGGACCATGGTGCAGCCTCTCCAGGTATGGGACCAAGGTGCAGCCTCTCCAGGTATGGGACCAAGGTGCAGCCTCTCCAGGTATGGGGCCATAGTGCAGCCTCTCCAGGTATGGTGCCATGGTGCAGCCTCTCCAGGTATGGGGCCTTGGTGCAGCCTCTCCATGTATGAAGCCATGGTGCAGCCTCTCCAGGTATGGGGCCATGGTGCAGCCTCTCCAGATATGGGGCCATGGTGCAGCCTCTCCAGGTATGGGGCCATGGTGCAGCCTCTCCAGGTATGGGACCATGGTGCAGCCTCTCCAGGTATGAGGCCATGGTGCTGCCTCTCCAGGTATGGGACCATGGTGTGGTGCAGCCTCTCCAGCTATGGGACCATGGTGCAGCCTCTCCAGCTATGGGACGATGGTGCAGCCTCGCCAGCTATGGGACCATGGTGCAGCCTCTCCAGCTATGGGGCCATGGTGCAGCCTCTCTAGGTGTGGGGCCATGGTGCAGCCTCTCCAGATATGGGGCCATGGTGCAGCCTCTCCAGATATGGGGCCATGGTGCAGTCTCTCCAGGTATGGGGCCATGGTGCAGCCTCTCCAGGTATGGGGCCATGGTGCAGCCTCTCCAGGTATGGGGCCATGGTGCAGCCTCTCCAGGTATGGGACCATGGTGCAGTCTCTCCAGGTATGGGACCATGGTGCAGCCTCCCCAGGTATGGGACCATGGTGCGGCCTCTCCAGGTATGGGGCCATGGTGCAGCCTCTCCAGGTATGGGACCATGGTGTGGTGCAGCCTCTCCAGCTATGGGACCATGGTGCAGCCTCTCCAGCTATGGGACGATGGTGCAGCCTCGCCAGCTATGGGACCATGGTGCAGCCTCTCCAGCTATGGGGCCATGGTGCAGCCTCTCTAGGTGTGGGGCCATGGTGCAGCCTCTCCAGATATGGGGCCATGGTGCAGCCTCTCCAGATATGGGGCCATGGTGCAGTCTCTCCAGGTATGGGGCCATGGTGCAGCCTCTCCAGGTATGGTACCGTGGTGCAGCCTCTCTCCAGGTTTGGGACCATGGTGCAGCCTCTCCAGGTATGGGACCATGGTGCAGCCTCTCCAGGTATGGGACCATGGTGCAGCCTCTCCAGGTATGGGACCATGGTGCAGCCTCTCCAGGTATGGGACCATGGTGCAGCCTCTCCAGATATGGGGCCATGGTGCAGCCTCTCCAGGTATGGGGCCATGGTGCATCATCTCCATGTATGGGGCTGTTCCTTTGTTTTTGGAGGGAATATCACATTAGTACAAGTCTAGCAAAAGTTTTTATTTTAGTGTTTGCTAGAGACAGTTGTTGGCAAGCAAGTGGGGCTGCTGTATGGGGCCCAGTGCGAAGGTGACAGCCAGCACCGTCTGCTAGAAACCCAGCAGCAACTTCTCTTTGACCTGCTTGAACCAGCGTCATAAACCAGATTAACCAGATTAATAATACAGCCTGACTCCACCACTCACCCACCCAACTTCACTCATCCAGCGCTCTTCAGCTCCATTCAGTGGTGGACTGGGGCCAAAAATCAGCCCTGGATTTTATCAGCCCCTGGCCAGCCCGAAACATCCCTGCTTTGGTCCCCCAACCATTATGCCTGGGCTATAGAATTGGGGGCTGGGGTTCCTTGGTTCGTAAGTACAGTGGGCTGGGTACAGGGGGCTGTGGGGTAGTCTAAGAAGGGCAGGTGTTTCAGACTTATTGTCTTCTCCAGTTTCTTCAAGGTGCCAGTCCTTGTCCTGTTCTGCTGATTGTCTGCTATAGTCTTCTTCAGTTCGCTCAAGGTGCCAGTCCCTGTCCTGGTCACCAGGTTGCCCACTATAGCCTTTTCAAGTTTCCTCAAGGTGCAAGTCCTTGTCCTGATTCCTTGGTTGCCCACTATGTTCTTCTCCAGTTCTCTCAAGGCGCCAGTCCTGGTCCCCTGGATGTTCACTATGATCTTCTTCAGTTCCCTCAAGGTTTCAAGGTCCTGGTCCTCTGGCTGTGCACCGTGGTCTTCTTCAGTTCCCGCAAGGTGGCAATCCTTGTCCTGGTCCTCTGGCTGTGCACCATGGTCTTCTTCAGTTCCCGCAAGGGACCACTATGGCCTTTTCCAATTTCAAGTCCTTGCCCTAGCCATCTGGTTGTCCTTTATGTGTTCTCCAGTTTCCATTCTTTGTCCTGGTCCTCTGGATCTCCACTATGGTCTTCTTCAGTTCCCACAAGGTGCCGATCCCTGCCCACTATGGCATTTTCCAATTTCAAGTCCTTGTCCTAGTCATCTGGTTGTCCTCTATGTCTTCTCCAGTTCCCAGTCCATGCCCTGTCCTTCTGGTTGTCTACTATGAAATTCTCCAGTCCCCTCAAGGTACCAGGCTCTGTTGTGGTCCCCTAGTTGTCCACTACAGTGTTCTCCAGTTCCCTCAAGGTGCCAGGATTTATCCTGGTCCAATAGTTGTTTATTGTGGTCTTACCCAGTTCCCTCAAGGTGCCAGTTCTTGTCCTGGTCTCCTGGTTGTCCACTATGGTCTTCTCTAGTTCCCTCAAGGTGCCAGTACTTGCCCTGGTCCCCTAGGTGTCCTCTATAGTCTTCTCCAGTTACCTTAAGGTTTCAGTCCCTGTTCTGGTACCCTGGTTGTCTATTTTGACCTTCTCTAGTTTCCTCAACTTTCTGGTCCTTATTCTTGTCCCATGGTTGACCACTTCTGGACTTCCCCAGTTCCCTCAGGGTGCCAGTCCCTTACCATGATGGGGTCTTTGTTGCACATATTTGCAAATGCATGTGAAAGCAACAAGCCACATCAAGGAACCTCTGTTTAAATTGCTGCAAAACCCATTGCATTCAAAATGGATGTGGACTGCAATAATCGGATGGCATCAAGGCCTATTTGCATAGCTCCACCTACTGCAAGGAGTGATGCGTAAATCCTTTGTGTTGTGTAAATGCTTTCTGTTCTAGGAAAGAGCCTCTTTTCTTTTACCTTTGGTTAGAGGGTCTTTTGGTCTCTTTAGCTCCCCTATATTGAGTCTAACATGGGTCACTCCACTTGGTGGCTTGCGTGTTTTGGTTCTCACCTGGTCTCACCCTTCATACAGCCAATTACTTCCAGCCTTGTGCTAATGAGAACTATACACCTGAAACATGTGGAAGGTATTTGGCTGTGTAATTTTTAAAGAATTCTTGGCATTGTATACTCAGCAGAGCTCAAATGTGCCCTGGATGGCACAAAAACATAAAGGGACTATTTGCATGGCTCCGCCCAGTGCAAGCAGTGATGGGTAAATCTCCTATTCCTTGTGTTGTGTGCGATGTATAAATAATTTCCATTGCAGGAAAGCGCCTTTATTTTACTTACTTTACTAAATAATCTGACCCCTTCAGGAAGAGAGAAGTATGTCTTGAAAACAAAAAAACATAGCTGCTATGGCCGCTGATGAGGTGAGGGAGCTCACTTAGCCTCACACATGCCCAGCAGTATTTTTCTCTTTGTAAAGGTATTACTACTCTGTTCCTGTAGATCTTGGTGTACAGACTTACAGGTTCTGAAATAAAGTACCAACAGCACTGTTATATTCACTCACCCCGCTGGCCTACAATTATTACCCTCCTTCCAAAGCTTTACCAGCATCAAAATATATATCAGCACCAGGAGACAACATATCTTGTTACTAGGCATGGAAGGCAGGAGGCCCGTTTACATTGGGGCCCTAGGCAATTGCCCAGTTTGCCCAAATCCCAACACAAGGAAAAAGTACTTACTAGATACTAGATCAGCTCAGCACCTTGAGTCACTGAAGAGGGGGATCCTTTTACATTGGGGCCAAGGCAATTGCCCAGTTGGCCACACCTTAATGTTGGCCCTGTTCCCTACATACGAACAAATAAATACTCAATCAGCTTGGCACCTTGAGTCACTGAAAACAGCGGCCCTTTTACATTGGGGCCAAGGCAATTGCCCAGTTGGCCACACCTTAATGTTGGCCTTGTTCTCAACATAAGAACAAAAAAAAATACTCATCGAAGAGGGGGTCCCTTTGGGGCCAAGGCAATTGCTCAGTTTGCCATGACTTAATGCTGGACCTGTTCCCAGCAAAAAAATACTACATTAGCTCATCACCTTGAGTCACCCAAGAGGGGGACCCTTTCACAATGTGGGCCCTAAGCATCTGCCCAGTTTGCCACCCTCTAATGCAAGCCTTGTTCCCAACATAAGAACAAAAAATACTAGATCAGCTCATCACCTTGAGTCACTAAAGAGGGGAATCCTTTTACACTGGGGGCCCTAAGCACGACCTCCGCATGAACAGTTGTTACCATCTATCAGCTGATCCAGCAGAATTAGCTCATGTGTAATATTTTGTTTGTTCTTCTGTGATTGGCTGAAACATATGTTTGCTCAAATATGTTCTTAAAGTGGACCAACACCCAGGGGTGATCGGCCCGGGAATCTATAAGATTCCCGGGCCGATCACCTCACACACCGCGGGACATCCGAGATCGGGATGTCCCGCGGGGTGTAACCCCCCCCAAACACCCCGAAAAACCTTACCTCTCCAGACGCTGCTTCCGCCGCCGCCGCCTCACTCGCGCTCCTCCAGACGTGCGCGTGCCAGCGCCGGCCGTCTCTGAATGGCCGGCGCGCACACGTCAAGAGTGACGCGCGGGAGGCGGCGGCGGGCGCGATCCCTTGTCATTGGACAGCGCAGTCACGTGGGATCGTGTAGAGGTGAGTTTTCGGAGTGTTTGGGGGGGTTTTGGGCAGCGGGGCACCCCCGATCAGGGTGCCCCAAGTAAGTGGACCAATACCCAGGATAGTCAAAATCCTGGGTGTTGGTCCACTTTAAGACGCCCATTTGTTTTACTAAATTAAATGTCAACAAAAGGTGATTTCAACAGAGGACCTTTCGAGGGGTCCGGAAACCACATTGTGGCCGTGTGTCTTTGGGTGAAAAGAGGTTCTCAGAATTTGGACTCCACTAAAGCACAGCTTACCTTGACCAAGTTTGCGTCTACCTGAAAATTCCCCAACCGGGCCAAGGCAATTGCCCAGTTTGCCACACCTTAATGCCGGCCCTGTTCCCAACATAAGAACAAAAAAATGTTTCATCTTCTCTGCACCTTGAGCCACTAAAAGCAGCTTGAGGCTCTGAAGGTAGGAGGACCCTTTTACACTTGAGGCCAAGGCATTTGCTCAGTTTTCCACACCTTAATGCCGGCCCTATTCCCAACATAAGAACAAAAAAATGTTACATCTTCTCGGCACCTTATGTAAATAAATTAAACTATTAATAACTAAAATATTAATAAAATCTCCTGGCTGACTTAGCCAATTATGTAAATATAATTAATCTCCTGAATAGCTTGTCCAATTTATATGTATTAACCAAAATATTAATAATAATATATATATATATATATATATATATATATATATCCTGACCGGCTCAACTAAAATAGACAAACACATATACAAATATTATCAATATCTGGCCAACGATAACACAATGGATACACGCATGAGACTGTAAGACTGTAGGTTCTTTCGACTTCTGGTATATGCAGAGGACACTGAGACAAGTAGTAAATAAAAAGGTATATTGTTGACAAAATAACACAATAATGCAATCAAAATTTTCAACACAATACAATACAGTTCTGGGACTGGCATACATATATACAGGGATAAAGGTAACATTAAAAGCATTACCCTCATGAAACGGGCACCCACAAGCAGACCTTGCAGCTGTCCGCCTTCATTCCTCCTTTCTCCTGTCTTGCTCTCCTGCCTCCCGCCCGGCCCTTCTCATGTGCAAGCAGTCTCCTTCTTGCCTTCCTCCCTGCCTGCCCCTCTACCTAAGGATCCCCCCCAATTATACCCAAAAGGGGCTTTGATCGTCTGGTCTTCCTTCTCTTTGATCTTTTACGACCCTAGTTGCAAGTTTTACTCTTCTCCTAATTTGGCTTCTCAATTTTGTCCCAGCCCTGCTTTATTGTCGCAGGATGCTGTCCTATCTGCTTTGAATACAATTCTTGCCCGTGCATGCTGGCATTGTAAACTATTTTGCTGTATGTTCCTATATTTAAATATGCAACATTATTAACAATATTGATTTTCCATAAAAGCCCATTATTTACACTTGAGCCACTAAAGGCAGGGGAACCCTTTTACCGTTTGCCAAGCCTTAATGCCGGCTCTGTTCCCAGCATAACAACAAAAAATACTCCATCAGCTTGGCACCTTGAATCACTGAAGAGGGGCACCCATTTATATTGGTGCCGAGGCAATTGCCCAGTTTTTCCAGATGTGCAGCATGGCTTGCTTCATTTCAATTCTTTACATGTGGGTAATCCGCCACAGGTGGCGCAATCGACTGCAGGAAAACTTGTGGCCGCTCCCAGCCCATAAAAGGGCCAGAATTACCCAGAAGACCCCAGTCTTCTCCTGCAGTCTGACTTCGAAGATGGTCTCTTTGTCTCTCCATGGACTTCGCAGATAAGCGGGGCATTACTAGCCCGTCGGCCGCTGCAAGCCCTATTCCCACCTGCTTCCGGGACCCTTCTTGCCATGTGCAGGTAGGGGAACGCTGAGGGTCAGGCGTTAGGCAGAGCTACGCTCTGGGCCGCAGACTCTTCCTAAGAGTAAGCCGGCCATAGGCTATGGTGAGCCTATAGGCGGGGGGAGGGGAGGAACCACCCTTTTTTTCCCTTTTTATTATGTGTCCCACATGTTTTATTCTTGTGCATTTTATGCTGTGTGTGTTTTTCTCATGTTTTTTTACCTCACAATATACTTACCTTCCCCGCTCCTGCTCCTCTTGCCTCCTCTACGTTATGGCGTCGGGGGCGCCCCTTGAGGTGAGGCTTGGGCAGGCCGGCGCCACTCTCCTCACAGAGTTTCCTGAGGTAAAGTTCCTGTTTTTACCTCACAGCGTCACTCCTTGGTCTGCAGATAGGCTGCGCAGGCTCTTCCCAGGCTCTTCAACTGGCTCCCATTGCTCCTCCGGCCTCGCTGACTCCCCCGCGCCTGCTTCTGGCCCCTAGTGAGGGGGAGGCCAGCAGGGACTCGCGTAGTAATTTTGAGCCCAGACTGGCTAGCATTGAGCGTCAGTTGACGCGTTCGGCCACTGGCAAGGCCAAGATTAAGAAGCGGCATTTGGAGCTGGCTCGCGCCATTTTTGCCGATGACGATGAGGATTATGAGGCCTTCGGCGGCCGAGATTCCGCTGAGGAGGGTGAGTTGCTCCAGGGGTCCGACTCCTCCGGGGGTAGTCGGGGGGGACCTTGACAGTCGCCACGGGTCTTCATCTGAGAACGCGTGGCAGGATGATACTGAGCAGCTGTTGTCGGCGGTACTTGATACTCTGCACATTGTTCCTCCTAAGGCGGCCAAGAAGGATCAGGGGGACCTTTTTCGGCTGGAGAGACAGCGCCTTGTCTTTCTTGAACAAGGCCACTTCTCTAAGATGGTTTTTAAGGAATGGGAGAAGCCTAATAGGTTGCCGTCGTCACCTAGGGGAATGGTCTCTCGACAAAAAGATCTTTCATGCCCTGTGGCGCCACTGGGGTAAGCCGGACGTGGACCTGTTTGCGTCCCATCACAATCACAAGCTTCCGAGATTCGTATCCCTGTGTGCTGCGCAAGATAGCCCAGGAGGGGGTACCGACCATCCTAGTGGCCCCCCGCTGTCAGAGGAGGGTATGTTTTGCAGACGTTGTCCAGATGGAGGTGGATCAGTACGTCCTGCCCGACGTTCCAGAGCTCCTCACTCAGGGACAGCTGCGCCACCCCAATTTACAAACACTGGCTTTGACGGCTTGGCTGCTGAAACCTCCATCCTGATGAATAAGGGTTTGCCGGCTTCGGTCGTCAGTACTATGATTCAGGCTCGGAAAAAATCCTCTTCTATGATTTATTACAGGGTCTGGCACGCTTACATTGCCTGGTGTGATCCTAAGGCCTTCCCTTGCCGCACCTTCTCCCTTTCCAGGATTCTGGTGTTTCTTCAACACGGTCTAGAATCGGGTCTACAACTGAATACCGTCAAGGGACAAGTTTCTGCCTCTGCAATTTTTTTCCAAAGATCTTTCGCTAATCATAGGCTTGTCAAAACCTCTTCCCAGAGAGTCACTCATGTAAGTCCACGGCGTAAGCCTCTGCTACCGGTGTGGGATTTGAACTTGGTGCTTTCTGCTCTTCAGGGTCGCCCCTTCGAGCCCCTGTGCGATGCTGCTCTTTCTATTCTGACTATTAAGGTGGCCTTTTTGGTTGCTATCACTTCGGTGCGTCGCGTCTCTGAGCTGGCGGCGCTTTCCATGAAACCTCCTTTTTTGCGCGGCATCAGGATAAGGTGGTGTTCCGTCTTAGGCCGGAATTATTTGGTCACCACTGAGTCATTTCTGAAGTCTGATTCTCTTTTTGTCCTTCCTTCCGGACCTAGGAAGGGCTTGCCTCCAGCCAAATCTACTATCAGTAAGTGGATTAGACAGGCGGTGGTGCACGCATACTCTGCTAAGGGGAAGGAACCCCCTTTCCGTGTTACAGCTCACTCCACTAGGGCTATTGGTGCCTCTTGGGCCTTCCAGCACCAGGCTTTAGTTGAACAGGTTTGTAAGGCCGCTACTTGGTCTTCGGTTCATACTTTTTCCAAGTTTATGTTAAGCCCTCAGCTGACGCTGTTTTTGGCCGCAAGATGCTTCAGGCGCTAGTGGTTTGAACTGCCTGCCATTGCTCTCTGGATCCCACCCTTCTTTTTTGGACACTGCTGTTGGATGTCCCACATGTAAAGAACTGAAAAGAAGCAAGCCGTGCTGTACACCTGGAAAAATACAATTCTGTGATTACTCACCTGTAGAATTGTTTTTACGGTGTACAGCACGGCTTGCTTCATCCCACCCTTGTTATCGTTGTTCTCTTTTGCCTTGTTATGGTGATTTTTGTTTAGAGAGTTTCCTTTTAGTGGGCTGTGTTTTACTAACATGGTCCTTGCCTCCCGGCTTCTTGCATTACTGCTTTCAAACACTGGGGTCTTCTGGGTAATTCTGGCCCTTTTATGGGCCTGGGAGGGGCCACAAGTCTTCCTGCAGTCTATTGCGCCACCTGTGGCTGATTACCCAAATGTTAATAATTTAAATTAAGCAAGCTGTGCTGTACACCGTAAAAAAAATTCTACAGGTGAGTAATCGCAGAATTGTATTTTTCCACACCTTAATGCCGGCCCTGTTCCCAACATAAGAACAAAAAATACTAGGTCAGCTCAGCACCTTGAGTCACTAAAGGTAAGGGGACCTTTTTACATTGGAGACCCTAAGCATTCGCCCAGTTTGCCACCCCTCTAATGCAAGCCCTGTTCCCAACATAAGAAAATGCAATTCTGTGATTACTCACCTGTAGAATCGGTATTATACGTATACAGCACTTCCTGTTCCAGAAGATATTCCTTACTCTTGGGTTATACATCCAGTAGATGGCGCTGGACTGCAGAGACAGAAAAGTGGCTCCTCCCGGACCCATATATACCAGGGACCTCCCACAAAATTCCCAGTGTTGAAAAGCAGTTAAAATGAGACTGGGAGATCTATAACCAATATATATAAAAATTGAACATAAGAACAAACACCATAAAGAGGTAGCTAAAAATAATGATAACAAGGGTGGGGTGGAACAGGACGTGCTGTATACGTATAATAACAATTCTACAGGTGAGTAATCACAGAATTGTATTATTCTAAGTATACAGCACGTCCTGTTCCAGAAGATATTCCTTACTCTTGGGACATCCAATAGCAGTGTCCGTAACGTAGGGTGGGATCCCCAAAAGTAACAGCAGACAGTTTAAACCACTGCCGCCTGCAGAATTTTGCGACCAAAACCAGCATCAGCTGAGGCCTTAACATCAACCTTGTAAAACTTAGAAAAAGTATGAACAGAAGACCAAGTGGCGGCCTTGCAAACTTGTTCAACTGAAGCCTGGTGCTGAAAGGCCCAAGAGGCACCAATAGCACGAGTAGAATGAGCAGTAAGGCGGAAGGGAGGTTCCTTCCCCTTAGCAGAGTAGGCCTGTATCACAGCCTGACGGATCCACTTGCTGATAGTGGACTTAGCTGGAGCCAAACCCTTCCTAGGTCCAGACGGGAGCACAAAAAGAGCATCAGTCTTCCTAAAGGATTCAGTAGCCACCATATAGAACTTCAGAGTCCTGACCACATCCAGATAGTGTAAAGCCCATTCCTTAGGGTTACTAGGATTAGGGCATAGAGAAGGCAAAACAATGTCCTGATTGAGATGAAAGGCAGAAACAACCTTAGGCAGAAAATCTGGCTTAAAATGAAACACCACCTTGTCCTGGTGTCTCTCAAAATAAGGAGGTTTGATGGAAAGCGCAGCCAACTCAGAAACACGCCTAACAGAAGTGATAGCCACCAAAAAGACTACCTTAAGCGTAAGAATGGACAAGGGGGCCCCCTGCAAGGGCTCGAAGGAAGACCCCTGCAGGGCAGATAAGACCAAGTAACATAGTGAGTAACGTGAGTAACCCCCTGGAAGAAGGTCTTGACCAGGGGATGCTGAGCAAAGGATCTTTGGAAAAAAATGGCCAAGGCAGAAACATGACCTTTCAGAGTACTGAGCTGAAGACCCAGATCCAAACCATGTTGCAGAAACTCCAGAATCCTAGAAATAGAAAACACACGACAGGGAAGCGAGTTAGACTCACACCAGTCAATGTAAATACGCAAAACCCTATTGTAGATAGAAGAAGAGGACCTTTTCCTAGCCCTGATCATGGTATCAACCACTGAGGCAGGCAGCCCCTTTTCCATCAAGATGGAGGTTTCAGCAGCCAGGCCGTCAAAGCCAGAGTTTGTAAATTGGGGTGGCGTAGGTGACCCTGAGTGAGCAGATCTGGAACCCGGGGCAGGGCGTACTGATCTACTGCCAGCTGCACGATGTCTGCGAACCACACTCTTCTTGGCCAACAGGGGGCCACCAGAATGGCTGGCACCAGTTCCTGAGCTATCTTGCGCAGCACCCTGTCCAGCAGGGGAAAAGGTGGAAAAACATACAGAAGCTGAAACCCTTTCCAAGACATTGCCAAGGCATCCATGGCCAAGGCCAGAGGATCCTGGGACAGAGAGACAAAGACTGGAAGCTTGTGATTGTGATGGGACACAAACAGATCCACATCCGGCTGACCCCAGTGGTGGCACAGGGAGCGAAACACCCTGCTGCTGAGGAACCATTCTCCCAGATGAGAGGTCCCCCTGCTCAGGGAGTCTGCCTCCAGATTCTCCACCCCCGGAATGTACACAGCTGAGATGCAGGAAACATTCACCTCCACCCAGGATAGTATCAGGGACACTTCCTTGAGGGCCCTCTTGCTCCGGGTCCCTCCCTGATGATTGATGTAGGCCGTCTCCCAACAAGGGGCCAGAAAGGATCTGCCCCCCAGCAGGTTCCTGGAGTCCAGCCACCACGACAGAGACCGCCTGGCCAGAAGGGACAGGACAAACACCTGATCCAAGGACACGGGGTCCTGATCCCACACTGACAAGAGGTGAAGCTGAAGAGGCCTCATGTGGAACTGAGCATATGGAACCGCCTCGAAGCAAGACACCATCAGGCCCACCAGCTGCATTCCCTGCCTGATGGATGGATAAGGACAAGACAGAAGGAGCTGAGCTTTCTCTTGAAGACTCCCCACCTTCTGCTGAGGAAGAAAGATCTTGACCTGAGATGAATCCAGAATCATGCCCAGAAAGGACTTCACCATGGAAGGAGACAGGGAAGATTTGGGGTGGTTGATCACCCAGCCGAATGACTCCAGTGTGGACACCACCCGTTGAGTGTCCAGCTCTGCCTGATGGAAGGACTGAGAAGCGATAAGCATGTCGTCCAAGTAGGGAAAAATGCGAATGCCCTGAGATCTCATCAAAGCCATCACACCTGCCAGCACCTTGGTGAATACCCTGGGAGCCGAGGTGAGACCGAAGGGCAAGGCCACAAATTGGTAGTGCTGATCCTCCAGAGCCAACCTGAGGAATCTCTGATGACCTGGAAAGATAGGTACGTGAAGGTAAGCATCCTTGATGTCTACAGAGGTCATGAAGTCCCCTGGGCGTAGGAAAGTCTCAGCCGAGTCTCCATGCAAAAGTGTCTGAATCTGACAAATTTGTTGAGCTGCTTCAAATCCAGGATGGGTCTGATGGACCCATTTTTTTGGGGGATGATGAAAAGATTGGAATAATAGCCTTTGCCCCTTTCCCTCAGGGGCACCCGGCAGATGACACCCAGTTCCAGAAAGCCTTGGACAGCCAGGGACAGACCCTGAGCTGACAGGGGTTTTGAGCTAACCGAGATTTGATGAATCTTGGGGGCGGCCAGGCTGCAAACTCTATCTTGTAACCGGAGGACACTACCTCCTGAATCCACCAGTCTGAGACATGACACCTCCAGACATGAGCCAAGAGCCGAAGCCGTCACCCCACCCGGATGGGTGAGGGTGCCCCTTCATGCCTGAGGGGGATTGGGGGAGGACTTAGGCTTGGGACCCCAGGAGGGGCCAGAGCGGCCACGTCCTCTGCCCCTGCCCCAAAAATCTCCGCGGGCTCCAGCAAAGGAAGCTCCCCATCCAATTCTGGAGCCCCAGAAGGAAGGAGAAAAGGCACCTGAGCCACAAAAGGACCGGGGCTGCCTTCTACGCTGAGGTAACTTGCCTCCCTTAGCAAACAAGTCGAGACGTTCCCCAAAGATGCCCACTGGCGCAGTCAAACCGAGCGGCATATCGCCACCAACAAGGCAGATGCCCTGCCACACATTCTAATGGTATCATCCAAGGCAGAGAGTAGATATGCAAAAAATTCCTCACAACGTAGAAGAGCTCTATACTCTTCACTGCCTGCATTATCAGGGGCCCCATCTAAGAGACCCCTGAGCAGGCTTTTAATAGCAACAGCCGTAATAGCAGGGGCACAGACCGGACGGAGCGTGGTCCCCACACAGGCAAAAGCATGGCAAGCCAGCTGATCTATGCGCCTGTCCTCCCCATCTCTCAGTGTAGTAGTGTCAGGGGAATGCATGATGGATGTGTTGGACAACCCCAGAACTGGAGCATCCACCTCGGGAGGACATGACCACCATTTAACCATTTCAGCAGGAAAGGGATACCTCTTATCCCAACTATTTGCACCCCGGGGAGCCGGCTAGGCCGTCCCCACTCCTTGAGCACTAGATTATTAAAATGAGTTTGTTCAGGAAACTCCAAGCGTGGTTTAACAGTATGAAACAGCTCCCCCTGCTGCCGCGGAGCCACGGCAGGAGCAGAGATACAGAGTACTTCAAAAATGTGAGCTAAAAGCCTGTCAGTATCATCTGAAGCCCATGGGTCAGACCCAGAATCGGCACCATACACCCTAGATTGTTCCTCAGGTGATTCTGAATCAGAAAATAATTCCCACTCTTCCAGGGGGGTATAACAGGTAACGTCCAAAAATTCCTCAGCCTCCATAGGAAAGAGGGAAACACCATGTGATAAATGCCGCTTCTTAGCAGAAGCCTTAAGCGGGCCAGAGCCAGCAATATGTCTCTCAATGCTGGCCACCCGAGCAGCCAAATCAGGTTGAGACTCCCCACTGGTATGCACCTCACTGGGAGTCAGATGTAAGTGTGCGGGGGTAGGCGAAGCCAGAGGGGGCGCAGCATTAGGCCCAGCCACAGGTAACCCAGACTGCAGCGCAAGCATCTGCTGGGCGCAGGGTACACACACCCTGACATCATCACTTATAGAGGATACCCCACACGCCATACGGTTTGTCCCGAAGGAGCCCCGAGCACATTATCCTGAGAAGCCTCCATATGGTGATTATTGTGGCACAATAAGCCAATTGGGATTGACGCCAATAAGGCTACCCGGGATGCCCCAATAGCCCGCTAGGGAAGTGGGAGATATACAATACAATAGCCCTCCAATAAGGAGTTAACGCTAAATAGAGGGGATAGGACCGGGAGAAACCACAACAAGTTTGACCCACCTGTAATACATAAAGCAAAGACCCCTTAAGCATAATACAAAGAAAAGTAAAGAAAAGCCAGCCCGCAGGGGCACTTACGGACCGCGATAGGGGGACGCCAGACACGCAGCACAGGAGCTCCAAAATGGCGCCTGCATATACCTCGAGGGGCGGGCCGCGGAGAAGTGATGCGGAAAACGTCATGAGGCGTTGTTGCTGCCGTCCGTGGAGCGGAGTACAAGCGCGTGGCGGCGGCAATAGCAAGCAGTGCAACCGATACAAAAGTCTTAGCAAGAAGAAACACATTGTAATATATATACCACCCCCCCCCCCCCCCCGAGATCTACCCAGGGTGAGCGAAGGGGAAGCAACGGACCTAAGAGGAGCCTAACTGAGGGGACAGGGGGCGAGGGGCCAACGGCTGCAGGAGGGGCATCCCATAAGGCTCACCACGGGCCTGTACTGCCTACACTTTGTTGGGGGACTGCGGTAGGAGCAGCGCTCCTTAGCACCTAGCAGTGGTGCTGCCTAGCGCAGCCTAAGCTGGGAGGCAGTAGAAGAAAATGTGTGGGAATAGTCCTACAGGACCGCAGGCTAATAAGCCCCGCTCACCTGCGAGTAGAAAGAGCCATCTTCTAGTCATCGCAGCCCAGACTGCAGAGAAGAACTGGGGATTTTGTGGGAGGTCCCGGGTATATATGGGGCCGGGAGGAGCCACTTTTCTGTCTCTGCAGTCCAGCGCTATCTACTGGATGTAGGAATATCTTCTGGAACAGGACGTGCTGTATTCTTAGAATAACAAAATACTAGATCAGTTTGGCACCTTGGGACCCTTTTACATTGGGGGCCAAGGCAATTGCCCAGTTTGCCACGCCTTAATGCCGGCTCTGTTCCCAACATGCCCTAAGCATTTGCCCAATTGGCCACCTCTTAATCCTGGCCTTATTGCCAACATAAGAAAATTATTTAAAAAAATACTAGATCAGCTCAGCACCTTGAGGACCTCATTTTGGCACAATATATACTTTCAAAAATGACATTGGAAGTGGCCTTTCCCTTTAAGTGATTCTTTAAACGTATAGAACTTTCCTCCTCAGCGTCCCTTGGTTGAACTCGATGGAACCTTTGTCTTCTTTCTACCTTATTAACTACATATCAGGATTATATTATGCAGCAACGTGCTCGGCTTTATGAGAAGCTTTTGAATTAAGCATAAGGCCTTCAGAACATTAGTTTAAACGTTATTCAGCAAATAAAATATTTCTCCGGTGAAGTGAAAGGAGGGGAAACAAAAGGTGTCCTTTCCAGTTATTTTCCTAAGAAGCCACTTGAGAGAGTCTTACACTCGTGGCTTTCAGTCCGTCAGTCGCACAACAGAGGTTCTTCAGGCGCAAGAGGTGGGCTGATTGTGAAAACAACCCTTTGTATCATAGACAGCTCAACTTTTTCAAGAATCTAATGATGCACAGCCATGTACTGAGGCTAATGTGAAAATCCGTGTCACGCTGGGTAACAGGCAAGGTGCAGAGTCTACAGAGGCAAACTAAAGGCACTATATTCACCCTGAATTTGAGGATGGACCCAGGGGACATTGTCCTTAGGTTTGCCCTATTTGCATACCTCCCAAGTGTCCCTGATTTGGAGGGACTGTCCCTGTTTTGAGTCCGTATGTGTATACTGTATGTTCTCTGTATCTTATGTGTATACTGTATATTCTCTGTATCTTATTTGTATACTGTATGTTCTCTTTATCTTATGTGTATACTGTATGTTCTCTTTATCTTATGTGTATACTGTATGTTCTCTGTATCTTATGTATATACTGTATGTTCTCTTTATCTTATGTGTATACTGTATGTTCTCTGTATCTTATGTGTATACTGTATGTTCTTTGTATCTTATGTATATACTGTATGTTCTCTGTATCTTATGTGTATACTGTATGTTCTCTGTATCTTATGCGTATACTGTATGTTCTCTGTATCTTATGTATATACTGTATGTTCTCTGTATCTTATGCGTATACTGTATGTTCTCTGTATCTTATGTATATACTGTATGTTCTCTTTATCTTATGTGTATACTGTATGTTCTCTTTATCTTATGTGTATACTGTATGTTCTCTGTATCTTATGTGTATACTGTATGTTCTCTTTATCTTATGTGTATACTGTATGTTCTCTGTATCTTATGTGTGTACTGTATGTTCTCTGTACCTTATGTGTATACTGTATGTTCTCTGTATCTTATGTATATACTGTATGTTCTCTGTACCTTATGTGTATACTGTATGTTCTCTTTATCTTATGTGTATACTGTATGTTCTCTGTATTTTATGTGTGTATTGTATGTTCTCTGTACCTTATGTGTATACTGTATGTTCTCTGTATCTTATGTGTATACTGTATGTTCTCTGTACCTTATGTGTATACTGTATGTTCTCTGTATCTTATGTATATACTGTATGTTCTCTGTACCTTATGTGTATACTGTATGTTCTCTGTATCTTATGTATATACTGTATGTTCTCTTTACCTTATGTATATACTGTATGTTCTCTGTATCTTATGTGTATACTGTATGTTCTCTGTATCTTATGTGTATACTGTATGTTCTCTTTATCTTATGTGTATACTGTATGTTCTCTGTATCTTATGTGTGTACTGTATGTTCTCTGTACCTTATGTGTATACTGTATGTTCTCTGTATCTTATGTATATACTGTATGTTCTCTTTACCTTATGTGTATACTGTATGTTCTCTGTATCTTATGTGTATACTGTATGTTCTCTTTACCTTATGTGTATACTGTATGTTCTCTATATCTTATGTGTATACTGTATGTTCTCTGTATCTTATGTGTATACTGTATGTTCTCTATATCTTATGTGTATACTGTATGTTCTCTGTATCTTATGTGTATACTGTATGTTCTCTGTATCTTATGTGTATACTGTATGTTCTCTTTACCTTATGTGTATACTGTATGTTCTCTGTATCTTATGTATATACTGTATGTTCTCTGTATCTTATGTATATACTGTATGTTCTCTTTACCTTATGTGTATACTGTATGTTCTCTGTATCTTATGTATATACTGTATGTTCTCTGTATCTTATGTGTATACTGTATGTTCTCTATATCTTATGTGTATACTGTATGTTCTCTGTATCTTATGTGTATACTGTATGTTCTCTTTACCTTATGTGTATACTGTATGTTCTCTGTATCTTATGTATATACTGTATGTTCTCTTTATCTTATGTGTATACTGTATGTTCTCTATATCTTATGTGTATACTGTATGTTCTCTGTATCTTATGTGTATACTGTATGTTCTCTATATCTTATGTGTATACTGTATGTTCTCTGTATCTTATGTGTATACTGTATGTTCTCTATATCTTATGTGTATACTGTATGTTCTCTGTATCTTATGTGTATACTGTATGTTCTCTATATCTTATGTGTATACTGTATGTTCTCTGTATCTTATGTGTATACTGTATGTTCTCTGTATCTTATGTATATACTGTATGTTCCCTGTATCTTATGTATATACTGTATGTTCTCTGTATCTTATGTGTATAAAGTATGTTCTCTGTATCTTATGTGTATACTGTATGTTCTCTGTATCTTATGTATATACTGTATGTTCTCTGTATCTTATGTGTATACTGTATGTTCCCTGTATCTTATGTATATACTGTATGTTCCCTGTATCTTATGTATATACTGTATGTTCCCTGTAACTTATGTATATACTGTATGTTCCCTGTATCTTATGTATATACTGTATGTTCCCGGTATCTTATGTATATACTGTATGTTCCCGGTATCTTATGTGTATACTGTATGTTCTCTGTATCTTATGTATATACTGTATGTTCTCTGTATCTTATGTATATACTGTATGTTCTCTGTATCTTATGTGTATACTGTATGTTCTCTTTATCTTATGTATATACTGTATGTTCTCTGTATCTTATGTATATACTGTATGTTCTCTGTATCTTATGTATATACTGTATGTTCTCTGTATCTTATGTATATACTGTATGTTCTCTGTATCTTATGTATATACAGTATACTACTCTTTCTGTAACATAATATTTTTTAACATTGCTCCTGATCTTCCCTCCGACTAGCTTATATTGTAACTGTTACAATGTATCTCCTACCCATCCCTCAATGAGGGGGCGTGGCTTCATCCATCCCTCAAGGGGGCGTGGTTTCATCCATCCCTAATTGTGGTGGAGTGACTTCATTTACATATTATCCCTGTTTGAGGTGTAACATGCAGATCTGCAGCAATAAATGATTAATGTGCCTATTCAATGTGTTTCTATTGTTGTAACTGTTACAATGTATCTTCTATCCATCAATCAATGAGGAGGCTTGGCTTCATCCCTCCCTCAATGAGGGGGCGTGGCTTCATCCATTTTTCAATGATGGGGGCGTGGCTGAATTCATCCCTCAATGAGGGAGGCGTGGCTTCATCTATCCGTCAATTAGGAGGTGTGGCTGCATTTACATACTGCCCCTCTTTGAGGTGTAACATGCAGATCTGCAGCAATAAATGATTCATTTGCCTATTCAAAGTGTTTCTATTGTTGTAACTGTTACAATGTATGTGCTATCCATCCCTCAATGAGGGGGCGTGGCTTCATCCATCCCTCAATGAAGGGGCGTGGCTTCACCTATCCCTCAACGAGGGGTCGTGGTTTCATCCATCCCTCAATAAGGGGGGGTGGCTTAATTCATCCCTCAATGAGGGGGTGTGGCTTCATCCATCCCTCAATGATGGTGTGTGGCTTCAATTACAGGTGTACCATGGAGATCTGCAGCAATAAATGATCCATTTGCCTATTCAAAGTGTTTCTATTGTTGTAACTGTTACAATGTATCTCCTATCCATCCCTCAATGAGGGGGTGTGGCTTCGTCCATCCCTCAAGGGGGCGTGGCCTAATTGAACAAATGTCCTCCTTTCCCATCCTGAAATGATGGCAGTTGTGCCATTTGTGCTTGGAGAAACCAGGATGTACAGTACAAGCAGAACTGGTGATGTCCATCTGGATGTGGGCTCTACGGTACGTGGAGCATCAGACAGAGGAGTGAGCGCAGGCAATACAGAACTGTGATTGGCAGGTCGAGGTCAGTACGGGCAGCTCATGAATAGTGATGGACTTCAGATCCGGGACAGGAGCTACATTCAACATGGATTAAATTCTCTCCAGTTTGCCCCATCCAGCAAGATCCGGGTCAAACGATTCTGCATGGTACCCGCCGATGATGGCAGGTGGTGTGCCGACCATCACTGCCCTGTGAACTAAGGGCCCCCTTCACATCTGAGGGTAGGGCGGCTCCAGGTTTATGTGGGCCCTCAGGCGGCATGGTCTCAGTGGGCCCCTTTGTGGTGAATAGTCCCGGAACAGGGGTCTATATATTGTATGGCCAAAACTAAAAAGGGCTGCTTGCCCTCCGATCCCCTATTGGAGCTGTTTTTTTTAGTTTGGCCCCACATGAATGGGGAAGTATTGAGGAAGAGGGAGGCTGAGGGAACATAGGTGAATGGGGCAGAGCTAAGAGAACAAGGATAGATAGGTCAGGGGATAGAGATGGATGGGGCAAGCCTGAGTGGGTAGGGAAAGATGGGTCAGGGCTCAAGGGATAGGGATAAATGGGTCAGGGGATAGGGATGAATGGGTCAGGGCTCAGGGGATAGGGATGAATGGGTCAGGGCTCAGGGGATAGGGATGAATGGGTCAGGGCTCAGGGGATAGGGATGAATGGGTCAGAGCTCAGGGGATAGGGATGGATCAGGGCTCAGGGGATAGGGATAAATGGGTCAGGGCTCAGGGGATAGGGATGAATGGGTCAGGGCTCAGGGGATAGGGATGAATGGGTCAGGGCTCAGGGGATAGGGATGAATGGGTCAGGGCTCAGGGGATAGGGATGAATGGGTCAGAGCTCAGGGGATAGGGATGGATCAGGGCTCAGGGGATAGGGATAAATGGGTCAGGGCTCAGGGGATAGGGATGAATGGGTCAGGGCTCAGGGGATAGGGATGAATGGGTCAGGGCTCAGGGGATAGGGATGAATGGGTCAGGGCTCAGGGGATAGGGATGAATGGGTCAGAGCTCAGGGGATAGGGATGGATCAGGGCTCAGGGGATAGGGATAAATGGGTCAGGGCTCAGGGGATAGGGATGAATGGGTCAGGGCTCAGGGGATAGGGATAAATGGGTCAGGGCTCAGGGGATAGGGATGAATGGGTCAGGGCTCAGGGGATAGGGATGAATGGGTCAGGGCTCAGGGGATAGGGATGAATGGGTCAGGGCTCAGGGGATAGGGATGAATGGGTCAGGGCTCAGGGGATAGAGATGGATGGGTAAGGGCTTAGGGGATAGGGATGAATGGGTCAGAGCTCAGGGGATAAGGATGGATCAGGGCTCAGGGGATAGGGATAAATGGGTCAGGGCTCAGGGGATAGGGATGAATGGGTCAGGGCTCAGGGGATAGGGATGAATGGGTCAGGGCTCAGGGGATAGGGATGGATGGGTCAGGGCTCAGGGGATAGGGATGGATGGGTCAGGGATGAATGGGTCAGGGCTCAGGGGATAGGGATGAATGGGTCAGGGCTCAGGGGATAGGGATGGATGGGTCAGGGATGAATGGGTCAGGGCTCAGGGGATAGGGATGAATGGGTCAGGGATGAATGGGTCAGGGCTCAGGGGATAGGGATGAATGGGTCAGGGCTCAGGGGATAGGGATGAATGGGTCAGGGCTCAGGGGATAGGGATAAATGGGTCAGGGCTCAGGGGATAGGGATGAATGGGTCAGGGCTCAGGGGATAGAGATGAATGGGTCAGGGCTCAGGGGATAGGGATGAATGGGTCAGGGCTCAGGGGATAGGGATGAATGGGTCAGGGATGAATGGGTCAGGGCTCAGGGGATAGGGATGAATGGGTCAGGGATGAATGGGTCAGGGCTCAGGGGATAGGGATGAATGGGTCAGGGCTCAGGGGATAGGGATGAATGGGTCAGGGCTCAGGGGATAGGGATAAATGGGTCAGGGCTCAGGGGATAGGGATGAATGGGTCAGGGCTCAGGGGATAGGGATGAATGGGTCAGGGCTCAGGGGATAGGGATGAATGGGTCAGGGATGAATGGGTCAGGGCTCAGGGGATAGGGATAAATGGGTCAGGGCTCAGGGGATAGGGATGAATGGGTCAGGGCTCAGGGGATAGGGATGAATGGGTCAGGGCTCAGGGGATAGGGATGGGTGGGTCAGGGCTCAGGGGATAGAGATGAATGGGTCAGGGCTCAGGGGATAGGGATGAATGGGTCAGGGCTCAGGGGATAGGGATTAATGGGTCAGGGCTCAGGGGATAGGGATGAATGGGTCAGGGCTCAGGGGATAGGGATGAATGAGTCAGGGCTCAGGGGATAGGGATGAATGGGTCAGGGCTCAGGGGATAGGGATGAATGGGTCAGGGCTCAGGGGATAGGGATGAATGGGTCAGGGCTCAGGGGATAGGGATGAATGGGTCAGGGGATAGGGATGAATGGGTCAGGGCTCAGGGGGTAGGGATGAATGGGTCAGGGCTCAGGGGATAGGGATGAATGGGTCAGAGCTCAGGGGATAGGGATGGATGAGGCCAAGGTGACATACAACCAATGGGGCAGAGCTGAAGGAAGTGTGTGCAGTTCTATAACCACATTGTGCCAGCTGTCAGTGGGCCCCCCTGATGGGTGGGGCCCTCGGCAGCTGACCGGGCTTGCCGGGTGCTGACGCCGGCCCTGCCTGAGGGTTCGGCCCCAAAAATGGGGGCGACCCTGACTGCTGCCCATAGCTACCTACGAGCCCATTCATACCCGTGTTTGGCGATTACAGGGTGATGGGGATCTTTACCACAATGGTGCTTGCGATTGATCAACAGGAAATAGAAATTGTGAGCATGACTGCGGCGAAAGATGCCCGCAAATCGCGAATGCAATGGCAATAATTGCTGTCGCGGCGCAGTACCTTGGTGTAAAGCTGGTGTAGTATAGTAATCCCTTGGACCTCTTACCAGTTCACAAACAGTTAAAAAAGATGATGGGCACCAGCTCTTCTGCACTCCCTGGCCATGGGGGTGCGGGTAATAGGGTGGGGGTACCTGCAAGCCACCCACCTGTGAACTCTCATTGGACTCCTTACTAGTTCACAAATAAGTAATAAGTAAGAGACCACACCTAAAAGCTGTAATATTCTCAATTTAACCTATACTTACCCGGACCTCCAGCGGTGTGGTCCCTCCCTCCCCTCTAGCATGGCAGGAGCGCTCATTCTCACTGCTTCTGATGGCTTTTGAGACCCTGGGGGATAATATAAAATTCTTATAATTAATATTTATTTATATAGCACCAAGATATTCTGCAGTGCCTTACAATTAGAGGGTTCATACAAACAGAGTAAAAAAAATTACATAGCCACAAAAAATGTATCCATTAAAACAAAAGAAATGAGGGCCCTGTTGGCAAGCAGGGTCCTTGGCACACAGAAGCAGGGTCTCAGTTCCCTAAGTGATGGCCCCAACAACCACCCAAACAGCCCCCAAGGTATAGCACCTCCTCCACAGACAATCAATCAAAATATATTTCAAAAATTCATCTTATTTATTGGGCTTTCCATCTAAAATCTACATACAACATATAAAACAATATACATACTAAAAATGCCCAAGGTTATCCATTAGACAGGGCATCCCGTGTTGACCCGCAAAAGTGTCATAATTTGTGCAAAATCCATTACAGTATAAAAACGTAACACAATTATATACAGTGCTAATAATAAAGTTAAAGTGCTAAAGTGTTCAAAATGCAATTATATATCAAGAAAAATTGTCAGTAATCCAATATCCCAGAGATAAAAAATGGCTAAAGGAGTAAAGTGCAAGTGATAACAACAAGACAATTGTTCAAAAAACATCACCTAAGTAATAGCGAGTCCCCAACTTATTATTAGAGGGTTCATGTACAAACAGAATAAAAAAAATACATAGCCACAAAAAATGTATCCATTAAAACAAAAGAAATTAGGGCACAGAAGCAGGGTTCTCAGAACACAGAAGCAGGGTCCTCTGCACACAGAAGCAGGGTCCTCGGCACACAGAAGCAGGGTCCTCGGCACACAGAGGCAGGGTCCTCTGCACACAGAAGCAGGGTCCTCTGCACACAGAAGCAGGGTCCTCTGCACACAGAAGCAGGGTCCTCTGCACACAGAAGCAGGGTCCTCGGCACACAGAAGCAGGGTCCTCGGCACACAGAAGCAGGGTCCTCGGCACACAGAAGCAGGGTCCTCGGCACACAGAAGCAGGGTCCTCGGCACACAGAAGCAGGGTCCTCGGCACACAGAGGCAGGGTCCTCTGCACACAGAAGCATGGTCTTTGGCACACAGAAGCAGGGTCCTCGGCACACAGAAGCAGGGTCCTCGACACACAGAAGCAGGGTCCTCGGCACACAGATAGAGACCAATAGTCCTCCACCTGTGTGCAGCAGCTGCCCTGTCACTATTCCCCCAGGGACAGCACTCATATGCTCAGAGGTGGGGCCTCCAAGTATGTGCATCACTAGAGGGCGGGGCATGCAAGGGGTTCACTGGGAAACCCCTGACGGCGTGGCCAGCTTCCCCCACTACCTGGATCTCTGCTGACAGTTGGAACATGCAGCTGAGTGCAGTATTTAGTTTCAGTATTAGTGATTAGAGTGTGAAATTCCCTCCCTTCCTCATATTCACTTTCTGTGCCTTAAAGTGGACCAAAATCCAGGATTTTGACTATCCTAGGTTTTGGTCCTTTCCCCGGGCAGGGCCGGCTCCAGGTCTATGTGGGCCCTTGGACGACATGGTCTCAATGGGCCCCTTTGTGGTGAAGAGTCGGGTCACATCACCGAGGGACGTCCCAAATCTGGATGCCTCCTAAGGATCATGCTATTTGGACCAAAACTCTATCTTTGGTCTACTTTGAAGTGCACCAAACCCCTTTAAACCTGACCTCGTAGTCTAAACTAATTTAGATCCTCCTGATTTTGGATGCTCCTGTGTGTGACCCCCCCCCCCCTCTCCCCTTTGTTTACTTACTTACTTACCTGGAACTGGTGAATGCATTGTGGGATCGCCAGTTTTAGTTAACGGCCAAACCAGGGGGGTTCTTTCACAAACAGGGGCATCATAAATTGAAATGCCCCTGTAAAGTGGACCAAAACTCAGGGGTGGAATTGCTTGCATAGTGGGTACGCCAGCGATCCCAGGGGGGTATCACACAGTAGGGTATCACAGACTGGGATGCTCCAGGGATAGGAAATCATCTGAGGTGGGCAACTTAAAAGCAGAAGCCCTTGCACTTCCTTCCCTGGAATCTAAATCGAGATGCCCTGTGGTGTGGAGCCCGAGGAGATGTGGGCACCAGCTGTGGTGGTGCCCTCCCAGTCTGTCACCAGTCAAGTGCCGTTGCACACCCCAAAGGCCGGCCCTGTCAGTGGGCCCCCCCGAAGGGTGGGGGCCCCCGGCAGCTGCCCCGCCTTGCCGGGTGCTGACGCTGGCCCTGCCCCCGGGGCACCCTGATCAGGGGTGCCTCGCTGTGTGAAACCCCCCAGATCACCGATGCCAACTCGACCTTCTCCCAATCCTCCTCCCGATCCTACTGCGCATGCTACCCTCTAACAGGGATCGTGCCCGTGCCGGCCATTCACAAATGCCTGGCGCGGGCATGTGCCCTGATAGAGGGATAGCGGGGATGCAATTGCAGCTCACGCATGCGCCATTGGACCAGGAAGCAAGGTAAGTGTATGGGGCGACCTGGGGGGTTTCACACAATAGGGCATCCCGATTTTGGATGCCCCGGGGGGGGATCGATCAGCCAGGGAATCTTATAGATTCCAGGGACGATCGGTGTGGGTTTTTGTCCACTTTAAGGAGTTTTTAGCAAGTATAGCAAGTGTTTTAATGTATTTTTAGAGCCATAAATAGCATTTGATTGTCCGAGAGCATTTCTACAATGCAAATAAATAACTTAGAAACTACAGGAACTGCAACATGTAGCCTGAGACAATGGGACAACAGTGGGTCACTCGCCTTTAGTATAACATTATATAACATTGTTGGCAGTGTATAGTGTGACCTTTGGTCTGCACTTATCACCATTTGGAACAGTTTTATACTGTAAATCAGCCTTGAGTAAAGTATAGATGGAATCAGATGAGGATCAGGTCACTGTGCAACCTCCCTGAGTGCCACTCATAAGAGTCTTGTGTTCCAACAGTGGTACTCGTACCACTAGTTGGACACACCTGGTCTAGTTAAAGATCTAAAAAGGCACTCGCCCATCCCAATACACCAAATAACCCTGAGGGCTTCTTCTGTAGTTACAAATATCCAGGTCAAGATCAGACAGGACCTTAGTTTAGGTCAAGATCTAACCAGGCCCTCTTCCATCCCAATACACCAAATAACCCGAGGACTACTTCTATAGTTCCCAATATCCAGGTCAAGGTCAGGCAGGACCTTGGTCTAGGTCAAGATCTAACCAGGCCATCTCCCATCCCAAACCACCAAATAACCCCGATGATTTAATCTGTAGTTCCCAATATCCAGGTCAAGGTCAGGCAGGACCTTGGTCTAGGTCAAGATCTAACCAGGCCCTCTCCCATTCCAATCCACCAAATAACCCGAGGACTTCTTACATAGTTCTCAATATCCAGGTCAAGATCAGACAGGACCTTGGTCTAGGTCAAGACCTAACCAGGCCCGCTCCCATCCCAATACACCAAATAACCCAAGGGCTACTTCCATAGTTCCCAATATCCAGGTCAAGGTCAGGTAGGACCTTGGTCTAGGTCAAGATCTAACCAGGCCCTCTCCTATCCTAATACACCAAATAACCTCGAGGACTCCTTCTGTAGCTCCAAATATCCAGGTCAAGGTCAGACCAGACCTGTAAGGATTTCATGTTTTCCTTATTATCACCTGTCCTGTGCACTCTGGCTGTGCTGCATAACCTGTGCATCCATGGCATCCGACTTTCGTTTTGTCTGACCCTCCTCTGATAGCTGCCTGGACCGATGCCTGCCTGACCTCGAGCTTGTCTACCCATCTGTACCCCCAACCCTCTGACAACCCGGCTTGACCCCAGGCTTTACCCTTGACCATTTTCCTTGGAACCCTGAGTCGGAAGGACTGTCATTCCCGTGTATGACCTGAGCCAGCCCGACTTCCACCCAGCCTGGTGGCTGGTTCATCTGCCTTCACCCTGTAAGTTTGCATCCTTTGTGCTATCTAAGTCTTGGATGCAACCATGTCTGGTGAGGCGTATCCTGTCTCCCGGTGTCTATAGGCAGAAGCAGCAGTGGAGAATGGGGGGTTGCGGACTCACCTGAAGGCGGGTGTCCCACGGGGCCTGACAGTACTGCAGTATTGAGTGTGTTTTTCATTTTCTTTGGTATCTTGATATTCATTCAAAAGATTACTTTTGATTTCATTTTTGGTGATCATTGAAGTCTTGCGGTCTCATAATTTGTTGGGTCTTTTTTTGGTGGGTAAAATTGTACATCCCAACCCACCAAATAACCCTGCTTCCATAGTTCCCAATATCCAGGTCAAGATCAGACAGGACCTTGGTCTAGGTCAAGATCTAACCAGGACCTCTCCTATCCCAATACACCAAATAACCTGAGGACTCCTTCCATAATTCCCAATATCCAGGTCAAGATCAGACAGGACCTTGGTCTAGGTCAAGATCTAACCAGGACCTCTCATATCCCAATGCACCAAATAACCCAAGGACTTCTTCCATAGTTCCCAATATCCTGGTCAAGATCAGACAGGACCTTGGTCTAGGTCAAGATCTAACCAGGCCTTCTCCTATCCCAATCCACCAAATAACCCGATGACTCCTTCCATAGTTCCCAATATCCAGGTCAAGATCAGACAGAACCTTGGTCTAGGTCAAGATCTAACCAGGCCCTCTCCTATCCCAATGCACCAAATAACCCAAGGACTTCTTCCATAGTTCCCAATCCCAACTACTCTTTACAGAAAGAGTAGTAGATGCTTGGAACAAACTTCCAGCAGAGGTAGTTGAAAAATCAACAGTCACTGAATTTAAACATGCCTGGGATAAGCACACATCTATCCTAAGATAAAGAGTACATACAGTATACACATAAGGGCAGACTAGATGGACCGTATGGTCTCCTTCTGCCGTCAACCTTCTATGTTTCTATGTTTCTATCCTGGTCAAGATCAGACAGAACCTTGGTCTAGGTCAAAATCTAACCAGGCCCTCTCCTATCCCAATCCACCAAATAACCAGAGGACTCCTTCCATAGTTCCCAATATCCAGGTCAAGATCAGACAGGACCTTGGTCTAGGTCAAGATCTAACCAGGCCCTCTCCCATCCCAATCCACCAAATAACCCAGAGATCTTTTGTAGTTCCCAATATCTAGGTCAAGGTCAGACAGGATCATGGTCTAGGTCAAGATCTAACCATGCCCTCAACCAACTCAACATGGATTTGCCATAAATCCGAGACCTAGAAACTAATGCTAAGATCAGGATCGGCCCATATGGGCGCATTTTCCCCTATTCGCCGCCATCGAGCTTGCATGCTCTATTTACATTGCCTTGACCTAAAGTTTTCAAAGATAATGAAGATCAGAGCCAAAGCGCAGCAGCTTCTTTACATCCCATTGACTCCGCTTTGCTTCTAATTTATAAGAATTGAGAAGTTTGGGGATGTGACAGTTTTTTAGCCGCCGGCGCTTTATCAAGTTTGTCACCGTTCATCTGTTCCGTGCGCAGTGATGAAGCTTGGCTGTCTGAGCACCTGCCTCGACATGTGTCTCCAGATGTTGCCGTCGCCCGCATGACTGGCTGACCAATTTATATCCTTTTCCTGGCGGATAATGGCAACCGATGGAGGATGGTCGCCTTCCCTCGCATTTAGCTGGTAAGAGGGTAAGAATTCTGATCGCCTCTGTCCATCGATCGCAGGAATAGATTAATCAGAAGAATTCATTTGCCG